>CM060967.1:161163750-161563750 GCA_030765045.1 Tenodera sinensis | reverse complement strand
TCCGCGAAACCTTGCATCGACATTTAGCTTTAATAGTTCGCGATATTCTTACTAAGGTAATCCAAATAAGGCCTTGTTTCACTTCTAAAGCTCAGTCCAACTGTACAATGAAAACTGCTGCAACACCCTCATCCAAATCTTATATTTTATTTTCCCCGATACATTCTCATGATTATCCTAAAAACCGAAGGATTTACAAAATGCCATTTTATCTTCGCGTGGGCACTTCTATAATACACAGAGATTTGCACAGTGCTCCTTCTTGGAGACTAAAATACCCTCCAAAGCACCAAATTTAAACAGGTATCAACGAACGCAAAGCATCACCTTAACTTACAAAAAGTTCTTTTTTTTTTCAGGAAATTTCCAAAGTATTTGGTAATTACATTGATGGGTTCAAAACAGACCTAGGTGCAGGATACACCATGCCAACATAGGCACACTCATACAGGCTACATGCAGCTTCAAACAGGCTCTTAACTATATCGCACATTAGCAAATCAGACAATTTGTAATATATTCCGATTGCCTCAGTGTTATACAAGCCCTAAAGAACTACTCGTCAGATCTACAGCTCCTCAGGAAGTGCAGGATATATGTAACTAGGCAAAGGATGTAATATTCGTTTGGATGCTTTTTCACCAAGGCATAGCAGGAAAGAAGGGGTGGATGAAGTGGCCAAAACAACTATAGTCTACTCGATTTCTCTTATAAACCACAATGGTGCAATACATTTCTGCTGGTTGATAACGGACACGCAAAATCCTAACCGTGTGCATGAAGGGTACTCTAGAGACAAAACAGATATCTAAAACACTCAATAACTACCAAGGATTGTAGTACTGTTATAAAATGTGCAAATTCTTTTGTGTTGTAATATGCATTTCTTAGTTACATTTTGTGTTATTGTAATGTATTGTAATTCTCATTACTGTGTAATTTCATGACATGACGATAAGATCTAAATGTGAAAGCGGCCTTAAATAAAGAATTAGAAAAAAAGGAGTAGGTGACTGCTAGAGATTGTGCTGCCCCCTATTAGATAAACCAAAAGAACAAAATCGCTCCGGCTACCTTCACCAAGAACTTGTTTAATTTTAATTGGGAAGTTGTACCATCTTCTCACGTCACAGCAAGTGGTAGATATGTGTTCACGCGCTTTATCTACCCTACAAGCAGCCTAACTTGTGTAGAGATTTATTCCACACGGATTGTTTAACCTCAAAACTGGCTGCTTTTCTACATAAACACGTGACTATTCTACGGCATATACACGTGTCTTGAAACGAGATAATGAAGCAATCCATTTTCATTCTGTGGAGTCTTGAAGTATTATTTATTTGTTCTTAAATTGTTTCTGCTCTGTCTGATCCGAAGGATGCCGCCACTAAACCATTCTTAGTGTAACAGCTAAACCTGCATTCGTTTTGTACACTTTCTACGCGCCTCCCGTGGACATTTTAGAATTCTCTACAAAACTCTACCATCTGTACTTCTCACCCAGTGTGAACAGCAGAAGAACTGTTAAGCGTGAATGGTATTGCTCTGTAAGCATAGTCTTATAGTCTTCACACTATAAGTAAGTAAACAGCATTCTCCGAACATTAATTTCTTATTAAAGGGCGGATATACGGACAAACCAAAATAGTGCAATTATTTGTAATAATGACTTCTTCGCAAACGCCTTAATCCTGAGAAAACCGAAGAGAATCTCAGCACTCAAACATAGCGAAGCAACATCACTTAAAAAACGCATTAATTAGTCCTCATCATAAATTAATTAAATATCGACCGCGTTATTCTCGTACAAATTAATTCCTTTTCTTTTGTCCCGCAGGAGCTGTACCCGGATTTCTTCCTATCTCATTCCTTCAGTTTGTACCAGAGAGAATAAGGCTTTCTGAAACAAGAGACTCTGTGTTCGATTCCCAGCTGAAGCACTGCTTTAAATGTAGTTATTATGTACAGAGTCTGGAAAATGTAAATTAAAGATCAAATGCGAAGATGTGAGATCAAAGATAAAAGTCGGTCTGGGTGGCTCAGTTGGTTAGACGCTGGCCTACGGATCCCAAGGTCGCGGGTTCAAACCCGGCCCAGGCCGATGGTTTTTAAGTGTGCTTAAAAACGACAGCTCCATGTCAGTAGATTTACTGGCATGTAAAAGAACTCCTGCGGGACAAAATGCTGGCACACCGGCGACGCTGATGTGATCCTGGCAATTGATAGCGTCGTTAAACAAGAAAATAATTAATTTCAAAGATAAAAGCAATTATTTTTATTGTCATTATTTGTATTTATTATTATTATCATCATCATCATCATCATCATCATATCATCAAAACATTCTGAGGTTTTCTTGCAATCAATGACAGTGTACTCGTATAATCGTGTTCCAAATGGTATTTAACTTTGCTTTTCATTGAAATTCTGCGTTACACTTTTGTAATTTTCAAGAATACACATCATTCGCTGCATGCGTATCTTTTGATTGGTGGCTAGCAATATCGTGATGAACAGGTGCACCTTTTATTTGTGGGTTAGCAGTGTCGTTATGATTAAGTCTTGTATTTATACGGAAATATAGAAATATCTTATAGAACAATGAATTTATTAAACAGTCTGCATGTCCAATGGTACAGGCGGTCCTTGTTTCTCTCTGTGGCACAGAAAAAGGAATTTACCAGGGAGTGAAAGGTCCTTGTTACTTTAGACGTCTATCAAACAGATATTTGAGAGTGTAATGGGTGAGAAAACAAATGCTGATCACAATGGAACACGTTTCCCAACTAATTACCTCAGCAAGACCTCCCAGAGGAACGCTCTCTAGGTCAATTTACAAAGGACGAGAGAGAGAGAAAAAGAAATTTGAAGACTGCTGCCATACAAATTAGATGCTACAGAGCCAGAGCCTGCTAATATAGCAAGGGAAGAGAGGAAGCAAAACTGAAAAGGTTGGACACCTAGAAACTGAGAGACCTGCAGCTCAATTCAAAATATATCCTTTTTTATACAAATTCATTTGTCTTTTTTACTTTCTCTGCTACGTATAATAAGTAGGGGAAATATTGTATTCGACCCAAAATTTTGATTGCGAGATTTCATCAGAAAGTATTTTTTGAGGTCCACTGAATACATTAAGCGCATTTTTAGAAAAAGGTCGGCGCGTCTTTTTTTGGTGAGCGTTTTTGTTTGAGCATAACTCAAAAACGAAAAGTCGGTTAAAAACCAAACTTGGTATTTAAGTTTAATATCTTTGAAGGATGCGACACGAAATTTTTTCGAAAATTTTTATTTTCTCAAAAATGTTGTTTAAAATACTATATATTTAAGGTATTTTTTATTGTAAATGAAATATATATTTTGAATTTTCTGACTACAACCCATGTATCCTGTTTAATCTTGATGACTTTGGTATAATTGGTAAACTGTAAGAAATAGAACAGATCTTACTGTACAAAAAAGTAGACCTCGTTAAAACACCCAAGTCATATTGAAATGCATTTTTTTGTGGAGTGAACCATTTCGAAGTTATTCGTTGTTATCAGTGTGAGTTTTGCAATACTTAAACTTTTTTGAAATAGAAGGTCGTTATTCCCTTTTTTTTTTATCTCTTCATGCAAATAGAACGGAATTTCAAAACCTTCATATAGCGACCAGCTTTAAAAGATTTAACTACCGCTCGAAGCATAGTGTATCCCCGTATTCTCCTTGCATCTACAAGAAAATTAGCAACAAGTTAATTTCTGCAAATGTTTATCTCGACTAACATGAATATAGTGGAATAATGGTTTTTAAGAGTAGTTAGTACAAGAGTAGAGAAAGTCGTGTGAGTTCAACGCATCAGATTATCTTTATACAAACGAATCGGCTTTTTCATCTGCTTTTGAAGGTGCTTGTATTCCGACAGCAACCTTCTTCTTTCTTTACCTGATTATCCTCCCCTTATGTAAGACCCTATAGGACTTACAAGCCAGGGCCTAGGGTCAAACGCCTGTCGGGGTACCCGCCCAGGCGCCGCTTTGTCCACCACGAATACCACCCGGGACGCCTAGGTGGTAAGTGAGCGCTCTAACCACTCGGCCACGACACCGCCTCCGAGAGTAAACTATTAATAAAATTATAATATATTACAGTCACATGACTTTCTCTATTTAACTCGTGTATTTTCATAAAACTCTTACGGAAGCTTGTTTTCTTACTCCATGTTAACCTTTGCAGAAATAGTCTTATTGTTTGCACATTCCATTGTATATAGGAGGAAGATATGGAAACAAAATCGATAGGTGTTTAAAGCTGAAACGGCTTTCTTTATAAGCCCATTAACCCAATTTGAAATTTAGAGGCTTTAGAAGCGATCCTCTGATGTTTAAAGAATAAATGGTAGCGGTTCGTAAGATGAGCGTGAATAATTTTGTCTCGAATGTTTAATACAATTAATTTAGTTAAATAGTTAACTAAGTGTGATATAGCGTCAAAAGAATAAAGCGCTTTACGAGTTTTACATATGAGAGTGTTATTTCTACAACCATCGACCCGAGACTGCGATCTACAGAAGAAAAAGTTTCACGACTCTACGGCGGCAGCGATTCCATGGCATTTAAACATTAATACAAAACCGCTACAAAGCGAGTGGGTAAATGGTGGCCTTGAAATTCTATACTGTTTTCATGATACCGCGAGAAGCAATAGGGAAAAGGGATCATTATAAAAAATGCAATTGATTGAAATTTTCACATCGATAACAACGTATATGTTGAAAATGGATGATGCCACAAAACCACCAAAAATATTTTATATAAATTGTGTATTTTAAAGGGCGAGTGTAGTACGTCTTTGTCTATATTTTAACATCCATCAGTTATAAAAAAATCCTTCTGAATGAAACGAATTTCATAGGCAATTTCTAGATAATCTTAACATATATGTACATTTTAATTGCCCTGTAAATACCTTAATAGATATAATGCTTTAATCAAAATCGTTAGAACCATTTCTGATATAAAAATATTGGGTAGTTAAAGGGTAGTTTGAGGTGGAGTGATTTTCCTGAAAATCTTTGTCATATCTTGAATGCCAAGTTTGGTATTTATCCGGAGTTCTGCTGTTCATAGAACCATACAAACACACGCGCACGCGCACTTACGCACACTCGTACCTTCTCTGTTTTGGTATGCGGTAGAAATGAACAATCAATCGAAGCTAGAACATTAGGATGATACAGTTTTTAGATTTGAATACCCATATTTCTAGGAATTGTTTATCTTAAGGAACAGTATCAGCTTGGCAGAAAAACGAGAGGTGGAATTACAGAGAAGAAAAATAAATCAGAAGAAATTTTCTCCGAGCTCTCCTGTTTCCCGCGCCATTTATTCACCAACTGTTCCATAATCACCTTTCGTTTCGTCCATTTCAACAGCATTACATATTTTCCCTTTCACTCTCAAAGCAGCCTTCAGGCTGAGACCGATCCTGGCTACTGTCTTTGATCCAGAGTTTGTCTGCTCCTCGACAGACATCAGACCTAGGCGTCCGCTTGTAAATCTAATGGATTAAAATAATATACTTGTTGTTCGTTAACGAGGCCTTCAATTGCCAGTTTCATGTCAACGCCGCCAGTGTGCCAGGAATTCGTCCCGGAGGATTACTTTAGATGCCATTAACTGCTCTTAAACAGATTTTAAAACAGACAATCTGGACCGGGTTCGAACCCACGATTGTGGGATCAGTAGGCCAGTGGCTAAATAACTGAGCCATCCAGACCGACATCCTGGGGGTATAGGTTCCCTATACCAGAAAGGTAAATAGAGAAGGAAGAAGAGGAAGAAAAGGTTAATAGGATTCATAATTTCGAGCAACCTATAATTTTTAAATAAACAAAGGCAGCGTAAAGAGTAAAATATGTTGATTCATGAATTTTGTCGTTTCAATAAAAATTAAACTTACTGACGAGATATTTTAGTAATGAGGTGCCATCTTCCTGTGATTTATGTACTATACGTGAACTACTTCTTAACAAATAACTAACTGGAAGATTAACAGCGATCACTTTCGATTTTCAACGACACGAAAGTTGAAGACTCGCACAAGTCGGAAGAGTTTCTTCCACAAGAGGATTAGGAATAATGAGTTGGGGCTATTCCCCGGATGGCGGTTTCTTTATTAACTTTGGGTTATACGAATATCATTGTATTCCAATGATAATTATTTTAAAATGAAAGTAGATTCTTTTTAACTGAAATTTTAGGCTCCAATGAGCTTGGTTGTTTAATAAAGGAGCTGTTACATCGAGCTGAATGAAGTTTACGCTTGAGGGACTTCTGCCCCGCCACGGGTGCAAGTAATTCGATCAGGGCCCACCGGTGCGGATTTTAATAAAAAGATTCAAATACAAAGGGACTCTATTTTCTGTTACACTGAAGATACTATTCATGCGCGTCATTTTGGTTAATCATTGCACATAGCCGCTTTCTGGTGAATTCCACGGTATTTTCCTCCTAATGGTACAGCAATATGTAATGAAGTGATGATAGAGATAGAAGTACTTGCGTGGCTTGCCGTGTTTGCATTAATCTACAAAACTGGGCAAGCAAGGATCTGCACAGTTGATTTTGCAATATTTACGCTTTAATTTATAGCGATTGCTGAAATATCGCTTTTCAAAGTTGCGAGGTGAGACAACGGCTGCCATCCCCTCTGAACAGCAAGGGATGCATACGTAAATGACTGATTTCCTTATCTTACCATCTATTTAGGAACGCCTGAGAACTAGGTGACCCTTCAAGCAGGTCTCACTGAAGGTGGGTATTTACTTTTGTGAAAGATAGTACTAACTTTTTTACCGTGAAATATTCACAAATAACAGTGGTCGAAGAATTATCATGCTTAAAGGTATTATTTTAATTCGTAATTTTTCCATTTCCATTTTATGATATTGTTGTCTATTAGGATATAGAGTTAGGGATGCTGAGTTGTTTGTGCATTGGCTCTTGCTTCTCCTTAGATCAAAAGGATATCATCGTACTCGTTTGTCGAATACGATTGTGAAGGACTGGCACAAAATATGCGATAGCATACGCGTGGAGAATGAAGTCATTATACCAATTCTATTACGAAATGCAGGCAATCAAAAACGATTTAAATTATAATGTACTAAACTCTGAGGCACTTTAACATTAGATTATTGTGAATTTGGTTCCCAAAATTTGAAGAGCATAAAAAAAAGTTTGTACAATGCTGAGACGCGAACCCGTGTCCCTGGAAACATCGCGCAGGATGCAGTAATAATTCTGTTCAGCAATTTGGAGGCTTGACTGAAAGCACATTCCGAGTTCAACCGTAAAATTTGTGTGCCAGGCGCTGTGCGGCTGCCATTTCGCGACTTTTCGTGAGTCATTTAGTATTTTAAATGCTGGGCCTTTTAGTATTATTACTTAAATAGCAAAAGCTACTATGCACGTTGTTTACTATATAGGAAACATAATTTACACCTAAGTTTAAATAAAACAGTGAGTGAGTGTGTGTGTGTGTGTTGGGTTTAAGGGCCCGTCGAAAACTTGGTCATTATGGCCCCTAAATAAAACATAATTTAATAATATGTGCATCTTGACTGTAGAACGGTGAATGAGGCGTGCCCCTAATTTATTGGAGCCAACCCCGACTCTTAAGTGTAAGAATGCTCCATTTTCTTTTTAGTTGATGTTAGTGTACTTAGATGGCACTAATAGTGTGTCCTACATGCTATTATAAATAGTGATTCAGGTTTGAAACGTGCAGATCAAGACCTGCAGAACTGCGCTTCGAATACCGAAGATAAAATAATGTAAACATATTTAACAATCATTTATTATTTACGCTACTTTTAAAGATAATAATTACTGAAATATTTCATGAGTTCAGAAGCTAAATGATGACACTCAAAGAAATCGAACCAGGACTCTTTGGTTTGTCTCTAATTCTTTACTACATAACTGATACTGCGGAAGCTGGTCCGCATTCCATATCCGGTCATTATTTACAGGAAACAAGTGTGATCTGATTGTATTGATCGATCACTCGCACCGGTTGTCTCGATTATGTACATAGATTTCGAAAACAATGATTTATTGCACATGTGTTATATATTGGGCATCCGATACAAACAAGCCTCAAGCGACGGTTTCATTCTAAATAATGAACTGCAATATTTACACGACAGACCTAAAAAAAGAGGCCTAGTATCGGTTGGAGTGGTTTGGAATCCCATTTGCGTTAGATTAGCTGTGGAGAAATATCGAGGGGGTATCGGCACCCATTATTGTAAATGATGTGCCCTCCACACGTGCCGGGTTTTAAAGCTATAGTGCACGGAATGGGGTGCTTATCTCGTTCTTGGGTCCTACAGGTGCACAACCAAGCCTTGATATAAATCTTCATATGTATCGCTTTCCTGCTCATTTTTTTCGGCTGCTTGATAGCGCTAAAGCACCCCAAATTTATCACCAGATGCTTTTGTGCTGAGCCCAAGCAAATATTATCAAATACAAGAATGATTCTATCGTTACAATGTTCACTTCAATTCAGCTGTGTATTAAAAACAGTTGCGGTCTACTGTAAGTATTTTTAACATGCCAGCATCGTACTACACATGTTGGGAAATAGTACGATTTCATGGCCTTTCCGGTTATGTTGACATTGTAGGTAAATGAATTATCACGCATTCACAACTTAACATAGCCTCCTATTTTACGTACCTTTAAGGCCTAGGCCACTAGCATTTGATTATATACATAATCAGATTTACTTGTTAGTTTTTACCTCGTTAATAATTAACTGCCGTCTTATTTATATTGTATACATTATAATTTAAAAGAACAAAGCAGTGGAATCAGTCCAATTTTCATTGTAATAGCGATCGAAGATATTATGCAGAGAATCACTGAACCTTAGTACACGTTCCGTGAGATAAACAGAGTAGGCCGGGCTCAAATCAATAATTACTCATAATAATTATGGCGACTAATTTGAATGACTGTTGATTCGGACATTTGAAATTTTTTTATCACAGTTACTGTCTAAAATTCATAGATTTTACATGAATAAGAAGGAAGCTGTCGTCGGTTTAATGAATTAAATAAAACATGAGAAGTTATGATGGGAGTGAAGGGGCTGGAGGGGGGGGGGGGGGGGCAGAGCTGAAACTTTACATTCAGAGGAGTCCTTGGCAGGACTTCATATTGTGTTTTCCAGTTTTACAAAATTGCACGACATTCCTTTCCAATGGTGGACTTGACAACCGATTCCCAAAAATTCAGGATATTTTGAGTATATATTTTGAAATATCTTAAATATACTATGTACGGAAAAGCAATGTGCAGAAAATTGTATAGTGAGTGAGTGAGTGAATGGGGTTTAAGGGAAAATAAGAGGTAAACCTCTCTAACGCTTGATTACCTGAACTGTTTTAAGTGATACATATTTAAGCGAATTTATTCCAACTGCCTTAAGTCGCAACCATATTTCAAACAGCTTACTACTTAAATGAGAACCCGAAAAGCTGAAATGCAGTTTGTGTTGAATAAAACTGTTCAGTGATGCACGTACTGTTCAAGAAACCGTGGCCTAAATATTTGGATCTACTATGGATTTAATTTTAATTTCAAACAGCTGAAATTAAATGCGGCTCCCATCAAATGTATCTTTGATTGAGGCTCTTAAATGTTAAGTAGTTGTCACCGTTGCTATAGATACAATTTGTCAAGATGTACTGTTATGTCCTAATTAATAGAAGCATAAAAACCTGAAGCATAAAATTCTATCATGGTTGGGGTATAGATTCCTTATCTCATTCATATAGTCACTGGTTAATGCATTTTAAAATACTTTGGCGTCATTATTTTCATGTTCTTCATGCAGGTGACTCACTTTGATTTGGTGCGCAAATTGTGGGGACAAAATGTCTGTTTGTCTGTCCCTCGAGTATTTTGGTTTCATTTGTCATCCATTCGGCAGCTGACCCATTATACGCTTCACCAACTAGCGCACAAATTAAAAAGACCCAAATGGCTGCCATCTATACGTTAAGCGGGAACTAAATGTCGATCAGGTAATTAAACTGTCATTACAACCTTCATCACAATATGAATTTCATTTCTCTATTGCTACTTACAAATCAGATACAGTTTTCAGTCTAAATGTGATGGATGATATCTTTGTATGCAATAGTTAATTTATTATCCAAGCGATTTGTTTTTGTTGAGTGAAGATGTTAAGCAGCATAACTTTATTAAATACTTTTGTGTTGTAAGATTTTGTCTGTTTTGTACGGTTTACCAGTTATACAAAAGTATTTAGAATGAAAGCCGACTTTGGAGGCTATTTTCAGAAAATTCAATATATGGATTTTCGTGAAAATATGCTAAACATAGTATTTTCGTAAAAATAGGTGGTGCCATTTATAGAAAATCTAAAATAATGATGATAGTTTGAAAGAAGCGCGCCTTTTTCAGAATATCAATAGAGTTTTTGTATGCAATGCAATACAGCCTCTAGTTTTTATATGTTAAGTAACAGAGAATGTAATAACTAAATTAGTTGCCATTTTTCTCGCAACGTTTTTACCGTTTGAGAATATTTCTGGTGAGAAGTTTTCTGCGTATTCCTGGAGTCTTGCTTGCGAGTCCTTCGGTATTCAATACCCAGGGGCGACAAATTATTCCAGTTCGCCTCGTGGTTGACTAGCACTATAGGGTGCCTGTGTTTTAAGAGTACATATGACTGAAATATTGCTTAAATGGGTTCTGGATCTATTGAACAGTGTTACCAGAGGATAAAGCAACACCCGGAAAAGTCTTAACAAGCAACTTGCCCTAATCGAGATTCTATCTCGGCCCCTCCGGGTTAGAAGGCAGAACACTCCCATATAACGGAGGTGGGCATTGTTCCCCAGAAGATGTTTTAAATGCTAGAAATTTCCTAATTGCTTGAAAAAGTGAACATATATCAAATTTTGCTGCTGGTGATCAGACTTTAAAACAAAATATCTGACAGTTTATGCCTAAGTGTCGTGTGTTTTTTGTTTCTCTTCACTGAGCAAGAACTACCTCACGACATAGCCATTGTCGATGTGCATATCGCTTTCGGCGATACGATCTCTTAACTGCAAACTTCGGTAGTAAAATGTATGGTGGTCTCTGTATCCGACTGGGAAATCTAGGCCAAGAGTTAATATGATATCCTCTCTCTGCAACCAATAAGGGTCATTTCACCGTACCGCTTTTAAGCATGCTATATTGCTTCCTGTAATTTTGGAGCTATAGATGTAATTTAAATGTTATTTCTTCTTAGTGTTATTTCTTCGTAAGAGGAATGCAAACTTAGGCTGCATGTTGGAAATATCGACTTGTGTAAACCGCGCTGCAACACGACGTGGGACTGTTCTGTTCTAATAATGCCTTGAATAAGTTTTCCCATGATTGTACGTGCACGTTCTTTGCACCTTTTCCCTTACGCATGGGATCTTAAAGTGTGTTTCTCCTGAAAACTCGCAATATGGAAATTTTAGTTAAGTTTAATTCTTAACTTCATGAGCAATGGAGAAGGTAAATGATATGTGTCTATAAGTAGCATTTATTTGTATATTTTATGAATTTATTTTCCTTCCTCGATAGCTTTGCTGACATGCTCTGAGAAGTCTACTTGCTTACTTGTCAAAAGCGGATTGAAAGCATTTGAATCAGAAAGTAATAGACAGGAGAGGCACTTTGTGATCAGCTCAGTAAGTTACAATGAAGCCGACAAAAGAAAGCGAGTAAATCGTATTGTAGTTGTCGTTGTTGGAATACAAAGCCATATAAATACATATGCGGAACACTTAAGGGCAAAGCTGTTTTGAATTTATGATAATATTAGAGAACAGTCATTGGCCGCCAGTACGCAGCAGATAGCATCAGCTTACCGGATTCTCTTCAAAAGGAAGCTGGAATGACCTAGTTGCGTTCACCTAACGGCAGCTCCCGGTGAAAATTGCGATTACAATCAATTTGAGAATGCACAAACCGTTTTTACCAATTGAACTTTCTAATCCACAGCAGCAATTGACAGCAATCCTCTTGTGAAAAACACCGCCATTGTTTGTCTCCATAAGCAGTCTTCTGTTGCGCAAAAGACCCGTCTACAATCGAAGGGAGTCCTCATAAAACAGCGCTGGCAGTTACATGGAGAATGTCTCTCAAGCAGATAAGACTGTCTCTGAACATCGATTGCATAATTCCATAGTTTAAGTCAGAGGTACACTCACTAAGTGGATGATAGCTATGATAAACAACTTAAAATATTATTATTATTATTATTATTATTATTATTATTATTATTATTATTATTATTATTATTATTATTAATAATAATAACGATAATAATAACGATAATAATAATAATAACGATAATAATAACGATAATAATAATAATAATAATAATAATAATAATAATAATAATAATAATAATAATAATAATAATAATAATAATAATAATAATAATAATAATAATAATAATAATAATAATAATAATAATAATAATAATAATAATAATAATAATAATAATAATAATAATAATAATAATAATTTCTATTTATGTGGTGAGATCATGTTTAATCAATATGCGATCTTATTTTGTTATTTTTAGGGGATTCTGAGAGGAATTTTATGAGAAGTGGATATGAATTAAGTATATTACTGCATTCTGCTCTTTCATCAATACCGAAACAGTTTCCTCAGAAACAAAACTAAAGCAATTAAAAGCCTACATATATAATTTTGTTTGAGAAGGATTTTTGAGTTACTCATTTTAGAAGCAAAAATGAGTTGAAAAATATACATTTACACTGACATTTATTTCATAATTTGCTTTTGAACTATGTTGACTCACTGCTGTGTATCACCTTCTTGAAGTTGTCTAGGACTTCGATGAATCCGTAGCCATCAGTGCCAGTGATGAACTATGAGATCTATTTCCTCAGGGTGTACATGGGCGTATTTGAAGATAATCAACCCCTTAAGATGACTGGTAAATTTAATGAAAGCTAATAACTGTGTCGCCAAGTGTTCGAAGATATAGAATTAAAGTATCACGGAATTCCAGCTCGAGAAAGCTGTTACCGTGAAGAACAGTAATTTCTGATCGCATGGTAAGCATAAAGAAAAGGCACATTCTTCTTCTTCTTCTTCTTCTTCTACTTCTACTTCTTCACTTCATGGATAGGCCACACCCGAGCCACGCATGTACACCTTTTGCATGGTATTCCGGCGCCTGTCTGTGCCACCTGCACATGTCCTTATTGATTGTCCACGGTACGCTCTTGAGCGTCAGTCCCTTGGCCTGGGTCTCTGCTCCGCTTTAGATAACGACCCAGTAGCTGTAACTACGGCACTGCGGTTTGTTGCCAATATTGATCTTGGTAAGCAAGTATAAGGTGTTCTTTATCTTGGCGGATTTAGCATTTTAGGCTGTTTTACTTCTTGGGTCTTCCTATATCTCTGAATCCTGATGGTCTCTGCTGGTACATATACCAATTTAGGAAGCCTTGTATGATCCATTCTGGGAGATGTTCTTTCCAGTTATTTCTGTACTTTTAAATTTTATTGTGTATAGAAAACAAATGGAGTTCTTTTTCTGATATCTTCATTTCGTATTTTATCTAATTTTGTGCAGCCTTTGGTTTTTCTTAGAAAGATGTCTGCACTCTGAATTCGTATTTATTATCAAAGTTTTACTTCCATATAAAAGTAAGGGAACAATCACTGTTTTATAGAATGTCATTCTTGATTCTTTCCTCGTTTGTCGTTTTAATGTTCTGTGTTTTCAACTCTATGCGGCACAATTCACAGAACATTAAAACGAGAGAGACACAATTTTTTTAATCATTACTCATGTTTTAAAGTTTATTAACACCCGTTCTCAACACAACACATTTCATGAATGTTGTAGCGAGAGGAGGTAAGAGAAAGGATAGAAATAGAAGGAGAAAAGGAATATTTGGGGAAAGAGAAAGGCAGAGATGCAGCGAAAGAATGAAAGTGTATAGTTACGCAAGCAGATTTGGAGTTTCTGATAATAGTCAAGTGAATATCCATCCGATTGTACTTATTAAAAGGTTACCCACACTTAGCAATGAATTATTTAACAATTTTAGATTTTTCTGACCAAGCTCAGGGATATGTAGATAGCCATTGTATGTATACCCTTGTCTTTTTAATTGCCTGTGAGTAGTCAAAAGAGTTTGCCTAATAAAGCACTCACCAGATGTCAGATGCAGCACAAAATGGCTGACATACATATGGAGCGCATAATGTTAAAATCATTAACGAAGTGTGTTGTGTGTTGTTTGTTGCAGATATCAGTTCTTCCTACAAGTGAAGCAGGATATTCTTCAAGGCCGGCTTCCTGTTACGTTTGACCTCGCCGCCGAATTAGGATCATACGTTGTGCAATGTGAGTACCTTACACAGCTTCACCATTACTCGAGACCACCTAAGTGATGGCATAATGTTGGCCATAATGTCTCATCTACAGTTGGGTCGGCTCGTGTGAGAAACAACCGCGAATGATAAATTATGTTCCTTTACTTACTTGAACGCGTTCTTTAAACGGGTGGGGTCTTATAAAGGAACTTGCAGCTCTGTGTGACTAACCTTCTTTTTTTCTGTAGTAGGTATATTTGTTTTAACCGTCTGGCTGTTTTTCCAAATTGTTTCACACAACAAGAACTGCTACTTAGCTTTTCGTCTATTCCATTGCACTCTAAATAAGAAAGAACGGGTTATTTACATAAGCTCAAGGAAATCACAGGGTCTATCCAATTAAACTGTGCTTTACTGATATTCTTCTGGAATATGTGCCAACGATTATGTTTAATTTGGAGAGACAGTTTTTAATGCAGCTATCCGTTATAATTTTGTCAGCTTTTTGCCTTAGCTTTCTGCATGGAATTCCTGCCGAGATTGATGTTAAGCCTGGAGTAAGACAAAAGAAAAATTTAGTTTCTCTGTTAGGAAGATAGGAGTGTCTTCGTACCGTTCGCTCCGCGGTAACATGTGAGGCTCGCGTTCGGAAAGTCGTGGGTTCGAATCCCGCGACCGACCTACCTGACTCAGTCCCCTGTCACGGCAGCCGGGCCCCATATCGTGTCCACACCGCGGCTCTTCAACCACGGAGGGGCCCCTGCAGGTGGCGCTCTGCCCAAATCGGTGGGATCAGTGTACTGGCTGGTGTCAGGGAGTTTCTAACTGAGAAAATGCAGGGGTCCTGCCCTCTGCTGTAGCTGCTCTCCTGTGGCCTGGCCGCCCGCTGTCTCCTCTCACCTCGCCCCTCCCTCCCGGGGACACAGCCACAAAAGACCTCCGAGGTGGAAGTGCCAAAGTCCCTCTCCGCGCGTGTTCTTCTCCCTTATCTTCTTCGTTCGTGATCCTTAACTGCATTTGAGTGTTTTTCTTTTTCGCTCACATCTACATGCTCTAGGATGTGTTCTATGTCCTCTGAGTATCTGCATTTGTAATTTATCCCCTAATTGTGGTCTTTTATTTTGGTATGCATATGATTTTTTACTTCAATATTTGTGCAATGAGTCCATAGTGGTGACGTGTCTGTTTCCTGCTTGAAATAATCAATACTGTGCTTATTCATGCAGTGTTCCGCCTTGCTTATTACACGGAAGTCGTAGAGATACTAACCTGACAGCCCTATGATCTTATTAACTGTAAACGTGAACTTGACCATATGACACAGCGCAACTTCAAGCCATTCCCCACGTCTAGAAAATACCTCTATGCCTGCCTGTACTTAGTAGCTATATAACAGGGATTGGTTGATGTATGACACATCAACGTCCATCGAATACTTTCACAACGGGTGTATTCAGCACTAGCCGAGACGCTTGACCATCTATCTCTCTATTCTTCTTCTTCTTTAGCATAGCTCAAACTTTACAGCGAGTTATTACAGCAACAAAGTGAATTTAAGTACCAGATATCTTGTATGTTATGTATCCAGGCCCTTTGCTGTCTTTCACAGCAGACATTGACATTAAAGGAAAGATTTCGTCCTAACATAAGTTGATGTAAAGGGACATCAAATATTTTAGAAAGTTTAAGTAGATATTGAACATTTTATTTATTTAAATCGATCAAAGTCATTGGAATTATACAGGTTTCATTGAAACTGCTAACAAAATGCAACCAATAAAGATAAAATTGCAACAAACAAAAGTAAATAAATGCTAAACTATTCAGATGAATCTCCCTACCTCTATGACTTTCTGATCCTTGTTCTAAATTATTTGTACGTTTGTGCCATATTCCCCTGACTCAGCTACTTTCTCACGAATTTCCTGTCTACTGTTACTGTTTCTACCTCCTGAACTTCCATATTTTCCTGAAAATTTTGGCCTAACATTTTTCCACTCCTAAGTACATTTATTTGAAAAAATATCACTGTTTACTTGTTCGTTTGTTGCACTCAATGCTCCCTTGGCGATCCTGAGTTTAATGCTGGTCTTGTTTCTTCTCTTGGTAGTCACTGGTTCGTTTCCTGGTTGGCTACCTTATGTCCTGTTGATCATCTTTACGATTTTACGCTGAACATTTACAACGCACTGCTTCCTCAAACATAATACTCACGTAATCATGCTAATTTTCACGAAGAGATAAGTCAAATCGATGAGTAAGTTATACCCTTGCCTCATGTTGCCACATTTTCTAAACGCAAAGCTTATTTGGAGAATAATGCACCAAAAGTAGAGCTCAGTTCCCCGAAGCCTTAGTTATGTTTTATATATTGACTTAAGCTTAGACTGCTACATAAAGTAATTCTCTGTCGGAATGCAAATTCATCCTGGTCCATTGTTGTAACTCGTTTTATTGCTGTTTCTTTGCTTGTACATAGATATTAAAGTAGTGGCAGCGTTTAATTAGCGCAGTAATGAAGAAACTTACACTAATTGCCACAGAGGTGAGGATTATATGACATTTATGTCACATTAATAATAAGACGTAAGAAGTCCAGTATGTTACACTTTAGCTGCAGATTGTAGATTATCAACAGTTTATAAGATAAATGGGAAGGTTACAAGCCCCATTGATTTGGTTTAGACTCTTCCTAGCAGCTATAAAATCAATTTAAACGCGGCTTTCTTTGTTGTTGCTACTGTTTTGTTTAATGTTGCGTCTAATTGGGCTCAAATTTCATTCATGGTTTACCTTAACAAGAAATTACACCGCTAATTTATATTACATTTTACAATTACTGTACCCCAGTGAAGGAGACATCTGTCGGAGGTTTCGAATTCTTCCTAGCACCCCAGATCATTTCGGAATTGCTGAGAAGCATTCACCAGTCCCTCCTTCAGTTCTCCAGCCATGTTAACTGCAGTGTCGTGCACTATTTTTTTAATTTCCCAAAGATATAAAGGATTTGGTGCAGGTGAAGGCCAAAATACAGGTCGCTCTCCAACTGTACTTGTGCATTAAATTTAGTCTCAGAGTATCAGTTTCGGTGCGATATCCTGCTAAAGCTCAAGCAAGTACGCAAGATGCGATTTATATGATAGGGAAAATCTGCATCTGCAACTTGAGGCAGTTGTTATTTTGACGGCTGTAGCTACACATACACCGCATGACGTCACGGAGAGCGTGTGCGATAGAGAAACCTGCGTGTGATACATACCATGGTACATCCTGTATACCACAATACGTATCTCCTAGTCCACTGGTTGTTCCTCGACTCTAGGGTCAAGCTGAGACGTCACCTTGTTCATCAAGGGTGTACCCATGAGACAAATCACCACACATCAATCTCGACGCTTGCTCTAACTCCTTGAGAAGCAATGTAGGAGACCTGGACGTGGGTGTTTTAATGCTTTGGGATCTCAACGGACCGTTCTTCATGCGAGAGCAGCCGTCATATTGTTCCTGAAGTAATATACCTACGTTTTGATTTACGTTGCCTTTTACACACGTCACATATATGTAACACAAATATGTCACGGCTAATGTCCAGAGGGCGCGCGTAGGAGCTAGTTCCAGGAAACGCCACCTCCTCGGTGAGCGTTAATTTATTTTCATTACTGCTTTTTTAAGTCATGGTGCATCGCCTTGGCAGGATAGGTGGCAACCTAAATGAACACTGAAACAATTATTATGCAACCAATTAAATTTCTCCTGGCTGTCTTCTATAACGATCTGATCGGTATCCGGATTTATTTTCATATCTGTTATTTAAGAGATTAAATTGAACTAATTTAACATCATTCACAAGTTCTAAATGTAGAAGGTTCTAGATACATTTTATTTCTCTTATCCTACTATGCTGAGGATTCAAATAAATAATATATTGCGGTGTCCTATACTGTATTTAATTAAAAGGTATTTTTGTAATATTTAATCATTTTAAAATACAGATTCACTGGCGTAATTAGAAGAAGAACTAGCTTACCTTCAAGCTGCTCCTCAAATGCAATTATTCCTCAGATAAGGAATGTACCAAGCAAGGCGGAAGGTCCATAGGGAAAGGCGTTGTGGCCGAGCGGTTAGCGCGCTCGCCTACCACCTAGGCGGCCCGGGTTCAATCCCCGGGACCCGCATGTGGTATTCGTGGTGGACGAAGCGGCGTCAGGGCGGGTTTTCTCCGGGTGCTCCGGTTTCTCCCGCCATCTCATTCCACCGGTGCTCCATCTTCATTCCATGTATCATCAGTGTCACCGCCTGCGGTGCCGTAGTAGTAAAAGCGGGCGTTAAACACTACAACACACACACTCACACACACACAAACACACACACACACACACGGAAAGGCGTTCCTTTGATTGTTAATTTACGACGGTGCAAAAACATCGGGTATTAAATTATGGCATTGATTTGTGGGAAAACTTAGACAAAGAGAAAAATCAACAAACAGGCTGAAGTGGATACATATTAACGTACCAGTTATTATCCAAATATTTACTTAGGCTGCCAACACCCTGTAGAAACCTCTTCTTCAAGCAGAAGAAGGTGGGCTAGGCTTCTGGGAAGTCAAGTTCCTCCTACCTAAACACAATTATGATGTTACGAATTTGCTTCGTGCGTATAAAAAGGTTGATAATGATTCTTGGTAAGGAGTGTACAAGGAAAACGGCTCTGAAGTAACCCTATTGCTTGGCAGAGGGAACGTGAAGCAAAAACGGAATGTTTACTGATGTATCAATCGCCATTCCACGTATGGGCTTACCGGAAGCTCTTCGGACCGGACGTCCAATACCGGAAGGACGGGAGGGTGAGTCCTACGTAGGTATATCTCATTACAGAGCGGCAGTTTGCTGGCTTTATTACCATTATCTGTGACGCACCTTGTTAGGGGACATAGGGGTATCGACCATCCGAGTCCTCACTCTCTAATCTCCTTCCTTTTTCTCTAATGGTCGAAGGTCACACCTCTCATTCTATTAAGATAACATTGCGCTTGTAAAATTAAATTTGCAGAGTGCTACACGTGCCTATTTTTTCATGATATTCTCAATTATTTCCTTAATGAAAGTAGTGTGTGCTTGCCATACGAATAATTTGTGCTACTTTTCAGATTCGTCTATCCTAGCAATCTGAAATTCGATACACGTTTGGATTTTCGATCGGCATTTGTCACATTGACGTAGTCTTCATATCTATGGAACGCAGGTTTATTTGAGGACTCCTTAACGTGCTGACTAAGTTTTCCCTTTCTATGGACCGGGCTATAGTTTCAAGAACGTTAAGTTATATGAAATAGGGAAGGGTGCGCTCCAATTTTTACTGAGACGAACCGGTACTTAACATGTCTTAAAATTCTGTCAAAGAACCATAGCAGAGTGTGTTAATAAAACTATTTCCGTCAATTCCCATGGGATCCTTTACAAGCACAGTAAGAAAATTATGAAAATCATGTCCTCTCCATTCACTGAAGATGTGGAGATGATGATGATGATGATAATAGTAATAATAATAATAATAATAATAATAATAATAATAATAATAATAATAATAATAATAATAATAATAATAATAATAATAATAATAATAATAATAATAATAATAATGACCATGGTGGACGAAGCAGCGTCTGGGCGGGTTTTATTCGGGTGATCCTGTTTCTCCCGCCATTAATTTCACCAACCGCTCCATCATCACCTTTCCAATTATCCGTTTCGCCTACATTTCATAGCATCCTCTTCCTCACTCTCATACCTGATGCCTGTCTGACCACCCACTTCCAGATCTTTACTCTGTCTGGTACATAGGTTCGTCTTTCCCCAACAGGCATCTGACTCTAAGCACAGACTTGTAGGTCCTAGAGGGTGTAAGTCCTACATACGGGGAGCGTAATCAGATAAGAAGACTATCTTTACATCAGACAAGTTCGTATACGAAATCTGTTTTTCTCCCTATAGGTAACAATTTTACTGAAACTGTTTCGCTATGTATCTAATTGCTTTCTTATTTGTGACCTAACTTCTTAAGGATTACCTTCTGGACCCTCGAAATCCTAGATTATTTCATTCCTATCCTCACCAGATTTGCTTCTCGACATAAAGGAAGAAAGGTAGGCAGAGACGCCCCGCGGTCGAGTGGTTAAGTCCTTTGGTTTCTCAACCCAGGCATTCTGGATTCAATTCCCGCTGGGTTTGAAACTTTTTAGTTAACCACAATAATTCACTGTCCTCTCAGAGTGTGAAAGGAATGAATGTGAGTATATTTATTGTTGAAAACTTAAAACAAATTCAAAACTTAGGTTTTACGTCCAAAAAATAATTTAAACTATAAGCTTCAATTGCATAACATTGTTTTTTCTCTCAGAACCACTTGAGACAAATATATATATACATGTGATTATATAAATATGGCAGTACGCGTGGTCTTATGGTCTATGCTATTTACGTTCAATACGTTTTACTGGACTGCAACTTTTCTCACACCTTTGCATTTTAAAAATGTTCCACATGATGCAATTTTTGTTCACCTTTCTTCAAACTTTGAAGCTGGTGCCAAAGAGAATGCAGAAAAAAATAGTGGGAGTGATTTTTCTGTAATTTTAATATTTACTAGTTGGTGAATTATAAATCTTATAAAAATTATTAAATTGGAAAAAATTATTTTTAAACTTGATAATTTTTAATTGACCAAAGGATTACATTTTCTGATCCCAATACTGTTGTCAGAGTATTTATCTATAACAGAATAATATTTAAAATTATCAAAGTTTTGAAATCTTTATGGTTTGGAGCATTTCAGGTACGGTGCTAAAAATAATTTAAAATTATTAGAGATATTGCAATGAAAATTTGTACGTTCATTTATTCCTTGCATGCATTATGTGTAATATGAGTAGAAAAAAATCCACTTCTAATTCCACGATTTAGAAGTTTCAGCTGTGGAAGCACTATAATTGAGCGACCAATAACACCTTCAGTTGTTTCTGAACGAAAGCCCCCGTTATAGCCAAACAAGTAGAAAGGACTTATAGAAGTGAATAAGAAAGAAAGAAAGAGAGAGAGAGGAAACAGGTGACATATTGACAAAAGTTGACGTGGTATTTACCAGGAAAAGGACTATCTACCTTCGTTAACTTCTGTTATGGTTGTTTATTCCTAAAGTTGTAAAATATCTGTTCATACTTTCAGTTTCGAATACTGCAATATTTTGCAAACTTAGAGGTAGGTTATGTTTAGTAAATGCGGGAGATTTATTATGTCATCAATAACAAGATTCCTTTCCCAGTTGTAACATATAATTCTGATGCAATTACGGAATAACACCACTTCCCTGACATATGTTGACTCGCATTCCGCTGAACTGCAAAAGGATCGGAACATCACAACATGTAATTATGTTAGTAATGCTGTGCAAACGGTTTTATTACACATACGCCACGAGCCTGCTAATGAACACAAGCACAATATATGGAGATGTTGGTGAACGTGATGATTGATTAATTACAGCAATACAGTTACCAACACCATATATCTGATGAACATAAAACGTGTCTAGAGTTTAAATCAAAACAGTCCATACTTAACTGACCCATGGTATTCGACATTGTAGCGTGATGAGAAGTTATGTTAATTTGTACAGCATCCTACTGTCGGCTGCAAAAGCATGCATCTGTTTTTCTAAACACGTCAAATTATACCTGTGCTGCCTTCATAAATGCTCAGGAAATGGCTGACTTGATCCTCCAGGCAAGCGGCGGTGTAGTAATGTATAGAATCGTCAAAATCCTGTCTTCAGCAGGTTTCTAAATGTATTCTAGATGTGTTCCCTCTCTAGAATGGTCAAAATCCTATCTCCGCATACGTTTCTGGATGTATTCTCTGTATGAAATAGTCAGGATCCCAAATTTTTTTCCATTCCCAAATAATTCCTTTTACATGGAAAAGATTTTGACATATTAGCTTTTTCAAAAATAGCTATAACGAATTTGATTAAAATGTAATTAATATATTTACATGACAAATGAAATGTGTATCTTAAACTTTCTGGGAACAGCATGTGAAGCCTTCTTCGTTAGAAATTAACTTTGTATGCCAATGTGCAACTGGCAAACAATAACCGATTTAAACTTACTACACATAAAATGGTAGAGTACTTTATAACATTTATTTAACATAAGACTTTTCGTTGGAACGACAGTCATTTCCTAATTTCCAGCACTAGTGGTTTGATTTTCTCAATACCTTTATAAGTTATTGAAGTGTTATCATCATGCAATTGTTTCTCCCTTGTCATGAAAGCAGTACTGAATTTCAAGATCATTAGTAATCATGGAGCTATTGCATCTTGTTTGTTCTTATAACCACATACATATGTAATGAAACTATTTCTGCAAACATGTCTCTCTATTTGTATTAACATAACACTCAAAAAAACAGGCTCTTAAGAGTATACTTTATAGTAACTTTGTTTCAGAGATTATTATTAAATTGATATGAGTATCTCTACTCACTATCGTTTAGCTTCCAGAAGATGCTTTTTGGAAAAAAAAAACTTATGACTATATAAACTATACTCGTAAGAGCCTGTTTTTCTCTTTCTCTACTGGTAAGTAGGGGAAGTATTGTATTGCACTCAAAATTTCGATGTCGAGATTTCACCAGAAATATATGTTTTGAGGCCCCCTGAATCCAAAATGAGTATTTTAGAAAAAGGTCCGCGTGTGTGTCTGTCAGTCTGTGGACAGCATAATTCAAAAACGAAAAGTATGTTAAAAACCAAAGTTGGTATTTAAGTTTAATGTCTTTCAAGGATGCGACACAAAGATCTTGAAGAAAATAGCGCCAAACTAAGCTACACTTTACATGGAACATTTTTCGAAAATTTTTATTTTGTTGAAAATGGCTCTAACGATATTGATTAAAATGTCATATGTTTGAGATTTTTATGCCAAATGAAATGTATATCTTGAATTTTCTGACTATAGCCCCTGTAGTCGTATTTACTCTGGACGACTTTTGCATAACTGGTAAACCGTTAGAGATAGACCAAATCATACTATACAAAAAATGTAGATCTTGCTAAAATACACAATTTATGATCAAATAAATGTTCTTGTAGGGCGAACCATTTCGGAGATATTCCTTGTTATATGTGTGTGTTTCGGAAAACTAAAAACTTTCGTGAAATGGAACATCATTGTTAAGTGTACAAAGATAACATAATCTCAAAGCTTCAAAAGATTTGACTGTCGCACAAAGCCTACTGTGTATTCTAATATTCCCCTTGCACCTACAAGGAAATAAGTAATAAGATAATTTGTACAAATGTTTATCTTAACTAACACGAAGAAGTAGGAATAAGAGTTTGTAAGAATGGCGAGTAGAAGAGTAGAGAAAGTCATGTGAGTGCAACACATCAGATTTTTTTTTTTTTTTTTTTTTTTTTTTTTTTTTTGTTAATATAAATAGAGAGACGTGTGCAGAAATATGAACGTAAAAGGATGTACAAATTAATCCCTACGATGCATGATGGTCAAGTTCGAAACTTGTGTCAAGGACCTGCTGAAGATTTCAATGAATTCAAGGATGAACTTCATGTAGCAGTAGTACTTTTCCTCCGTGAGCTTTTTCTCCTTGATACATTCATTCGTTACCTGATTTGTGTCCTGTGTATAAAACAGTTAAAGTATTCAACATCAAACAATTTATTGTTATTCTATTCTATGCTTCGTTATAAAAGTAAACAAGCTAGTTTATTCTGTCACTGTCGTCTGAGGAAGTTGGACCGCAGCCATTTCTTAATAATCCAACATTTAACACTTGGATAGTTTATTTGTAGTATAAGCTCGAATGGTTATTATTAATTAATGCATTTATTGGCCCAGTACACATATGCGGTGAAATAATACGAAGTGCATGAAGGGTGACTAAAGTAATCTAGTCGCTGAATTAATGACGTCAGTGAGCACCTATATACTCAGAAATCCGAGTTATTATTATGGCTGTAGTATGCAATTACTATGACATCTACACCTGGCCTGGTATGTTTTATTTGTTTGTTATAAATTGGAAAGGATACGTCTTCAATTCCTTTGAACTGTTTCTTTTCTTCCAGGAGCCAGTTTTGTTCAGACGGTTACAACTTTTACCCAAGCAAAATGTACTACGCATTCAGAGTATGATTTACACAGTTTTCATTAGTTAATTCATGGTTTCATTTAAATAACATAAGGTCCCATTAGCAACTGCCATTTTCTTTTATTCTTTTTACTGCATGTCTTCATCACTTGTCGTACTAAATTTCATTAATGGTGCCATAAATAAGACCTTTTCAGCAAGTTCATATTACAAAGATTAAGGTTTGAATTTATGAAGACCAAATCATATTTTGTCCAGCCCCATTTGTGTCGGAAACCAGAAGTCATGACCTTCTATTGATTGCAATTAATGAATAGGCTGGACATGGCCGTGATATTTGTGGCTATGGAAAACGAGGTGACCTCGGCAACCACAGCTTTTCTCACCCACTGTTCGTCCATCAACTGGTCGCAGTTGAGGTTCACCATATGCCTGGCTCAATTATTTATTACTTGCTGTTATTCTGGCTCTAGTAACACACAAGGTGTGCTAATTACCCCTAAACAAGTTCAATGTTAAACGAATGATACGCGACGTAATTTAGTTCAAACCCCTACAGGCCCTCCGTAGTTCATGTATATAAGCAGTAAACCTATTTTGATTTTTCACCTATTTGCTTGCAAAAGTAGTCCATTAGTGCTATTCGCTCCTCCACAACCATCATCCACATGGTTCAAGCTTGTGTAGCTCTGGCTCAGGGATGTTCAACCTTCTTTCTTTGGAGAACCTTCAGTCCAGTGTCGGACACAAACAGGCGATTCCTTGAATTTTCTGGGAATGTTCTCAGAAGACCTCTTTATTCTGGATGATTTTTGCAAAAATGGTAAACAATAAGACAGACAAAATCTGTGCATTTTTTTAAAACACACAATTTATGTCAAATACTTCTTGTTTCTTTTGAGTGAACCATTTCCGAATCCCGTTAGCTCAGTTGGTAGAACTTCGGCGTGGCAGTAACTGCTAGGGTGGACTCCCCACTCGGGGTTACCACTTTGGCCGCTCCCGTAGCGCAGTGGTAGCGCGGCTGTCTATGGCGCGGGAACGCGAGTTCGATCCCCGGTAGCAACAGGGACTTTTACAGGCTGGGAGGCCTGGTCCGAGGTGTGCCCAGTCTCTTTAGGTCATTGAGGAGGTACTTGAGTAGCGGCCCCAGGTCGTGAAGACCTCATAACTAGCCTGGAGGGATCGGGGCGCTGACCACATACCACCTTCCAGTACTGCCCCCTTACTCATGATGCCTGCGGTGGGAAGAGGTGCGGGGCGCAGCGGCTGGGCAGTAGGCCTTGGCCCAGATAGGGCTGTCGCGCCGCGGGGTTAGTGTTTTTAGAACCATTTCCAAGATATTTTTTCTTATTTGTTAGAATTTGCCAATACTTATACTTTTTTCAAATAGGAACATGTTATTCGTTTTTCCATTCCTTGGCCTTGCAAAGAGAACGGAATTTCAAAGGCATCGCATAGTAACTAGCTCTTAAAACATTTCACTATCGCTTAATGCATGCCGTGTAGGTTTGACCAAAAATGTTAACAATGTTTGCGTATCTTCTATTGTAAATTACTAAATTCAATAAGAATATACATAGAAAATCAAGAGGAGAAAATTCGATGCCATTCAGTGTCTTAGACATGATATTTTAATGAGTAATGTATGGAGTATTTGTGAGAAGTTAAAGAACAATAAACTATTTTTTTTTTCCTTTTTCATTCTTTTCTTTTTAACACAGATGATGGGGCTGAGGTATCCTTCGTGATTTATACATTACTTCCCCATATACTCTTCTTTCTTATAGAGCGTCGATTTGTTCCCATGGTTACATGCCAGGGAGGAAGAAGGAAATGCATTTACCTCCATAAAATATCCATTCGACAAATTGCTTTATGTAATTGGTTTATCGTTAGGAGAAAAACAAGGGGGAACTCCTCAAATGATACTGATCTATAAGCGGAATAATTTGTTTCCTGGTCGCAAAGTCTTTACGGGTGATAAAGCAAGAAAATAGGGGGAAATCGAAAAGCAGGAAGAAATAACTTATGGGAATTTAAGAAGACATTACAATGTACCCCACGACAAATTACTGTAGATTTAATCTAGTGTTCGTTTTCTCTTTTTGTGTGTTAGATGTTTCCCTTTAGTATTTATGTGGTTGTCCATTTTGGTATTCTTATGGAATACCAACTTCAAAGCAGTTGTTTAAGAAGGAACAACTTTTATTACAAGAGTTGAACTTCAGTTAGTAGAATTTGGTTTGTAAGGCTTACTTATTTAAAGGTGAAGGTTTCGAAGTGACATTTGTTAAGGTGGCATTGAGTATAGTACAGCTTCAAATTCTCCATGTGCAACTGGCACACTGAACTAGATACATATTAACGTACCAGTTGTTACATCAATTGTACTTCTACCCCTAACACATTGTATATTCTCTCTGTCGCTTCATTTCTTTTGGGAAAGCAACCCTTGTTGTTCCCTTACTTGTGACGGCAGCTTCATCTAGCGGAATTAACGAAGAATAACCGTGTAAGTATTAGTCTTTATTACAAAACCGTTTATGTTATCGCTGTAATCTGCTCGTCATTGCGAAAGGGGCCCTTTTGGTTTGGTGTTTTACAAGAGAAACACGTCACGTCAAATTTACACATGCATGACCAGTGATAGGATAGGTGGTCTGAACGCTTTTGGATAAGCCAGATGTAGTCGGACGTAAATACATTTCACGGTCACTTGCGAAGCACCCAAACTGCTGTGTAATTTACAAGAAATGGGCTAAGGACAAGCAACAGACATTTTATATACCTACCTCTCCTAGACGAAAAATACTGCGTAAGGATTCTTACCGCGAATTTGGAAGAGAGCACGTAAATGTTCTTAGTTAACGGTTGGCTCTTTACAGCTTGCTTTTATAAGAGCGTACATTTTGTAAGCTTCGCTGTATGTCAGGTTGAATTTACAGTGTTGACGTTATCCTGTCTTTTGATCCTCTAACTTCTTATTTTAAGTACTCCAAATGGTTGCTAAGAAGTCGAGAGAAGCACAGATGGATGTGTTTCTTGCCTCTTAAACGCACTACTACTCCTCTTCATCTCGTTCTTCTTCTCTCGTTCCTTCTTTTTGCACCGTGCGAAATAATTAGTCCTCCATTTCAAGAAGCATCGTGTGCTTCATTAAGTTCCTTACGAACGCTGTTGGTGTATGTGTTTCATATATGTTACAGACTCTACCCATTCATTTACACTACGGGATAGTTGGACGCCGAAGTAATAATAATAATCTTATATATTTAAATTAGCAATTCTTGTATATATATATATATATATATATATATATATATATATATATATATATATATATTTATTTATTTATTTATTTATTTATTCCGGGCAACTTGGAAACGGCTCTAACGATTTCGATCAAATTTTGCATTTAGATAGGGTTTTGCTTTTTAAGTTCAACTATGTAGGTGTAATTCCCGAAAAAATGCGATTTTGCATAAAAAATAACATTTTTTATTCCCGCTTCTACTGCGCAATTCTTGTATATATATATACCCGGTATTTCAGAAACGACTCTAAAGATTTGATTAAATTTTTGTATACATGCATATTACCTTCACAGTGTTTTCTCTACTTACTTTATGTAACACATTCACATCTCTTTCTCTACTCACTCTTCTATAAACAATTTTCCATAAAAAACGTGATTTTGCACCAAGAAACATTTTTATTCGCACTTTTAAAATAAGTCATACCATGTTCTATATGTTTGAAATATAAATGCTATTACATTCACACTGTTTTCTCCTCTCACTTCTAGGTAACACATTCATATCTCTTTCTCTTCTCACTCTTCTACAAATAAATACAGAATTTTCTGTTTGTTTAAAATAGAGATGCTGCATATTACATTCACAGTGTTATCTCTACTTACTTTTAGGTAACACATTCACATTTCTTTCTCTACTCACTCTTCTATAAACAATTTTCCATAAAAAACGTGATTTTGCAAAATAAGTATCTTCTCCCACAAAAAACAAGATTTAACAAAAACAGGCGAAAAACGCCGAGCGAAGCTCGGTCGCCCAGGTACTAATAATAATAATAATAGGTAATAATAATAATAATAATAATAATAATAATAATAATAATAATAATAATAATAATAATAATAATAATAATAATAATAATAATAATAATAATAATAATAATAATAATAATAATAATAATAATAATAATAATAATAATAATAATAATAATAATGGCGGTGGCGGCGGCGGTGGCGGTAGTAAAATGCGCATCGTTTACAAGTTGTATGCCAAACTGTTTTTAAAATATGGTAAATATCTAAAGAGCACAGGAGAGCTTGCTATACCACATTTCTATGGTTTTGAGTAAGCTTTCTGTGAAGATGTTTTCTAATAATTTGACTGAATTATATAGAATTCATCATTGCGATTTATGATACAACTTAGCCCCGTTTACATTTGCCGATAAGACCGGTAGTACAGCGACAAATCGATTGGCTATCTGTGATTGCAGGACGGATAAACAAGTTACAATCGCCATTCGAATATTTATGAGCAGGGAGCGGGGTTTTAGTAAGAAATCCATGAAGTTAACCGTGCACCTACAACCTGAAATGGAAACACCGATGACCTGGCACTGCTCTTGTAAACAGAAGGCAATACAACCCGCACGCTACCTGCCGGCTCTATACTCCATGCTGTTAATATCATTCCTATGTTTACTTACTAAAACCCCGCTCCCTGTTTATCAGAGTGGTGGGGAGCACGCAGGTAGCTATAGCACGTACCTATAATAATTATTAGTTAGATGTCTAATGAGTAACATTTCTCCGAACCTGAACTTTCTTCTTTGTGAGTTACTGAAATCATTACAGAATAATACTTTCTTTATTTTCATTTTGGTTATTATTTTTAGAGCTGTGGAAAAAATGATTTAGCGTATTAGAACATCAGAATATTCCTAAGTTGCATGTCATTTGGAGCTCAGTGTACACAAGTCGACATTTTCAACATGCACCTGATTTCACTGATAGCCTCTGATCCATATGTTATCGTCTGTCGAGCACACAAATACTTGTTTCTTGAATTACCACTCGCATTTGTATCCTTAATCCCAAATGTATCAGAGTTAATGCACAATTATTTTATTTATATATAACTTCCCTTTTTAAACATATTCTCAATGTATTTATTATTGGGGGATATCTACAGTAAAACTTGAACTCCGAGAATGTTCCTGTTTCTTCTTAAGTTGCTCTGCTATTTTATTGCAATTTTTTGTGGAGAAATAATCATTCTTTTAACAAAACGTTTAGGACGTCGATATTTTCTGTTATACAGCCCAAGGTATGTTTCTGTTGACCTTGTCAAATGCCTTTACAGAATCTATGAATGCAACGTATGTGTAATTAACAAGAGAAATACGTGTTGTCATTATTGGGTGTTCCTAGATGAAGCATTCTCTTACTCGGCAGCGGTGGCGAAAACCCCTTCCTTCCATGAGTCACCACCTTTCGGCAACACAACAATTGGGCAGCCAGCCACAAAGGATGTCGGCGAGTCCAAATGACGAACGAGTTCCGTTTTCGGCAACTCTGCTCTTGGGGCATCAAGACGATTATTTCACTTTCTTCTTAATTTCCATTTGTAGGTATTTTAAAATAGGATGTAAGTAAAGGAATCGGCATTATGCAAATATACGTATAGGAAATATGTACACAGAATGGCATGTGCTGTAGAAGATTACTTATTTACTCGACGCTGAGGCGACTGTGGTGACCACAGAGGGAAGGTCTAATTAATGGCAAAAGTAGGCATTAAGAGTAGGATTTAATTAAGTTGTCGCGAGATTCTCCCTTTTCATTATCTTGCCTGCCACTGCTGTTTAAAAAGCGCACGTATAAACAGAAGAGGCAACCCAGCGGCCTCAAATTTCCAAGCTCATTATTTCCCTCTCTGGGCGACGAGAGCGCAATTAAGGAACTGTATACGAATTATTCCGGCTTCGATTAAATTTATCAGCTATGCGAGGATCGCGGCTACCTCCGAGATTCATAATTATGACCGTGCTTTGAAGAATAAACGCCAAACAAGGCGAGCGAATGGTAAAGTTGTTTTAATCAACGAAGTTCCATTCCCAACTTGGGTGTTTCCTGAACTTCTTCTGAACTGCCTTAAGAATCAGTATAGCGTTAATTTGAATATTACGCCTGGAGAAGAATGGTTGAATTGTAAGGAAATCGTACCTGGAGTTTTGCGCATGGGATGGATGTTTGGAAGGGATGAATATACGCATGTGGACATTTAGGCGTGCACTTCTGAAGGGAAGTTTCAAATTTAAATTCAGATGAAACCGTTTTGCACCTTTATATGTCTATTAACATGAAGGAAATAGGCGAATAAAGCTTATGTTTAAGAATAATGATTTTGTAGAATAGATGTAGAAATAAATTATAGTGCGTAGAGTTTTATCCTCTTAACAAAACCTCTCGACTTACTGAAATGTAATCTCTGCATTATATATCCCAAGATTCCAGTTGATTTGTATTTCATGCACAGTTACATTTTAAATCCTAACAGAACAAAATCGTGAGTTCAACTGAAACACAAAATTAAACTTCTAAGAGTCTGAGAATAAAAATGATGCAGTTTATAAACTTTCACTTATCAGCACTAATTTGGTATTATGCGCTCGGTACTTTAACTGATGGGAAGTAATTGCGGTCCAATTCAGCTCATTGACACGTAATTAAGTTTATGCAATCCTAGCATTAAAACGAATTATTATGAGGGCATAAATCGTGCGAAATTACCCCATTTCTGGCTCCAGTACCAGAAAATGAATGACGTAATTACCATAGCAACAAGACAGAAATGTCATCATCACACAACATAATTTTCTTCAAATGTGCCTGTAAAAAAATCTGAAATGCTCACTCTCGCTAGTGCAGTAACATTCAAACACAAGAAATACTTCATTAAATTTATTTTCAAACCAAAACCAACAACAATATACATATTAATCAGAGCCCATGTTACTTGGTATACTCACTTTCTTTGGTAAACATTAACATATTAGAAAATGATATCTTCTATAAGTGTAGAAACAAACAAAACATCTGCTTAGCATTCATATTTCGTCATACATCTGTGAACTCTGATACATTATAATTTTTCATTCAGTAAATTTATTAATTATTTTTACGCACTTTAATGCAAAAATTTCATTAAACGTTGTATGTAACACGTGTATCATCTTTTCATTGTGACACTTGCAAAAATTAGGGTGTTCGCTTGTTACAGTCACTCAAATTATACACTAATTACATAAATAACTACTTCTATGTAACTGAAAATAATTATCTTAACGGTAACATTTGATGATAGGTATTTAAAACATTTGTTTTACTGTGTACTTTAAAATAATAATAATAATAATAATAATAATAATAATAATAATAATAATTATAATTATAATAATTATAATAATTATTATAATAATAATAATAATAATAATAATAATAATAATAATAATAATAATAATTATAATAATAATAATAATAATAATAATAATAATAATTATAATAATAATAATAATAATAATAATAATAATAATAATAATAATAATAATAATAATAATATATCGTAATTTGCATGAAGTTAGAAGGTAGAATTAGCAAACAAAAGAAATCAAGCTGGATTACTTTACTTATTCGTGTAGCTCAATTATGATGATGTAGTTATGCTAAATGAATTAAAATGTGAACAAAAAGAAAATTTCAGTAGTATTTTTTTTCTTTCGCTTTAAGTTTAACGTCCTTTAACCTGGTAGGTCTAATCGCATGACGAATGAAATGGGTGAAATGATGTTCAAATGAGCTTCGCTTTTTTAGAGATTAAATTTACCCATTTGTGTTCTCAGGATAAGGGAAAATCTAGAAAAATCTTTATCCGGATAATTCACTCGAAGCAAGATCCGCTCTCGGGACGTATCCTACCACAAACATCGACTGTGACAAGTTTTTGAGATGCTAGGGGATCCAGTGCAAATGCACGTATATGAAGATTATTCATTTGGTAATTAAAATAGGTAAAAGAGCTGTTGGATGCGCATGGCGTGGCGTGTAACGGAGCAATAGTGCACCTTAATTACAGAGGCATGTGGGTACAGTACCTACCCGCATATTTGTTAGCGACACTTCTTGGCAAATGACCAGACTCCTGCATATTGATGATGTTAAAGCGGCTATCCCGGCTCCGAGATGAGATGACAATCCTGCTACCGTCGCCGCTCCGCTCCACTCCGCGGTTACGTTGAATTAATAAGCCGTGCTGTGGGTTCGAGTCCCCATCCCACCATCCTCACGGTCTTCATTGCAGTTTCATAGTTTAAAGGTGCAGGAAACATATCTGGTACTAATAATACAACTAACGTCTTGGATATTATAATTTAATGCCGATTATTTTAATTATACAGTAATTGATCACTTAGCTAATTTCATAACAGAACTACACAGAAACACTGACTGCTCCTCTTTACTTGTACTGGCCATGTTATTGTTATCATCGAGAACGCTACACCAGATAACACCTTCTATAGTTCCGCACTCAGCTAGGCAACATGGTATCACACGGCTCTCGCCTGACGTCACACAAACTTCTTCGCTCCAATGTCTCCCTCTGGTCTGAAGCGTAATACATATGGACGTCCAAGAAAGAAATGGGCGAACCTGTGAAATAATACTTATTCTACGAAGAGCAAAGAACCTGTGTCTGTGTGTGGTCATATTTTTATGTAAAAATACATGTCAAAATCTCGCATCTTTTCTTCATATCTCTTTACTAGTTTCACACTGCTGTTATTCTTTGGCGTCTAATTTGTATCCATTCAGGAACATTTAATTAGTTTTATCAGCAGTGGATGACTTTATTACATTAAATTATTGGAGATATTGGTCTCCCGGAACGTTCATCACCTACTTATGTATAAAGCCTTTTTCGAAGTCCAAAAATAAGCTCCCCACGTTGTGCTGAAAGAACGCAGAAAACTGTATTAACATCAGAAAGTGTTTATTACGTTGTGGTGCTCTCATGTTGTCAATATGAGGACATGTTCTGCTTTACCTCTGCCTATTTGATATAAGTGATTTACTAGCAGCCACTTCCTTTTACATTACTCAGATCGGACGTACGTGCCATGTTCTTCGCTCTGCTACAAACGCGCGTTATAAATTAAATGTTCGTATCTTTCTGCGAAATGCAATTTCCGATCTTATTACAGCCCACGTAGGCAGCTACTCTCCTCCAATCAGTGCAAACCCGTCATTTCCATTAGGTGTTCGTTCACGAAAGGAAACTTCCTCGCCTCTCTTTGCTCAAATATAAAAATGCTTTCAAAATAGCGTTCTAAATCTTATTAGTCCCTCCTGTATTAGTGTTTGACAGAATATATTTTAATGGCTGAAAATAGTCATGCTGCACTCACATGACTTTCTCTACTCTTGTACTAACCATTCTTACAAACTCTTATTTCTATATCTTCTTCGTGTTAGTTGAGATAAACATTTGTACAAATTATCATATTGCTTATTTCCTTGTAGGTGCAAGGGAATATTACAATACTTTGAGCGATAGTCAAATGTTTTAAAGCTTTGAGATTCCGTTCTCTTTGCAAGCTTAACATATAAAAAAATGAACGATGTTCCATTTCACGAAAGTTCTAAGTTTTCCGAAACTCGCACACATAACAAGGAATATCTCCGAAATGGCTCACCCTACAAAAAAAGTTATTGAGAGATAAATTGTGTGTTTTAGCGAGATCTGCATTTTTTGTATAGTAATATTTTGTCTATCTCTTACGGTTTACGAGTTATTCAAAAGCCATCCAGAGTAAACAGGACTACATAGGCTATAACCAGAAAATTCAAAATATATATTTCATTTGTCATACAAATATCTTAAACATATAGCATTTTAATCAAAATCGTTAGTCATTTTCAAGAAAATCAAAATATTCGAAAAATTTTCCATGTAAAGGGGTGGAGTTATTTTCTTCAAAATCTTCGTGTTGCATCTTGCTGATGACGTGATGGAAGTGAGCACCTGTATGTGAACTGAGTGAAGATAAACACAGGAAATTGAATTGAGTTTTATTTATGGACACTCCTCGACTACTGTGGCTCTCAGCGCCCCATTCTGTACTGGGCGTGTGAGACCGTTTCAGGTGGCTCAGATATCAGGCTTGAGGTTCTTTTACGTGACACAAGACCACCGGATTTACTTCCCTTCCGAAGGAAGTCCATCAAGAATTTTTGCGCCCGAAAAAAAAGTGCATCACCCTCTGCGGGGTTTGAAACCGTGACCTCGCCAGAGGACTACGAAGGTTGGCATAAACACAAGTCCTCGACCATTGTAAACATATATTGTTTTTATCTTGTGCGAAGTATATGGCCTTGACTTCGAACATAAATCAAAGGAATGCATTTGAGTCGTGTAGTCTGGAAGGCATGACGTCACTGGTGGTGGGTACGCATGCATGATGGGGCGCGACTTGGTGCGTGTTCGCACGACCCTCCCAGCCGGTCACGACGATACCCTACTGCATTTTTGCATGACATTCCTTCACAAACTGACATGTCGAAATAGTATGCGTGCAAGTGTTCATCAGTTCAGTTTCAGATCTGGAGCCTGCTCAAATTCCAGAAGAGAGAGTGGCGAATTTTTCTGGCGTTTTTCCTTATTTCGTTCTAAATTTGAATATCACCAGTTTTATTCATGTCCAGCATTCCAAGCATTCTCAACACTTACGTATTCAGTAAATCGACCCATGCCAGAACTAGTTCATGAATCAGAATGTATTTTGGTTGAAGCCCAAATCAGGAGTACCTGAGTGGCTCACTGTGCTGACCTCTAAAAATTACGTCCACTTTCCTAGATGATGAATAGCAAATTCAGCATTAAAACAATTAAAATTGTCCTTAAAGTGTATTATGAATTGATCGTGTTTTCCATCCTTCTCTTGAGAATCTTCAAGCTTTTGAAAGCAGAGAAAACAGAGGGAGATAAAGGAAATAAATTAGCTAAAATTATGAGATGTTTAAATTTGGTCGAAGTTTAATAAACGTGAAATAAATTGTTGAGTACTCACGCCATATATTAAAGATATCTGTACTTAAATTGATTTAATTAATAATTTCAGAAAACTTTGGTTTAGCCTTGTTTTCTAAGCCTTATATTTATTATCCACATCTAGAGAGGAATTATTTCATACAGATAATAAGCCGCACTTATACTCGTAGACAACAACATGGTGGAAATGAAATATATATAAATGTAATATCAGCGGGGTATCATACAAAATGGAACGCGTGTTCACGATGCTACCACAAGAAGTTGCGATGACAGCAGAGATTTATTTGAGAGGAAGAACGGTTCCCACGCGACGGGTAATGAGAGTGATCCTTTGCGGAAAGGCTACCGTAACAAGCAGCCGAGAGATGAACGGAAGGAGGAGGTCCGATCTGCCATAATCATCATCATCCTTCTCGCCAAACACGTTCTGTCGTCGCTCCCGGGTTCCTCGTGGGACAACTTCCACTCGGGGAGCCTCCTCGCTTTTAAAGACAAATGAAGTGAAATACAGACTGCCAGGTCAAATACACTTAACATTAACACTTTTATCAACTCTGGCTGCATTGGTCTTTCAAATATGCAGCCTTTGCCTATATATACTTGTTAATTAATTCTTAGACTAAATCCTGTAAGTTAAAAATCTGATGTGTTGCACTCACATGACTTTCTCTACTCTTGTACTAACCATTCTAACAAACTCTTATTCCTATATCTCCATGTTAGTTAAGATAAACATTTGTGAAAATGATCTGATTGCTTATTTCCTTGTAGGTGCAAGGGAGATATTAGAATACAGAAGGCTTTGTGCGACAGTCAAATCTTTTTTACCTTTGAGATTCCGTTCTCTTTGCACGATTAACATACAAAAAAATGAACAACGTTGTTGCATTTCGCTAAAGTTCTAAGTTTTCCGAAACTCACACACATAACAAGGAATATCTCCGAAACGGTTCACCCTACAAGAAAATTTATAGAGACATAAATTGTGTATTTTAGCAAGATCTACATTTTTTGTACAGCAACATTTTGTCTGTCTCTAACGATTTACCAGTTATGCAAAAGTCGTCCAGAGTAAATAGGACTATGTGGGCTATAGCCAATAAATTCAAGATATACATTTCATTTGTCATAAAAATATCTCAAATATATGACACTTTAATCAAAATCGTTAGAGCCGTTTTCAAGAAAATCAAGATTTTCGAAAAATTGTCCATTTAAAGGGTAGTTTAGGGTGGGGCTATTTTCTTCAAAATCTTCGTGTCACATCCTTGAACGACATTAAACTTAAATACCGACTTTGGTTTTTAACCGACTTTTCGTTTTTTAGTTATGCTCTCCACAGACTGACACACAGACTGACACACACACGGACCTTTTTCTAAAAATGCTTTCTTTGGATTTAGGTAGCTTCAAAACATATATTTCCGGTGAAATCTCGACATCGAATTTTTGGGTGGAATACAATACTTCCCCTACTTACCAGTAGAGAAAGTGAAAATAGTTTATTCGTCCTCATTGGCATCTAATTTTCTTAATTTAGTCATCATATCCATTTTACAATGTTCTTTAACCATTTTTCATTGTTTGTTGCATAAGATATCAATTCACACGAACGAAATGTGACTTTTGATCGATTAACGTTGCACAGAATGTTTTTGAACACAGAAGAGAATTATATTTCGTGTCGAAACTTTAACCGTTTTAACGTTTACTGTATTTTTCAAAACAGAAAATGATGGGCCTACTCACTCCTCTGCCAAACGCGGCGTTACTTTGACTCTCGCCTGTTCATGACGTTTGCCTTTTGTTTGCTAATGGTCTCAGTGGTAGGGGAGCAGTCCTCTTTGGAGTGCTTTGAAAAATACAGCACTGCTTCAACATATACGAAAAAATGAAGTTAACAAATACTAATATTGAGGATTAGCAGCGTTGCATTTGGAATTCTAGGTTGCAGATGTTCTGCATATAATGAAAATAAAATAGGTAGTTGTGTTTTAACTGAGTTTGCTATGGTATGTGAGATCTAGTAGACAGAGGTGTTTAGAAATTATGGCATTATTTCACTATACATGCTTTTTATATATGACAAACATTCAACTTCATTAAAACTAAGAAAATCATTACGCCATTGCTCCGATAGAGTGGTACCTATAGTCCATTTTACAATCATACTAAGATGTTCACAGCAGTAAAGAGGAACCAGTTCCTATCACATGATTTACTCCACGTGGGGAAGGTATTGTGATGTCTCTGATTGTTATATATAAATCGATTCCGCGACGTTATCCTTAATTGACTGTAGTAGAATTCGTTGCTACCCCACTTCCATCCAGTAGAAATCGATTCAATCTAACTTTAGCCAATCCGAGACATCAGAATATCTTCCCCGCGTGGAGTAAATGACGTAAGAAGAGCTGGTTCTAATTTACTGCTGTGAAAATCTTTGTTGCTATGTCAGTGTAGCTTTAAAATACGCTATACATTACCCGAAAGGCCCTCTCTCCTGTGTGTGACACGCAGCTCGCCCATAGCTATCCTTCCCCTAGATACTACTCGACAAATCCACTAAGGCCAATATCATAAACGTAATATGACTGGTGGGTTAGTTAAACCAAAACAAAAGATTAACTGAAGGCGCCATTTTATAACCTCTTCCTTAATTTGAACCGCAGGGCAGTCCTACAAGCAGAGAAAAAGAAATAAACGCGATTAACGATGAAAATTAAATGTAACAATTCAGAGTTAAATTGAGATAAAAATAAAGTAAATAATATGAAGTACACCCACATGACTTGCTTATTACGATTTAACATATATTTTTATAAATTGTTCATTGAAACTCGGTTTTCTATCCATTTAAAGATAATGATGGCCTAAAAGAAACATATTCTCTTACGTACACAGCTGAATTCTATGTTTATACTTAATTGCTAAGCATGTATTATTGTTTTAACAGAAAGTCAATTATAAAATATATAGGTTTACAGTCTATAACTTCTCGATGCATTCTGTATCCGGTTTCGAAAAGACTAGGACTGTCTGTTTCGTAAAAATTCAGGGTTATCCCACATCTGAAATTAAATTATGTTGCCGGTGTGCCGGAATTTCGTCCCGCAGTTATTTTACATGAAGAAAAACGCTTAGAAACCATCGACCTTGGGATCAGTAGGCCAGCATCTAACCAAATGAGCCACCCAGACCGACCCCACATCTGAAAGTGATCAGGTATATTTAAGAAGGCTGTGTCTCAACTATCTGAATAACTCCAGCAGCACTTTCAATTCCTAAAATACCACACATGTGCAGCTGGGACCGCCATTTTACAACATAGCGTTAAACTGTGGTTAAACGAAAGGCGAGTTCCAGTTCAACTGAAGATTAAAGTTTATAATATGAAGTAAAGCTTAAAACAATAGTTTAAACTTAACCAGGAGTTTATTCCTCATTTCTAATACCGGGCCTAAGCGCATCGTCAAATAAACAACATTTGCAATGTGTACTGCTATTGCAATTACAAAGTGAAACATTAACAGTGTTATCATATTGTTATTGGTTGGTGCTTCTTTTTTCAAGGCATAGCGGAGACAACACATTTTTCCGAAAGTAAGTGCAATGCGTTAAGTTAGAAAATAGTAAAAGAAGCTGTTTTAAAGGCAATTTGTTTTCATTAGGCATTGCCCTTGAGGAAGAAATAAAATAGTCTACATTGGAAGAGATCCAGCTCGGAGTAAGCGAACACAAGGAGGAGCATTTACAAAATGTGCACTTGAAACACAAGTGAAGAATTAAAATGCACGTGTGAGGTGCCGAAAATGGTGGTCTGATCCGAAAGATAAGGAATGCTTGGCAAGCACAACTGACGGTGGCCGAGGGTCTGCAATTGCTGATCGAAATTCCACGATGAATAATGAATGAGGACGAGCTCTTCACTTTGCATCAAGTTTACTATGGCACCTACACCTGCGGGAAGGAAATATGTTTATGTTGCCTGGCGCTTTTCCACCAGATCTGCCTTGCGAAAATTCCTTCCCGTGTTCTGCAATGCTTGGAAACGGTGTTAAATTAATAATGAATTAATGATTAAAGACACTAATTCCTTTAATAGCACAAGTACATGCATACACTCTACTAATCGCCGTTCATACGATTATCATGCTAGTTTTCAAATCTACAGGCCACGGGTTCGATTTCCTGCGTAGGAATGGGAGGTTTTTTGCTAGTCAGGATTATTTCCAATCCTAGGCTGTGGAAGTACGTATGAGTGAAATTGCAGGTGTGTGTGTGTGCGTGCGTGCGTGTGCGTGTGTGCAATGCATTGTCCACACACGGCGAGCTATTCGAGCTGTGGCGAGTGGCATAAGTTACTTGTTCAGCTATTTCTCCCCTGGAATATGTATCCAGATAAATAGAAATGGTAAGTTGTATAACCACCATTAGAACCTAATTCAACTTTAATACTGCAGCATAGTCAAAATAGGGCCCCCATTTTAAACCCTAACCTTGTTTTGTCGACATAAAATTGGCCTCTTTATACAACCTTTGAATCGATGATTATTGGACTTTGCGATTGTACCTTTAGCTATAATGTGATAAATCCCACTACTGACACCATTGTGACAATATCCAGTTACTTTTTCTTTGTAATTTCATGTACCTTCTAAAGCTGAAGCAAAAAAAAGTTCTGTTTTACCGTTAACACAATCTACAATTCGTCGTTACTTTGCATCTCACAGCTGTTCTGTCTTATCATAAATTTCACACATAATTCAGAGTCTTTCAGTTTTCTGTCTCACAAGTTGTTGGCTTCGACGATTGCACTCACTGAAACTCTTCACACAAGAACAACTCCGACGCGACGAACAAATGTCCAAAACTGTCTAACGACACACACACTCAATCCTTTCTCAACGAGTGCACAACACACACACACAAACACACACACACACACTTGAAAGTAACTGCTAAGAGCTGACTGGTTCAACACTTAAGAACTCCATCATAAAAGCTTGCTGCTCTCAGTGTCTCGACTCTCTTATATAGGTAAGAATATATAGCCGTAGCACGGATTTTCCTCGAAATTCACCCTTTCTCGAACTTCTCGTAAATAAGCCGACAGTCGAAAGTTTCTAGAATAATCTGAAAACGCTTTGTTCTGGCCACTGCACAGTCGTCGGCCATATATTTACAAGCAGTAATGTGAAATAGGTTGAGCATCTTTGAAGTCCTATACCGACTGGCGATACAGTGAGTAGTGTGGGTACACAGAGATTAATTTCTGTCCATGTTGCATGAAACAAATTGAAACAAGAATGAGTTATAAAGACGACAATGTCGAGCACTATTTGAAGGATCATTACTTGTGATGTACGCACCAAGGAGGGAGGTCACAACTTATAAATAAGCTAAGAGTAATGAGAACATCGATAAAGGAAGCCGCAACATCGCGATCATAAGTCAGGACCTCCTACTGCCTGGCAGAAGGCGGAAAATCAAGCGCCCTGGGCTAAGACTTAGCACAGCACACATGCCCTGCTGTAATAACTCTCTTCCTGCACAAACACAGACACACACACACACACACACACACACACACACACACACACACACACACACACACACACACACACTCCTCTGATGATGGATAAAAGCTACTGAGCTTGAGTTCGCTGAAATCCTTGGATCCTGTGCTACACTAACTTTCCGATATACAAAGAAGGCCTATTAGTTACGTCATCTTTTGGTTACTCCTGTTCTTCTGTTCGTTTACTCTTCACGCGAAATTTATAACTGGTGTAGATATCATTGATCTTCGTGGGTGGCTACTGTCTTTACGGAGTACCAAGGGCTTTTGGAAGCATTGTTTAGAGCAGCCATGTCCAAACGCAGGCTCAGACACCGATCTTGGCTTGTCCTCCGTGCGCGTCACGTCGACTTTGTACCTACCTACCGACATACTCTTTCACTTGCCGTGAATTCCATCGTATTGATAACAAACACTGGTGGGTAGTAACCTGTCTAGAAGTATTGTTAAACATATTTCTAAAGAGCGTTTTGGAATTGGAAGTATTTAAACTTGGCCCTAGGAATAAATGTCCTCGTCTTAGGGTAATTGAATAAAATAACCCCTAGTGCAGCAGCCCAGCCGCTGCGTCCCCCACCTTGGTCATTGGTGGGGTGCAGTACTGGTGGGTGGAATGTGGTTAGTGCCCCGAGCCCTCCCGGCCTTCTCGACCTGGGACCGCCTCTTCTCCATCAAGTAGTTCCTCAATTGGTCCCCCCGGGGACCTAACGAGGCTGAGTGTACCCCGTACCAGACCTCCCAGAGGGGATAAAATCCCTATGCTGGCTCCGGGGATCGAATCCGGGTCCTCCGCGCCAGAGGCAAGCGCGCTACCAACTGCCAACTGCGCTAAGGAGGCGGTCCCTAGGGTAATTAGCGCTGTTATATTGGCAATATTTGCCTCAATATACATTGGCAAGCAACTTTGTTTTCTCGAAAGAAGCAAATAAAACGTAAAAATAGAAGTATCAGATTCCTATTTCTTGGTAAGCTAAAAATATTTATAACACATATAGCGAATTTGGAAGCTATTGTGGCTTTCAATTTTATAGAACACTACAAGAAGTAAGTATGCTATTTCAAGGCTGTCGCAGTTGTACATTGGAATGTTCTACTTACGAGTCCTAAATCTATCTAATGCTTAGTTTACTGTTCATTGAAGGTTATCGCTTATTATACAACATGTGTTAAATTTCTTCGGCCTTTTGAATGCACAGTAGGCCTTTCTTATGCACAATGTTCAGTCGCAACTTAAGATAACGCCACTGGACAGTGCAAAGGTCGATTTACTCCTCTCCCTCCTTCCAAGCATAACATGTCATGCGGGAAGTATAGCTCTTGAGGCGAGACATGAACAACTGTTGCGCATAGGGGAAGGTGCTTTCCTTCCCTCCCTCTCTGCAACGGCTGTGAGGGGGAAAACGCCGGTGAGCTTGCCGCGAATGAGTAAATGTTACTAGAACAGCGTGCAGCTAAAACAATTGCAATTCAGATGAAAATAGCTGTTAGCACATAGCCATAGTTATATCCAAATCACTTTGTTGGTTATAATGCAACTTTTTATGCATATATGTCATTAGCAATATGCACTAAAGCCATGCTAGTGAACTTCACTCCTTCATGGACGGAAACGTTATGAGTTCTGCGCATGCATGATTACGCAACTTCCCCCACCATCAGCCTTTTAGGCGAAGAATACTGCGCAGGTAGGAGAATTGCTCTTGTCTTGCCTCACGATCTGTATCAAAGATAGGCTCGGCGTTTGGTTTAGATTGGTTGGTATTGGTAGATTGTTAGGTATTTTATGAATTTGATTGTTTCTTTCGGTTTTATTGAATTTGATATATAATTCGACTTTTGGCTTACAACCAAATTAACAGATAAAGGCACTTATTTTAAAATGTATATTAAAGACGATCTTATGCACGTAAATCAAAGTATTCAAGAGTAATACGCTGTTATGAATTAAAGAATTGGTAGTGAACCAGAAAAAGCAACGTCAATGTGCACTCTGCCAAATGTGAAAAATGCAGAACAATAGTTAACGAACAGAAAATTGGTATCCACAACAGTTACAAAATATATGTGTACTATTTCAAATCTTAATCAGGATTGTAAGTTATTTCATTCTTCTCAGGCAAAAATTCACCACTTTCCTTCTTTACAGAATTAAAATCCCCTGTAATTTTCGCCAAATTGGTTCCTGTATTATTAAAACATCCACAATTGAGTGTTACATGCGTTTCACTGAATCTTGCAACCTTAATTTGACATTATGTCCAACAAAATATCAAGTTATGTAAAATTCCACCTTTTAACTTGCTACCTCTCTCTGTAGCTGCAGGAGTACTGACGAGCCGAAATGTACTTCAGAGACCCTGTTTCTTATTTCCGTGATCATTTCATACGAGTGACGTCAATTCCGGCTGCCTGTCGATCGAGAGACACGTGCAATGGCAGTTAGCAACCCCACCAGAAACAGAACATTTTTTGTTAACTCGGTTTAAATTACCATTCCCCTTCTGGTAGGCGAGCTTGCTTCGTGGGATGTTGAAGGGGATGTTCTTGTGCTTTTTGTGGTAGGGTGAGCACTGCTCTCTTCTTGATATCATTTTCAAACAATTATGGCGAAAAGATTTGTGTGCTCATATTTTCTTTTTCCCATTATTGTGTTTTTCTGGAACTTTAACTCATACATTTCTTCCCGTCCCCAGTTGAATTGAATATATGTTTGTTCTTTTTAGGTAGCCGACCTCTCGTTTCAACAGTCAGTCGCTCAGACGTGATGACTTTTGAATTTACATTCTCTTTGCATAACTACAAGTGGTTTTATAGACTGCTTTTTAACTTCTCAAAAATTCCGCCAAATTATGTCCTGGTGTAAGAACCATGATGGAGGCAATGTTGGAAAATTTGTTGGCCCATTTGGAGATGATCGAGTTCGAAATGAAATCCGGCATGGAGAAGGTGAAGACAGAAATAAAATTCGAATTGAAGAACTTGAATAACAATGTGGGGAAAATGAAGACAACTAAGTAACGCAAACTCTGGAATGGAAGATATGAAGACAGAAATGAAGTGTAAAGTGTCACGCACCAGTGTGACAAAATGACAAAATCAATCCCGTTACTTTCCTATCACTTTATTGCTTTCTTCTCTCCGTTATCACGTCTATAGACTTTCGTGCTATCACAGTTTACAGCTTTTACTTTTCGTAATCTTGATTTAGTTCTTTCTTTGTCTTTGTTCACTTACTCTGCCCCTCATGAGTTTGCTATTGCAGTTACCTTGTAGTTCCGGACCACCCTCGTCTAGGTATCGTTGATTTGGTCTATAAATGGAAGAAAGTTGCTAATACGAATGTTGTGTAAAATCATTGGTCAAAATGGCGTTGTAAACATATAGGTCTACGTGAACACACATTGTATATAAAATCCAGTCTAGTATTCACGTTATTGCCAGGGGTCTGCACCAACAAAATGTCCATTCTACTTTAATACCTCTTGAATATGTTAATCAAGTTTGGCCTCACTATTCATTGACAAATTCCTTGAAGGCGCGACAAGCAGGTCTCTTGGATATCCTCAACCAGTTGGAAAGCTACGGAAACAAACTCTTTATATCATGTGCGAAAGCTTCAATATCAAATCATATCAAAAGGAAACAAGTGTAGAAAGACTTTTCAAAGAGGTAGGACTTTTAGAAGACAAACATGCAAAGCGATAGGAGAAAGAATTTTAAGTAAGTTCTACAATTTCATACTATGTGCTGTATTTGACGCCTTGGCAGTGTAATTATTACGGAGACAATGGCTGTAGACTTTCTGAAAGGGGTGGAAACTTGGAGAACAATGCGACGGCATGAGAAAATTTAACCCTTGTGTTTAGACTTTAATTAAGTTTCTATTGCACCTATGAACTGGGTGATGATATTGCTACTATGTTTTGCTCTGGATGGTGCAAGTAGCATTTCCTTATTCGATGAATCCGTATTAGAAATGAAGTAGAAACTAATAAGATAAGAGACGTAACATTTAGTATATAGTGGTAAACAGAGGATTTGAAAAGTAACTTGCGCACTGGTAAGAACTTATAGAGTGGGCTAGTTCCGCGGTAACATATGAGGTCCCGGTTTCGGTTCCCGTCGATTGCCCACTGACCTTTGGGTTTTCTTGGTTTTCCCAGGTCGGCAGATGAATTCTGGGGTGACTTTCCATCTACCAAGATGTCCTTTTCATAACATCTCCTTCATTCCGTTTCGTTTCCTGTCTAGCCTTCACGTGAGCTTTTAAGTTTCGTCGTGTACAGCGGTGCCGGACAGATGGCGCGGATGCTAGGGAAACAGTTCTCCCTGTGGAACAATAGAAGCCTAGAACTGGCGCAACGAAAAGATTGCAAATCTGTAGTATGCGCATAAGACGTGCCCCTACGCGTGCTGCAGGGCGACAAGATCCCTGGGCTCCAGTATCTAACGTTTCAGGTGCGCATATCACAGTGAATGAGTAGATGGGGAGTAGATAGTGGAAGTGGGGAGTGGGTACAATGTGGGAAGTGGAATCGAGCGAGGTAACCTGACTTATCTGATAGCACCTACTGAAATATCGCGCAGCTCTCATTGGCGAGCTTTCGTTGTGTTACTACTACTTAGATACCGACGGATCATCGGACGCTCTCTGTGTATTGGTACGGGCTGTGACTTTTGCCTGCGATCTGCAGCCTGCAGTGGTTCCTTCGCTTCATACCTTCCTCCTAGGGTGTTACCAACAATAGATCTATGGAGATCGAAGCGCACGAGGTGTCCCCCTCCGTTATACATATAATATATAACGTGTAGTAAGAACTTCTTGCCTGATTAAGGGAAATAGCTTACGGTAATTTGTGAATAATGCTGCAGTGAGAATTATCAGAATCAAAGCAAGCTCCAGATTGGAATAAAGGCGCACTAACAGGGATGCAGCGTGATTGCCTGTGGAGAACCAAGTGTCGTGGACGAACATGCGAGGAGAATATGTTACAAGCGGAGGGTTTCACTGTTGTTACTCTCCTATTGTTTGTGGTTTCCAGGACGACAAGGCTTTTAATACACATCTTTTTTTCTCTCTCTTTCTCTTTCTTTGTATTTCATGCCAGGGGACTTCTGAATGAATTTTTGTATTCAAACACACGACTGTGTCGAGGAAGAAAGACACTGTCTTACAGCGAATGCATCTGAATATTAATGAACGAACACTTCGACGTGTTAAGGGTTTCTGTACATTCGTTCTATTTATAAACTGAATTCGTTTACATCGTATCTCCTTCTTACATTAATCACAGTTTTAACAATAGCGATCAGAAAAACCTCTTTATGGCTTAGAAAGTAACATTTATCTCATTCATTCTTGACAGTGTCAAACACAACGCTTCAATAAATTATAAAAAGAACATTTTATTCACGATAAACATAGTATTAAGAATTCCTACTGCAGAGGTAACCAGCACTATATATAATATCCAATTGTCTCGCATAGGTATATGTAGGCATAGAGTAACAGAAGTGTAGTCTTGGCCTGCCGCCCGGCCGCTGGATCCCCCTCCCGGCCAGTATATGCGGCCTTTGTAACCTGAGTTGATGATACAGAGGGAGGAATCAGGATGAGTGATCAGCCCGAAGTCAGGTGTGAGAGCGAGAAAGTGGATGATATGAAATGATAGCGAAAAATGGCAGAAAAGGTACTGATGGAGCTATCAGTGGAATGATGACGGGGAAAACCGGAGAACCTGGAGAAAACCCACCCCTGCACCGGTGTGTTCACCACGCATCCCACATGCCGACGCCTGGGATGGAACTCGGGTCACTTTGGTGAGAGTCAAGCGATCTAACCGCTCGGCCACGGCGCGGCCCTGGTATATCACATTGATATCTAATGTTGGAATTCTACAATTCTAATATCCAAACTGGAGCTATAGAATGTAGACTGTAAATGAAAAACTGTAGCAATAAATATAAATAGTGTGACCCTGGCAGCGACAGCACTCAAAAACACCCACGGTCAAGCTACCTCACACTACTGCGCGGCTTGTAATACGTATCCGGCGACAAAAAGCATTTCTGGACTCTTCGTGAACTTTCTGTTGCCGGCTTACTTGTGAGAGGTTCGAGCAAAGGTGAATTTCAAGAAAAACCCATGATACGTCATTCTATGAATATAAACCAGCTGGACGGCAAGAAGACCGAGTTGAAAGTGTTGAACGAAACAGCTGTATAAGCCACACGCCGAAGATTTTCCATGTTTCTCCTGTTGATGTAAACATAAATAAATCTTTATGGCGTACGGGCTAGGGTGCTAGTTCAGAAAGTGTCATTTTCACTGCAAACTGGAAAACACAGTTGCATTAGAATAATGCCAATGGCTAACTCTTTCTACGATATAGGTATGGAGTTTAGGAAAGAGTATGTTTATATCAATTACATTTAAACATTTGTTTCCGACAATAATCATGGTGTCATATATTAGTTTAAGTGGAAATCATTGTCCTATTCTCATTTATCAGATGCTTCCGGTGTTCTGCTTTTTATGGCGATTTATGCCACATCAAATTTGTGGAAAGCTTAGTACGTACTGAAATGGGCTCAGCAGCCCCAGGAAAAACATTCTTGTCATTTTCATTTGTCATCTGCATAAAAATGCAAGAAATTCGTCCCTGACTGTCTCGTAGTTCCCCTTCTCCATGTTACACCACTCTTTTTCAATTTTAAATAACCTCCTCGTTTACCCTGAAGATGGTTCTGTTATTGCATCCAGTGTTCAGCAGGGCTTAAAAATTGATTTTTCTCCCTACTGCCTTACGCCTTCCTTCGCAGAAAGTGAGAGAATTGTTAAGTGAGGTCCGCAAACTAGCATCAGTACCAAAGCGTTCCTTAAAAGCTACTTAAAAACTTCTGTGTCCGAAAACTTGAACTAGGATCTTAGTGCAATTTGGGTGTATAACAATGAAGCTTTTACAAAACTCGCATACTTAATTTTTACAATGTAATATTATGAATCATGTGGCATGTTTTGTTATTGTGGGAGATACGTGAACGCGAGCCTAAAATATTGGTTTGTAATGGCATTCCGTGTACACGTAACCAACAAAATGGCAGTCATTTAACAGCTAGCGTCCTTCAAATGTTCTCTTAGATAAAGCAGTAAATATCCTGAGCTACAAGCAACAACAAAAATGGTGTTTCTCTCTCTTCTTTCATGGTCTACTCTACACTTATATCATCAAACATAGTGTTCAAAGTGCTCCAAGACACAGATATCTTTCTTTTCTAAATTAATATTGTGAATTGAACTGTTGAAGAGAGCCAAATATATTACTTTAATTCTTAATGAATATTCAAGCGGAAAGAATAATGAAAGTTACTATTTTTAGACGAATTGCTGTTTGAAGAGCTGTCTATGGCAATCAAAAGTAATTCCATTATTATGTATGTGTTGTCCATGCACATTACTTAAAGAGGCATGCAGAAATTGGATGTTGGTTACTGAAATTGTATTTGTATCATTGTGACTCATTTATATCTGGTTGAAATCGTACACAATTAAGGGACACTGGGAGTGATATTTTGGTCAGCATTGTCAAAAAGTCGAAGATTGATTTTTACCTTAAAATGTCCCTGCAACTCCTGTGCATTTGGATCAGCTAACATTTTTCATATCCCCCACTCCATGTGGCCATTACGGCCCTTTCAAATAGTGCTCTTCCCTTAACGTACACAGGATGCTCCTATATAAAAGCCTGTTTTTCTCAAAACTACATTTCTGCACATTCCAAAAGAAGGTCGCGCCTGAGTTTTACTTCATATTCAATGAAAATTTCCAAAAGTATTCATAAATAGCAGCTAAATAAAACTATGCTTCAATATTGATGTTATCATTAACATGAATTCCAAAAACATTTTTTTGGTATGAAAAAAATCAATAATTTTTAAGATTAAATTTTCTTTGTCATTAAAAAAATATGTACAGCATAATCAGCAAACGTATTTGAAATATGTCTTCATACAATTGTTACCCATGTTTTAGAGTATCACTTCTGCCAATATAAATGAATTTTGAAAAGTCAATAGACGCGAGCTGTATTTTGAAAATGTGCCTATTAAATTCATAAAATAATTTATATATCACAAACGAATTATCCAATTTTAATGAAATTTGGTGTACCTCCTATTCTCACATAAATACAAACACAGGAAAAATTTCAGAAAAATCTATCAAGAAATGTGGAACTTTCAAATTTCACTCCCAGTGTCCCTTAAAGGTGTATGAAGAGACTCCGAAAAATGCACTTGTCATTTCTGAGCTAGTTGAATTTTTTCTTTTTCTTCTCAAAGTTTTAATGTCGCATTGCAGATTTCATTGACGTCGGTATAAACTTGAGAAATCTTTTTATTGACGCTCCCATATAAAGGCAATATTTTTGTGATTATTCTCCAAAATATCCATAGCAAATCTTAGCACTGGAAGCGCATTACTTCCATCACAGTACAAATATAGCTGAAAGTTAGGTTTAATCTTCTTGTGCACAATTAGCTGCCTCAGTAGCAGGTAATGATGATTCCAAAGTTAGTAGAACAAACCCTAATCTTGCTGAGCCAAGTGTTCTACGCTCTTCTATTGGAAAAGGGAGCCAAGTTTGGTCCATGGATGGGACAAGACTCCTGTTCTGGGTGTCGTCCAGAACATCTGCTGGAATATGAGGCCCTTAACTCACCCTCGTCATTAAAGTGGCGGATCTGGAGAACATCCAAAACAATAAAATGCACTGCTGTTGCAACTTTTAGGGCTAGATGCTGGTTTTGTGTGTTCGTAATGTATTTTAGAAGCGAATATGTAATGAACGAATTCTATAGTAACCTCTAGTTACAGAAAATGTTTCTTTATAAACATAGGTTCGGTCGCACGTGCTGTGTGTTTTACTTTCTGTAAGCTAACGGGGAAGAAAGTTCGAGTTAAACTGAAGCGCACCTGGGTTGTGTTTCACTTATAGGTATTTATGGTGAATCTGTTCATTTGCTCAGATGAATGACGCATTCTTCAGCTTAGGAAAGCAAACATTGCCTCACTACGGATGAGTGAAGTGAAACATTACCAAAATTATTTTAAAAATATCTTTTATATTCATATAATACTTGTAAATTATATTACAATCCATAGGTTTTGCTATTACTGATACACAGAAATGAAGAAAAGATTTCTAAGAGTTAAAGCGATTTCTCTAGTATCGAGTTTTCTAGAGTTTTAGCATGTCAGTTTAATGGCCTTAAAGTAGAAAAAGAAGCTGTCGATGTTTATTTAATCTTCTCTCAAAAACTAAGAATTACAAACAACACTTGAATCTAAATATTTCACTTAGTATCCGTGAGCACAAAAATCTTGTATATTTAAACGAGCAATTTTTGTAAATATATTCTGTGCAGGGGCCCTAATGACCAAGTTGTGGACGGGCCCTTAAACCCAACACACTCGCTATATTCCGTGCAACTTTGAAACAGTTCTAACGATTTTGATCAAATTTTGTATTCAGACAGGGTTTTGTTTATTAAGTTTACCTATATAGGTGTAATTCCTGAAAAAACGTGATTTTACGTGTAACAGTCACAATTACTCTAAACCTTATTTTGGACATAACTTCTCTGTTAATGCGCCAATTTCAACAAACATGCCAGGATATTAAAGGTCTTGTCAAGAGCTTTCAGACAACCTAAACAAAGTTGACTTAACTATCTTCTACGCGTAACAGTCACAATTAGTCAAGGTCTCGTCACGGAAACGGCTCCAACAATTAGGATGAAAATTTAAATTTAGTTAACATTTTGCTTTTCAAGTTTATCTAAGTATCTTCTCCCTCCACAAAAAAAGAACAATTAAAAAAAAAAAAAAAAGGAAAAGAAAAGAAAATCTGAGCGAAGCTCGGTCGCCCAGGTACTAAGCTTTTAAATTGTTAAAATTGTAAATTGTTTATTGTATGATAATAATAAAGAATTAAACAATTAGTAACTCTACAACCATTGGCTATGAACTTGTAAATTACTATATTCTTTGCATATTGAGTATTGATAGAAAGCTCTAAAATAATCTTCGTATTTACAGAACTTAGAAGTTTCATCTTTATATACCCCTAAAGATAGTTTTATGGAATACATTAGTCGACGGTATAACATTTAAATATTTTGTGAATTGGCAGTATCGCCGGTGTGCTGGAATTTCGTCTACTGACATGGTGCCTATGTCGATATGTCGATGAGAAGACATTTTAGACAATATTCAGAACTTTGCAGCTTTTTAAGTGCAAGAGCATTCTACTTGTTGTTCAATTGTAATATAAGAGAGTGAATTTGCACCCTGAAAGTCTGCATCTCAAGGTATAACACTTTGGATTTGAATCCCCACTTTTCCTCTTTATGTGTATAGCATACTGATGAAGATATTCAAACATGTTTTAGTGGACGTCACTTCTGCCTTGAAACTAATATATGATCAGCATCAGAAATGTTGTGTCCTGGGCGCTCGATACAGGAATCTACAGGGGCCAATCAGCGCCGAGGATACGAACCTGTATGTATGCGTGTGATATATTGCATCACACTTTAAAACACAAGCGTGTTATCCGAAAATCTACAGTGTAGCCAATCCGTAACCGCTCTCTCGACGCTATACATCATCGCTTTCGCCCTAAGCTGCAATACGTTGGAGCCGTCACTGATCCCAGCGACAAATGGACCGTACGGTCGTTACCCGAAACAAACTGCTGAGAAAGCAATACGGACGGCACATGGTGCTCTGCAAGACTAAGGACCTGTCCGGCCTCGGGTGTGCAAGTTGGGAATGGCAGTGTTTACTTACAGTGCGTTCACTTTGTGACGCGAATACTGCATGCTTGATTATTGTAGATACTGTAACAAAATCACAATGTGGCAAATCCCAATTCTGACACCAGTGTGACAAATGACAAATCTAGTCAGTTTTTCTGTCACTTATTTCCCTTATAGTCTCCCTTTTTATCGTTAACACAATCTGCAATTTGTCGTGACTTGGAACTCACAACGGTTCTACCCAATCATAACCTTGACACCACTTCAGTAATATTCTTTCTCTCTCTCTGTCTGTCTCACAAACTGCCTCCGACGATACACTACTCACTCAAGCACACATCTAAAAACTACCAATAACTGTCACGCTCAACACTTAAAGGTTAACTTTAAAAACTGGCTTCTCAATGAATGAGGTAGCACGGATTTTTCTTGAAAGCTACCTTTTAGTAAACAAATTCAGCACATGAATTCCAACTGTGTGGAAACACTTTGTTCTGCCGCGCTCATTGTCGCCCTTGTTCTGATCACTCCATTGTCGTCGGGCTGCATATTTACAAGCAGTGCTGTGAGGAAGCTTGGCCTTGAGCGTCTCTTTGGCCGGCGGCCGGCGTCACAATATTCTGGTAAGTAATCGTAAAGGTAAATTTTAAAGTGGCCATCAGTAATGTACCTTAACACATATTCGTACACTAGACCCTAGAGACCTGGTGATCTGTTGTCGGTAGAGAGCAAGGTCCCTAATGACTACAGATTTAAGCTTCCCGGTGGCGGCTCTTATAATTAGCTTTCCTCCCCTATCGACCCTACACATCCCCTGGTGACTCGCGACTTTCATGTAACAACATGAAAGTAGGCCAATAAATGAGTGTAGGAAGAGAGAAGTGAGAAAAAGAAAAAGAAAAGACAGCAGAGAGGAGAAGAGAATGTTTAGTGTCATTAGACAGTAACTTGAACCTGTAAGATTCAGAAATTGCAGTGAGAAATGACAGTTCTTTGTGTGAAGGGAAGACATTTCCATGGGAATTAGTTATACCTAAGGTATAAAAAGGTAAAAAAATCAAGAGGTGTATGTCCTTCCTTGCAAACGCTGAGCTGAGGCTCGTTTCATTACGGCATATCTGTCTATTCACGATGGGGATGAAAAGAGACGAGTGTTGAGAGCGAAACTTGGACAAAAGAGAGGCAGGCTTGTCATCGTCTTCATCATTGCGAGAGAAGACAGTGCTGCTCCCATTGTCCATAATAAGCCATTAAAACTCACAGTACATTCCAGCACAGTTAATTACCAAATTGTGTGCTCCCAGCCCTGCAATTAAATGGCATAGCTCAACTGCATTGTTACATGGTAGAGCTAGGAGAGGGTTTTAGTGACGTGATAAATCTTCGAGATGATACTTCCGCCTAATTTTGTTAATATTATGTTATATTTCCACACTGCAGGGCTGAGCTGAACTGCTCATATACGTCTATGCCAACAACGTTTAACATCGTCGGTGCAATCTTATATTATACATTCGGAGTTCGTATATCGATAAGGCCTTTATGATGGAAGAGTAAACCATTTTACAGGTCAAGTTAAGCCTACAATAGTGCTCCTTGCAAATAGAAATGTAAATAACGAACTTCTAAATATATTTCATTTACCTCAAAATTACACCCTGGAAAGCTTTCCAAATTTGTTCAACCACCGATAAAAATTATTGATAGTTGATTGTTGTATTCAAGTGTACTAAAATAATAGTACTTTTTTATTTAAATTATTTTTAATCGCTCATCGTCATCTATACAAATTTGGCTGAAAATATTAATAAGATACTTCTACTGTTCAGTAAATAGGAAATTGCAATAAAAATGTCGTTTTAAAGCAACGTTCAAACTTGAGAAGCGAAACTGAAACAGAGTACGTGCAATCAGCAACAGTAGCCTAAAAGTACCGAGTTCACTGTAGATCGCTGCAATGGAAGTTTGGCTTTATTGTTGGCCCTCGTTGTAGATGTCAAGTAGTGCATTCAAATGTAAAAGGGCCTGATATTTCAACTCTTCTAAACTAAACAGTTGATGACACCGCAAAGATTTTTTAATTTTAGAGTTCATTGTAATCAGTGTTCAACCTATTTGAACTGTGTGCAAATATAGAAAAGATAGGCATCTTTTAGTACCTAAAATAAACCGATTTGGAATTAACTTCAAACATCCAAAGCCAGTAGAAGTTAAGACAAAATGTATGTTGAACAATACATTTCTGAATATACTAGTAAAAATACCCATGCGAGAATTAAACCGATATTATTCACAGTGACAAAAAGTATATATAAACAATGCAATGTAAAAGATAGTTCGTTATTTTGTTCTATCCCTGCGAAGCAATTATTTGTTTCCATAATCAGGTTAGTGCGGGTAGATAGCAGATCGTTATTCCATCGTTATTCCTCTCTCATTATTGTCATTTCCTAACTGCATTACGTTAGAGGTTGTCTCAATCTCATTAACTTGGAGACAACATTGGACAATTCAACTTACCGATCAACCTTAATGACAATTTCCTGTTTCAACATTGCTGACATAATACAGCATAGGTAATACGACAGAAGAAAGCTAATTATACAGCTTTAGGAGATATTATCCAGCACACCGGATAAAATTACTGTGTAAACCTTTCTGGAATTTTATTTATTTTATCATCTTACCCTATTTAGGATTTGACCAGCGACACGGAACACTACACATAATAATTAATCTCATACAGAAATAATGGATAGCAAATATAACAAAGACAATAATAAAAAATAACAGCAATAAACATATAAAACATACATTATAGAACTATTAATTTAGACAAAGTAAGTGTTTCCCATAAAGAAATGGGATTATCAAAATAGCTACAGAATATTTTATTATTGTTGTAACAATCTGTGATTCTATTCTTTCTTCCAATTCGTATTCTGTGAAGGTTCCCCGTGCACCAAAAAGCAGACCACTTACAACATTTTTTTTTTAATTTTATATTTGTCCATAGAATATGGTATTGTTGGTTCATAAATTCTCTTCTTTACTGCTTCAATTTCTTCAGGCTGTTTAGGTGATTGTTCAAACCGGATTGTTGGGTCCACAATTTCTACATCACAGGCAAGCAGAAGCGTTAAGTATGCATTAAAACGGCATTGATATCTTGACATAGTTTCCACAAACATTTTGTGGAAATGTGGTTTTTGATCCATTTCTGGTAACCTGACCTATGGCAACCTATGTGTTGTGTCTCTTTTGCGGGCGGTAGTAATTTGCACTGAAAAATGTAAAATTGCACCGGGGTAAATTGCACTGAAAATGACGCAGTTTGTAAATTGCACCAAATTCAAAATGTTAACTGCACTACAGTACTGAATTTATTATGTGAAAATAGCACTGATTACCATTACTATGTTCGGGCAGTTTTCTAGGCTGTACACCAGATGTCGCGGGCGGGGTAGTTCTTATTTCCACCACCACGTGTACTCGCTGCACTTTACCAGTAATGTCCCCAGTTTGTCATTGAGTCTAGTGCTAGTACTAGTGAGTGAAGTGTAATCTCTATCAGTAATGACTTCAGTTGTATGTTGTGCAAGTGAGCGAGGCAAAGAGTTAATAATTATAGATGATTTTAAATTTCATTACGACAGTCAACTGAAAAGTGGTGAAGTGAAATGGAGGTGCACGTTTCGTAAATACAACACTAAAGTTTATACTTAGGGAATAACAGTAAGTTGTTAGAAGCAATTTGGTTCACAACCATAATAATAAGTTTGAACGCCAAGTACTTAGTAGTAGTGCAAAACAAAAGGCTATGGAAGATATATCTGCACGCCCAAGCAAAGTGGTTCCATCTGTACTAAAAGAATTTCCTGAATATAACTTTATTGACATTAATGATTTAACTGTAATAAAGAGAAATGTATATAATTCGTGAAGAAAGAAATATTTTAAATTTCCCGCTGACAGAAATAAAACTCGTGGCAAGACTGGCTCTCGATATTAAGACAAACTTAGATGAACAATTTGTAATGCATAACGACAAAGACAGTGCGATTGTAATATTCAGCTGTCGCACTAATTTGAACTTTTTAGTAACGTGTCCTTTGGCATATGTTGACGGAACATTTGACTTTTGCCTCAAGTTTTTATCAAATGTTTACACTTCACGGTTTTAAGAATGGTCACTTGTGCCTTTGGTATTCTGTTTGCTTCCAAATAAAACCAGATATTCATATCAAACTATATTTCGCATTATCTGTGACGAGTGTAATGAACAATTAAATAAGACATTGAGCCCAGAATTATAATTTCGGATCTAGAAATAGCTATACACGATGCAGTGCGAACCGTGTGGCCGAATACTGAAATCTTTCTGTGCAGATTTCACTTAACTAAAGCATGGTGGAAATAAATACAGGCTTTAGGGCTGGCAGGTGAATACAAAGACAAGGACTCAATCGTTGGACACTGGTTACACTAAGTGTTTGGGTTAGTATACTTGGAGCCATGTGAAGTTTGTACACAATTTGATGCCACTGCAATCCGAAAGTGAAAACGTTGTAAAATTTTGTTCTTACTTGGTAGAAAATTATATTGACGAAAGTGCCAATTTCCCTACCCTTATGTGAGCAGCCAAATCAGCAGACACTGGGCGAACTACAAATGCATGCGAATCTTTTCATTCGCATTTGAATGCAAGCTTTAGCTCCTGTCATCCATCTTTATATGTATTTTGGAAGAACTAACATCGTATCAGACCGAGGTGTAGGTATATAAAAATAAACAGCTCCGAAAAATCACACACGGGGAAAAAATTCCTTCGCAATAATTAAACAGCACTACATTGACAAGCAAATCAGTAAATATAAACAGGGTCAAATTGAACGCTTCGCATTCGTCAAGAGCAACTGCTATTATTTTTCAAAGTGAAATAAATAAGTCAGTCGCGGTGCAAAAACATCCAACAAGCTTCGTCAGTGCAATGTGTATCCCGAGCTATAATGTTCTAGTGCAACTTACACGGTAAGTTCAAAAATAAGCAGTGATATTTACAATGTGTAACTTTAATGGTTCAGTGCAGTTTTCATAGTGGATTACAGACCTTCAGTGCAATTTCCAATCGCCCTATTTTACTCAATGTATGTGGATAAACTACTTAAACCTTCTAAGACGGGGCATATAAATATACTTGGTAGACGAATTTTACCACTTCAATCTTACTTGAATCTTCCTCACTTCCTAGTATATTTGTAAACTTCTAATTGCGTCTTAATTCATGCAACAAAAGTATGAGCTGCAGTTTATTGAGTTTTTAAGGCCAAACAGCCCGGCGTTGGTAATTAATTGGCTCTTTGCCATCAATGTTAATAGTTGTGAGCCTCCTAATCGAACCCGTGGTCAATAGCTGGTAGTAATTACTACTATTTTTGTGGTTCAATATCTTGATAAAAACATCCGCAGTACACATGCAACGTAGACAGAATATTAACCCGGTTAGCTAAACAGCTTGACCAGTGAATTATTGTGATACATCTGGGAGAGAATTTCTGTATCATATTTGGTGTTGTTATAATAGCGCAAACCAATAGAGTGGTACTTAAACAAAGCTTTTCCGATTCGGTTAACCTACAGACAACAGAGAGAATTGTAATTCCTTAAAATCACTGTCTGAAGACAGTGCAAAATGCATTTACGAATAAATTCGAAAAAATTTCAGCTAGTTACAACAAAAAATGTTAAGATTCCATTTTCAATACGATCCACATTTCCATGTTGAATTCAATCCGTATTGAGATCGATTTGGATACGCATCTTTGGCCGATTTAAATAGATTTTCATCCGGTAGGTACCTCCATCCAATAAATGTTCGATCCAATACCACTTCTAAGAGGATCGGATCCATGTACTCAGTTTGATCTGAATCCGCGTTTCCATGCAGTATTCAATCAGGAATGAGAACTGGAATTGATTTGAATTCCCCATGGAAACGCAGTAAGAGAAGGGCAAGTCGATAAAGGAGGACAGAGGGAACGTGTTCCACAGTAATACCTTTGTTTTCCCTTAACCTGAATCCTAGAGCACTGGAGTCGCAGTAATGTGCACGAAGACTTCAGAATATTTTCTGTAAAGAGAGAGATTCTTTTTGAATCAAGGTATGTACTTGCAGCTGTTTCCAACACGTGCCTTTACAGACTTTGGCGAGAGTGGAGTTTAAGTCGTGCAACCTTAACTTCAGGTACATTTAACTTCGCTCTCCCTCCAGACGAGTAAGTATTAAATAAAATCGCGGTGGCAGGTGGTGACTCACTTGCTCTTAAAGCCTCCTTCGTCAGTGACTAAGGAAGAAATAATGTCTCGCCGAGCGCGCACAAAATGCAAATTAAACTCGCCGGAGCAACATGTTATTTAAAGCCTTTTCTGCACTCCATTGCCACTTCACCAATTTGGCAACGTGCCTTTCCACCGAAACCAATTCTTGTGCCTTTTAAAGGAGATAGTTTAGAAGTCCCCCAGGACCACCGCTACTTAAGATAAGGCCGGAGAGGTACTTAATGCTACATACAGCCTCAGTATATCTGGGCCCAGGAAGTGCACGATGAATCCACTGCTGAGTTTTACCAAGACTCCTCACTGGCTGCGAGGAAAAACTGCATAAACATTCCCATATGCTACTTTTGTTTAATATCTGCAAATCCTCATTATTCTTTACCTGTATTTATCATTTGGTGTATATGTATGTATAATCAATATATGCAATAACAATTGCATATTTCTAAGGATTAATCCACGCTGTAGTATCAGAATAATAGTCCTTAAGTATAATAATTAGGGCTAGGAAGTTCATGCATTTGCATGTTTTTTCATAGGGGTTAAAGATGTATGCTTTTACATTATGTGCTCGAATTACGGAATTTTCAGTTATTTGGACATGATCTTATGGTGCATATAACTGCAATTTCTTGATTTTTGATAAGTGCATATTATTTTAATACTATAGCCCCTATATTGCATATTTTAATGATTTTTATGGGTTTTTATTACTTTTTTCTATCTGGATAATATTTTTCATATTGGCAGTACTGCACATGATGATCCAACTCACGAAGATTTCAATATTATTGCCCCTATATTGCATATTTTAATGATTTTTATGATTTTTTTATTTTTTCATCTGTATATTTTTCATACTGGTAGCATTTCTGAGACAATGTTTCTTTCCCATTGGTAGATAGATTTGTGTCCAGTACGAAGATAATATTTGTTAAATCTCCTAAAAGAGTTAAGTTGTTTAGATCAACAGCACCTAATATCAGACTTCCTCCTGCACCAGTGTTAACTCGATGGGGAACATGGATCGATGCAGTTTTATATTATGCTGAGCACATAGAAATAGCCGAAGAGGTTATTAATTCATTGGACTTGAAAGATGCTTCATCAATACAAACTGTGCAAAATATTCTGTCAGACACTGGGTTAAAAGAGGATCTTGGTTTCATATCTGCCCATTTTTCTTTCTTACCAACAGCCATAAGGGCATTGGAAGCTGTAGGATCTCCTTTGCATGAATCACTGTCTTTGAAAAAACAATATGTGATCTAAGTTCGGTTCCTGGTAGCATAGGACAAAAAGTGAAAGAGAAAGTGAATTATGTAATTTCAAAAAATTCTGGTTATAAACAGATGTGCGGTGTTCGAGACATCCTCAAAACAAAACCATCTGTCACACCAAGAGACTTGACTCTCTCTTTGTGAAGCAGTTAACATCATTTAAATATGCCCCGATAACATCTTGTGACGTGGAGAGAAGTTTTTCACGTTACAAAAGTGTTTTGCAAGACAACAGACGATGTTTTACAGTTGAAAATTTGTGCAAAGTGTTGGTTGTGAACTGCAATTTAGCAGTTAATACTAGCAGCAGGACCACTTCTGCTTCAACCTCTAAAGAATAAGGTACCTTTATTATTTATACTAACTCGTCTTGTCTACTGCAAAGGGACATTGATTGTTTTAATTAAATAGTTCATATTTCTTGGCATATTTTCAAGTTTTTAAGAGCATATTTGCATGCATATTTCAGTGTTTTTTAGGGCATGAACTTCCGAGCCCTAATAATAATAGTCCTATTGATGGGGAGAATTGACTCATTGTGTCATTTCTCCTACATCGTAGCTTCAACTTCAAAGTCGAATGGGAATATAAGTACTTTTTGTTCCTAGTAAAAATAAAGCTTTGTGTTTGCTGTGCCAGAAGAAAAAGTACGTAACGTTATCCCCCAGGGGCCTACTACGGGTTTGGCGCACCCGGGATCCCAAGCCACGCTCTCGATTGGGTTCCTCTAAGGAGTGAGAGGCGTGTGCCAATCGTCTAATTAACTTTGGTCCACATGTGTGTTTAACCTCCCACCTTATACCTCCCTGATACCTTGATCCACCACTTTGTTTTAATTCTAACTTCTGCAACTCTGTTTTGTATATTTATGCATATTTATTTTAGTTTTTATTAATAATTTGATTTTTTATTATCTGCTTTTTGCCATGAATTGTTTTTAAGGGCTAATGGCCATGTGGTTGAACGCTCTGAAACTGTGAGACGGCCTGTATTTGGTGATGGCGTATATGGAGGGAGTAAATACTCGATATCATTCCTGTCACCCCTTTTCCCCATGCCTGATTTAGGTGATATCGGCGGCTTTGCATATGAAACAATTGCTTATGGCTATTATATTCAGTCGTTTTACCTCTGGTGTTTATATTTGGGTTGTCTTTATATTCACATACACATTCACACTCCCAGACTTTAGGGAAGGTAGAAAATAATCTTGGCTACAGGAAGACTTTCACCTTCCAGTCTGGAATCGAAGGCGGGACCCGTGATTTCGGAAGTTAGCCTGTTAAGCGTTCTGGCAATGTTAACAACTATCCCAGTATTATACTTACCTATATAAATCATCTGGTGATATACTTAGTAACATACTAAAACTGAGATGCGAGGTACCTTTGTAGCGTTCTGAGACGGTGCCTTTTAGGAGAATATTTGTTGAGAAGAATCAGAAGCGCGGGGAAACATCACTACGTCACATTTTATTGCTAAAGCCCCGCCCATCGATTAGGGAATTGTTTTCATAGCTCATACGATCTGGCTTGGGTGGCTATTAAACTCGAATGATGATTAATTCCATTAATTAAATTTACTTGCCTCGTATCCCTTATGAAATTACTGTCAATGATAAATCATGTAGAAGATTTCTATGATGAAACATCCCATTATCTCTTAGCATTATAATCACGCACAGCCCCCTCATAATTCATATACTTCACCTTGCATTTACAGAAATAGGTAAACAACAAAGGCACAGCAGCCTTTTTAGTTCTGTATACTACCTAAGTATCTTTTGAAATGAAGCCATTATAATGAATAATGGAGTAAGTTGCTACTAGAGCCGTTAAACTATAATATACGAAATATCACGTGGTCATTCTTTTGTTTTGTTAATGTCACCAACTGTGTCCCATAAACGGCTGAAAAACAATTTATTGCACATTATAATAGATTGACAATCGAAGTAGCACTCTATTTCAATTTGAGAACCTGTTTCTTAACAATTGTTCTTTTAATAATTCATTTTTCCAGAAGAGAAGTTATTGTTAATATTAAAACTAGTCAGACTTATTTGAGGTTATAATGTGGTTTTGTATTATTACAACAAGAGAAGATTGAAATATCAACATGTAATTTTTGAGTTTTCCCAGCAGCAGTGCTAATTAATCGAGATTAGTATATTTTAGGTTATTTTTTATGGTCAAATCTTTGTGATGCAATATTTAAATTCACATCTTATTTACGAAATAGACCAGATATCATTCGAAGGTCTGATCTTCCCAGGTAAATTCTCCGAGAATTTATCTGTTAGGTCATAAGTATTATAAAATTACTTGTGATAATTACCGTAATGAATCATCGTGTGTTCTCTTTGATTCGTAGTTATTTAATAGCATAAGAGCTACAGACATTTCACAAAATGCTGAAACATCCAACACGAAATAGGACAAAACTTGCAAATATTGAGATTCTCCACTCTCAGGGCAACGAGTTAAACATTTTGAAAATATATAGTCCGCAATATAGAGAGAAATAATTACTAAACCCAGCAAGGTAGGCGACTGCCTGGGTTTTTCGTGGTATCCCCGGGTAGGTAGGTCAACCCGAGGTGATACCTCTTCTACCACGACTTTTCTGTCTCTCATTTATTGTATCCATTATTTTTCTTAATTGCTTCAGCGTGTCTTTCGGTGTGTTTCGGCTGGGCGGTGCAGTTGCGTTTTCTTCCTAGTGTCGTTCAGTACTGTTAGTCAGTACTCGTGTCCGAAGGATCTCTTCAAAGAATCGCTAGCACTTGAGGTTGAGTGTTTGAACTGGAAACGTTAAGCACCCTGTCCAGCTTGCGCCCGTTGTCCTCCAAATCTGTTCACCCTTAAGGTTTATCCCCACATTCTTCCCCTCGGCAATAACGATGTCCAACCTTGTCTCTTTGAAGAAATTGGAGGATGAATCATCTCTTGTCTGTAACATGTAGAAATACATCCAGACAGTCAGTATCCAGTGACGGACACAAGCAGGCGATTCCATGGCATTTTCTAAATATACCTTGAATTTTCTGGGAATGCCGTCAGAAGACTTCTTCATTCTGAATGATTTTTGTATAAATGGTAAACAGTAAGAGACAGACAAAAGCTTACTAAACACGAAAAGTGGATCCCATTAAAACACAATTTATGTCAAATACTTATTTTTTCTTTTGAGTGAACCATTTCGGCGATATTCTTTATTACTTGTTTGAGTTTGCCAATAGTTATACTCTTCTCAAATAGGGATATCTTATTCGTTTTTTTTTTTTATCTCTTGGCCTTGTAAAGAGAACGGAATTTGAAAGGCGTCGCATAGCAACCAGCTCTTAAAACATTTCACTATCGCCTAAAGCCTACTGTGTTCTCATATACCCCTGGCACCTATGAGAACATTAGCAATAAGATAATTTCAGTGAATGTTTGTGTCGATTGAATGTAATAGAGAAATTTACAAGAATAGTGTGTATAAGAGTGAGTATAGCTCTGCATAAATTTGCGAACTGAGTTTCTCCAAACTGAGCTATACTAAGTCAATAGGTTACGGCGGTTACGCGACGATCAGTTGGTGTAAGACTATGCGCCCGACTTTGTAGTACTATACATATCTGTGTATTAGAGTGGCTAAGTCCGCGTATAGTGGAAGGAGGTAAATCCAACCTCCCCTCTTTTGCAAACGTTGGACATCGCTGCAGTAGAAGCACAAAGGGACGGGAACTACGTGCAGTGCTCTGCCGCGATTGCTTCTCCTCGGTCCCTACCTTTGCTTCTACCTCTACCTCTACCGTTATATGCACCATATGTTCACAAACACCTGCGCGTGAAGATATTCGTTCCGGAACTTGGGTACCTATAGCTAAAATACCAGTTGGTTGATTAAGCAATCTGGACCAACAGTTTCTTGTTTTCTTTTATTCGCGACACCTGTCTATGTTTTAAAATTGCTGTTCATTGCTACATCTAGATCTGCAATTAACAGTGAACTGACAAATGAGTCACTGAAGTAAAGATCTGTACGTTGTCAATTAAAAATATAGCTCCAGCTAATCAGAGGGATCTAACATGGTAATTTGGACTGCAAAGTTGTGTACAAACGTTCCCGTAAGCCGGCACGATGCCAGACAACAAAAATATTATCTTTCGTGTGGGACAAACTTACTTGCTGAGGTGCCTTTGCTACTAATTTTAATTTAATCGTTCATAATCACAACATTAAAATGCATTTATGAGTAGTAGTTATTGGTGTACAACGTAAAATATATAATTAATAGCATACATCAGCAATAATTCTACGGCTTCTGACAACCAGGTTGTGTAATTGTTTTTCTACCCTTTCGTATAATAACGGTGCTGCAGAATTTATTAGTAGGTGTTGACCCAAGTAGTCTGGATTTCCCTTAGGTTATCATTCATCGCTTGTTGTTAATATTCAGGAAGTTTCTCTGTATTTGCAAGCAATAAATAACTTGCGCAGTGTACCTACTTGGTGATGTCACATTTTCACTGCTGTTTTGCCCTACTTTCTTGAGGAGAACAAGGAATGCCCCTTACTAGCCTTGTAGCTCAGTCGGTACAACCAGAAACGTATTATTTTAAGAAAGTTAAGAAAATTTGTCGGGCTGGCCCAATAGCGCAGTTGGTAAAGCACCTTCCTGCTGTGCAAGGGACCCCGGGTTCGATTCCCGGCAGGAATTTTTCTCCAACCAGGATTATTGCTCATCCTTCCCTGAGTCTGGAAGTATAATGGCGGCGCCGTGGCTGAGTGGTTAGACCGCCCGCTCGCCTACCACCTAGGCGGGACCCGCATATGGCATTCGTGCTAGATGAACCGGCGTCTGGGCGGGTTTTCTCCAGATTATCCGGTTTCCCCCGCCATTCATTCCACCAATCGCTCCATTAGCGCCCTTCAAATCATTCATTTCACCTGCATTTCACATCATTCTCTTCCTCACTCTCATACTTGCTGCTTGGTTGACCACCCGTTTCCAGGTCTTCACTCTATCTGGTCCAGAGGTTCCTCTGCTCCCGGCAGGCGTCTGACCCTAGACACTGGCTTGTAAGTCCTACATAAGGGGAGGTAATGAAAGAAAGAAAATTTTTCATGTTGAACTTATCTTTCTTCCATTTATCGTTCTGTTCATGAAATTTTCTTGAGAAAAGACAAATATCGTACGGTTATAGTTCAGCTCTGAATATGCCAGGCCTTTATTCAATAATTTTACAAACTTCCTTTTATGCATAGGACTGAAATGTTTAGTACTGTGTGCTCTTCACCAATACAACAAACCCATTTTTGTAAACTTTTTTCTGTACCTTAGTTATATTTTAAGCTTAAGTGACAGTGAAATTCGCTTATTCTCTCTCCTTCTCTCTCTCTCTCTCTCTCTGTGTGTGTGTGTGTGTGTGTGTGTGTGTGTGTGTGTGTGTGTGTGTGTGTGTGTGTGTAAATTGAAACTGAGTTTTAATTATGGGCGTTCTTTTATGTTTCTCAGCATCTTATTATGTATTGGGTGTGAAAGACCGCGTAATTGTGCTCAGGTTTGAAGTTGCTAGATTTTTTTATCTATGGGAACCAATTGTATTACTTGCCTTCCGAAAAAGGTCCATGCTAGGGACCTTTTACGCCGAAAACATCCATCGCCCTTCACTGGGTTTGAACCTAGGAACCAGAGGCTAGCATGTTAATCCTAGTCAGGCAGACAGATGACACTCTAATGACAAAATGGTCTTAAGGGTATGCTTTCAGTTTGCAAAACCGTGTTAGTGTATCCGCTAAACTGAAACACGAAATATTAATATTATTTCAGTTTGGAATACATTTTTGCTTTCTATTTCGTATAGAAAGTATTGTATTCCCCTTGCACCTACAAGAAAATCAGCAACAAGGTAATTTCAGCAAATGGTTATCTAACATAAAGATATGGTGGGTGAGTGGGGTTTAAGGGTCCGTCGACGAGTTCATTTGGACCCGTGAAGAAGTTAGAGGAAAAAGTTTTGTATGAATAGTTAGCTTTTCTTTTTCGTTTTGGTAGTCTTTAACACTCGCTTTTACTACATGCGGCACCGCAGGCGGTGACACTGTTGATACATGGAGTGAAGATGGAGCATCGATGGAATGAGACGGCAAGGAAAACGGGAGAACCCGGAGGAAACCGCCCCTGCGCCACTTTGTCCACCACAAATCCCACATACGGTTGCCTGGGATCGAACCCAGGTGAGAGGCGAATGGATTAATCACTCGGCCACGGCGCGGCCAGCGAATAGTTGTACAAGGATAGACAAAGTCATGTGAGTGCAACACATCATGTTGTTACTTTCCCTTTAACTTTGAATCCCTGTAGATGAATAAATGTATATATTGTTGAACATTCTCGAAACATCCATTATATCTCTAAGCACAACTAAGGTAGGAAAGCAGGAATAGACTCTCACGCTCATAGGATATGAAATTTAAAGACGCTACAATGGCATCCAAGGCGCCAAGTAGAAAATAAACCGGTCGATTAAACTTGACTTTCCACCTAAAGGAGCTAAGTGTGGGCGAAACGATTATAGACTCATCCTCTAAACACCTTACTCCAGAGACCTTCATTTATCCCATAAGCACTTTACCAGCAGGCAGGCATTGCCATTTAGCTACTTTATCTTTAGCTAAACTTTAATGATGTATATAGGTCCACATTCCCAAACAGCGACTGTTAACATTTGTATCTTTAACAAACGATATGGACTTCACAAAGATAACGGCTACAACTGAATATGGAACTCGGAAGATACAAGTACAAACAACATAAAAGGAACTTGTATCTATTAACGAAGTCCATATGTTTAAAATGTTTAATCTTCCAAACAGAGAAAGCAGAATTTATTGCAGTATCAACATACTGTGTAGTAAAGATGTCGACTTATTTTGAGGACAGGAAACTATGCAGCTTTCAAACCCGCTGGTTTAAAATTACAGTCATTATGTTTCATCCGAATAACTAAAATGTCTGTTTGCTGTATGAATACCAAAGGTAAATGAAGTAATTTGACATACAATTTTATAACACCTTGAAATACCTATTAGAATTTTTAACTAGTATAACGGGACAAAATTACAAGCAACTTGAAGTCGATTATTGCTTAGAGCTCGGTAAAATCTGTAGAGACGTAGAATCTGCTTGTGTGTTTAAAAACACAAGTAAGTTTGTTGGCAGAAATAAGTAATAATAAATATGTTACAATGTTTAAAAGGCCCCATTACGACTACTCAATTCTGAATTTTTGACAAATTTTCTAGCTTTGCGTCGTACTTGTCATTTTAGGAATATTCTTCTACTGACTCCAATGCGATATTTTGTGCTAGAAGTTTTACCAGTAAAAGAATTCCCTGTTGATACATTGTATATATGCCTTTATACTCTTACAGGAACCTATCGGAAGAGAGTTAAGAGTTACTATTAACAAGCCTCATATGAGCTTACTAACAGGGCTATGTCATTTGAAAAGAAATGAAAACAAACGCCCCAGGCGTTCGAGATGCAATAAACCGAATAAACAGTCATATGAGCACCGAAATCACCCTATAGTTTTTATAAAGGTATTATTTTTGTTATGAAAAGACTTATTGTTAGACTAAGAAATTTCTGAACCAATTAGGATGAAAAGAAAGCTAGATTGATGTGGTTGTCGTAGAATCCGTCTAGCTCGCAATGCTGACAGTGCGCTGTTACAAACTTGAAGATTAATAGAAGTAAATTTGTGATATCTAGCGCTATAACTACCCACATGTCTTCAGAATTATACTTACTCGAGTAGTTTGTTCTATGCATCCGTGCATCTGGAGTAGATTGCCTACTTCTTAAAACAATGAGTGAAGTTGTATGCATAGCGTAAACCTTACGGCGTATCTACTTTTCTTTCCCTTCCAACCTGAATAAAATGAGACTATATATTAAATATCATTCGATTTGATTTCTTCTTTACCCCGGCGTCATCCTGAAAATATAAACCCTTCTGATAACGACGTACTGATCATTCCTTTAAAATTTCTGTTTGTTTTCGCGCAAAATAAAAAACCCCATCCTCGCTTACGCGATCCATTTGGTTGTTACCATACATTCAGGACACGTAACGTACAAGAATCATTTCTTTTGTCGCAGTTGGCGGGCTCCAGGATTTTTTTTAAAAAGTAATTTTGTCTGGCGCTCGCTAGTACGCACAGATATATTCTGCTGATTCTGTTCGTGTAAAAAAGACGTAAAAGAATACCTACGAGTATTCCCTTCGGAGTCGCTCCTTCAACGGCAGTACCTAAAATGCTTTCTTTTTGGGGAATAGGCGTGCAGGGAGAAGATGGAAACTGAAGCCTGTGTAAGGAAAGGAATGTGAAAAAAATAAAACCTGCCGAACAAAACTGCTTGCTGCTTTTTATAACCTTCTTTAAGCCAATCATTTGTCATACATTTGATGAGCATTTACACCCTTATTAGCATAAGGATCTAAAGCAAATTGAACATTTATAATAATAATGATCATGATAAGGATAACGGTGGTGGTGGCGGTGGCGGTGGCGGTGGCGGTGGCGGTGGCGGTGGCGGTGGCGGTGGCGGTGGCGGTGGCGGTGGCGTTGGCGGTGGTGGTAACTGCTGTGTTCTCGCGAGAATATGGCTCTAAAGAACGGGTTTGACATCACCTTCAGCATTGTCTGAGAAAGATTACGGCTAGAGTTTCAGCATTTGAACGAGGCTTAGGCCTCACAAAAACACTCTTGTGAGCAAAACTGGAATACTAACATCGCGCCCTGAGTCGGACACAACCTTAGCATTGCTAAAGAGAGAGGAACATCGCACACCAGCTGACAAATATAATTTCATGTAATTACGATCTCACAATTGGTACACTGATCGCCTGATTGTTACTATGTATTTCTCTGTTATCCTTAAAGTTCAGCAAACGTAAATGAAAGCTGTATACAGTAATATCTGCTGCATTCTGTGCTAACTTGTACCTACACATACTTATACTTTAGCAAAAATAACTAATGTTTGATACATAATTGAAACAGAATCTGTTCAACATTTTGGAATAAAGTATCTTCCGGGCTTGTAGGCGGTGGTCATCGTTGGATCCTCTGATGATGGTCAACGTAGATTTGAGCGAAACGTCAGGAGCAATTCCTACTCGTCGATCACGGCCTGCAAGCTCGGAAGATACTTTGTTCCAAATGGACATCGGCCGTGTAAGCCTAAACACATACATGTTCAACATTTTATTGAACTACCTACTCCTTTAATATGTGCTGCATTTGTCACCTGACCTATGTACATACAAACGGTAATCTAGTTCCAATAATGCTTTTGTTGCATCGCCTTGCTGACAGCTTTCAAAGTTGTTAATCCATTGTTCAAACACTGGGATGCAGTACATATATTCTCCTTGTCCAGAAAGGGAATCATATCTTTCCCCCAACAATCTGGCGTCATAGCTTCCCTTGGCGCGGGTAAAAATATAAGAAAGAATTTGCCGTTTAGTTATGGGTATGGTTGGTCTCACCTAATCCCACTGCAACACACCAGACAACAAATGACGTATGATTTGGAACATATTTTGCGAAGGAATTTACGAGTGGGTGGTGGTGGTAGTGGTATTGGTGTTGGTAGTCATGGTGATGCTTGGGAGCACACAACTGCTAAGGTCATTAGTGGCGGGAGAATGTACCAACACACAATGCTGTGGGAACATGATTAGCCGTGTTTGGAACTCTTTCCGGACTCCTTGCTGTCATTTTATAACTGAAAATTACGTCGCACATCCGTTCTTTTGTAGGTGACATTGAATTGCTCATTATTTGCATTTCTGAGAACGAAAATTGGAGGTTTTATATTATTTTTGGCATCAAGTATTATTTTATATTAGATTTTGTGGGTATATTGCTTCGGAATTGAACCATATGCTATATCATCGGCAGGAGGAACAAATGCGTTCTGGAAATCTCATCCCCAGATTGAGAAGTGAGCCACTAGTTTTTGAGGCTTCCATGAGTTGCGACAAGCCAGCTAAGTCAGCCTCCGCCGGGGTGCTTCTAACCCTGCCACCTGCCCTGTCGTGGCAACGTTCCGGGCAACTTGTGAAGTGCAACACGTGTTTTGTTATAGGTGCTCCTGTTCACAACAATGCCGCGGTACTACACAGAAACATTCCAGAGGGTCGTACACTTAACCTGCGGATTTTGCAGCCAGTCAGTTTGTCTACACAGCTGCGTCCTGCTTGTAGTGCAACAGGAGGAATTATAATGCTACAGGCAGTCGAATTTTTAAGCAAGGGGAGTGTGTGATGTCATTCCTTCACGATGGGCGGGCATGTGACATGCACTCGGAAATAAGTGTAGGAGTACGCCTTCTGAATTCATCCGCACAAGATAAAAATAAAACACTCGACATTTGGTGCTGTAGTGAACGCCTCTCAAATGTGAACCTTTAGAATTACACAGCCCAGCGATTAATTCCAGATTTCAATCGACATCGGCTCAGATGAATGGAATTCTTGGCAAAGACATCCTTCTACTGTTTCCCTTCCAGAACATGGTTGGCATATTGTTTGTGTACGTTGTGGGTGAAGAAGACGCGTTTAATAACCGCTGACCGAACCTGTATATGAAAACCTCAAGATTGATGTTGGAAATGTCAACAACTTCTTCATAGTGGAAATGGCAATCCAATCAATGCATTGTTTTGATGAGATAACTTTATTGTACAATTAAATATAGAATAGATGTGCATACAGTTTAGTTAACAAATAATTAACATAAAACTTGTGAGGTTTTCCTGAGGATGGCGGCAGAGTTAGTCGCTGAAAGCTTGGGTAGTTACCCAAATTTGACCTGGCTGTTAGCCCGAGAAACTATCTCGGGAAAGCTTCATATCGTTAATAACATGAAATTTGTGATCAAGTACTTATTCAACGATAATGTTGCGGCGGGAATATTTACAAGATATATTTTATCAGATAAATCCAAATTTAAAAACGACAATACCCTTGAAAAAACAATAAATTAAACTGAAGTATTGATTTATTACTTCCAATTTTGTATTGTGGTATTTTAATATCCTTAAACCTTCCTGTCCTGACAGAAATGACACATACAATAACAAAAGTAATTACGGCAAACCGCACATCCTCTTAGGTTCAAAAACTCATCTAAGTTATGGGAACCAACAGCATTTTATGGACATCAAAGTAAACGTAAGTATTCGAATCCTAACTTTGGTTTTTCATTATAACTAAGTGACCTTAGTGAAAACTATCTTGTCTATTAAATATTAGTTTGCACATGTTAGTTTGGATGACAGAAACTGGCCTTCGGGTTCTTGGCAACTATTAGGAATATATATGTTAGGAAAAGAAGTAAAATCAACTTGGACTTGGACTTTGTGTAAACCTTAGACTAAAAAGCCTTATAATTCAATAATATTTTAATGAAAGTATGTTATCTCTGTACTGAAAATCAATTCAGTTTCAAAAAGTCACAAGTCTGCAAAAATTAATGACAAGGGTATTTTCGTCAGAGTAGGGCGTGTTGTTGCATTCTTTAAAAACAGTTGAGACACCAGTAATAATACGGCAGCACATTAGCTGACTGGTTTACAGACAGTAGTAGCCAACTTAATCAGCAGTTAGACGTACTTTTGATTATTGAAGTTTTGAGCGGTCGACCTTGTGCATTGTCGGTGGAGTCATTCACCAGCACACTGCTCGTCGCACCCTGCCTCTCTCTAATACTACCCGGCCTCTCTCATTCCTACCTTCTCATCCATTCGAAAAAGTAAACACACAATATCATAGATAGAGCTGTTGCAGATTGCAAGAACTTTCAATCCTAAACAGCTACGCTCTGTCCTTGAAAGAAAATAAATGTCAAATTACTAGTGTAATATGTTGGAAAAAGGTAATCGGAATATACTTGTATGATTTATATGTTAAAATGTCTACTTAATCGAAATTATGGAAATTGAGCTTAAACACGTGGTATAGAAAAGCAGGATAAATATTTTTATTAACGCACCTACCTGCTGTGCAAGGCGTCCTGGATTCGATTCCCAGCTGGAGAGCGGAAATCTTCCCTGGAGTCTGGAAGGTGTGTGTGTGTGTGTGTGTGTGTGTGTGTGTGTGTGTGTGTGTGTGTGTGTGTGTGTGTGTGTGTGTGTGTGTGTGTGTGTGTGTGAATAAGTTAACTCAAAGTAATAGAAACCCAAAGTTCAAAACCACCGCTAAGTGAGTGAACATCATTGCTATTGAGCAATTGCTCCAAGAGGTTAAAAATCACCGATAAGACCTTCGATGTTAAAGGCAGCATTAAAAAACCTTGTTTTACTTCTGGGGCAGTGGTAACAGTTGAATGAGAAATGTAGTACAATTGAAGCAGAGGAAAAGGTGAATAGTAGCAAGGCATGTTGCACTATTTAAATGTATGTATGATTGTAAAACACGGCACAACCAGCTTTCCCTTACTTTCGCACCACTCGCACCTGCCAACAAACACTCGGTTGTTGTCGGTTTGGGTGACTCAGTTGCTTAAGCCATGGCCTACTGATTCCAAGGTCGTGGGTTCAAACCGGCCCAAAGCGATGGCTTTTTTATGCCAGTATATTTACTGGCATATAAAAGAACACCTGAGAGACGGCGCTGTTATCATCCTGACAATATCCTGGAAATGTATACTTCACTGTCTTACAAAAAACAGGCGACATCACATGTAACTCATTTCGCAGAATTTTAATTACCCGTTTACTTTATTCACACTTACATCTGGAGGACGAAGGAGAACATCGTTTGATGTTAAGCTTCTTACACTGGATGGATTATAATCACTTTCGACTGGAAATCCAGCTATCAAATTGAGACAGTACACTTATGTGCTTCCATTGATGTCGCCCCCGTAGCTTTGGGAGGCATTCAACTGACCTTCACAGGTAGTATAGTAAGGAGGAATCTGTATCTGTTTACCTTTTCAAGCATGCCCGGTGGTGTCTCGTTTTACGTGCATAGTTCTAGATTTTTTATAACTTTGAGCAATGGCAAATTGGCGTCCCACATACCCACAGTTCTTCACCTCCGCAATATCTGCATACGAATATCACGTCAGCAGTTAAAGGAAACTGGAACTGAATTTTCTAACATTTTTTTCAATTTTACATCTATTTAACTGAAAATTGCCAAACTTGGCATGAATAAATAAAGAAATCAGTGCAAAAAATCAAGGTAAGGAACTAAGATTCTGTGTTAGAAATGAAGGTAAATGAAAGAAACATCTTACCAATACAAACTTTCTAAATTATTACGCCACAGAAGAACGTACAACGAACATACAAAATAAACTAATGATCTATACACAGTTTCAATACTGCTTGAAATAATTTAATTGGCATGCAGTCTTACACATGGACTGTATCCTTGCAAACAACACCTGGAAACGACTTCATTGGGCAACATGGACTCCTAATACAAATTTGCTATTTTCTGCCCGCTCTTAGCTTTTACCATAAACATTGTGCAAGGCTTGTTTCCGAAATACAAAACACAGATGGACACAATTAACAGCGGTATTAAGTATTGCTCAAGATATAGTACTTATCTCCCAGACTCTTGAGGTAAAGTTGCAGAATAGTTTTTACCAGTGCAATATATACTCTGCGTTTCCAAACGGCAGGGGGTGTGTAAAGTTGAAGTTTATGACACCCGATTCTGACGCAAAAACCACCATTAAATAAATATATTTATGAGACAAATATGCTCAATACTTGTCTGGGACTACATGTTGTAAACCTGGGGCAGGTCCCATTACCTTTATGAGACGTTAAGTATGTGGGCGATTGCGACGTCTGGACCTACAGTCAAGGTCACGTCGATACTATAAAAATCGTCTGGTACTTACCCGTGGCGGAACTCCTCGTGCCAAAAAGGAAGTCACACTGGTGTCGAGTTACAGTCCCTCTTGTTGCTCCAAGATTGGACAGGTTACATCATCAGAGAACTCCAGGAAAATGGGTTAGCAGCGAACTATTCAGGCACAGCGAAGAATTAATTTATGTAATAAATTCACAACACTTACCTATTGTGTACAAATGTTCACATCATCTACATGTTTGCAATGTATCAACAGAAGTTTCCAGAACTGTATAAACTTTCAACTTGGCCTAGAACGGTAAATATTTAAGAGGCACTCCAAATATATCGCCCTTAGTTGCATTTCACCTTTAAAAAGGATTATTCTCTTACAAAACAAGTCTACATTTGTATAATTGTAATAGGAAAAGATTAAATTGCGGCTCTGAAAAAGCATAAGAAATAACCTGTAACGATTGTAACGAAAACTTGAAATGCAATTTTAATTATTACGCTTTAAATTTCACATAAATTAACCTGCTCCTAATGCAGCTCAAATGAGTTGTCTCACGCAGACAGGTGGACAAATGCACAACCACCTCCATACCTGCACGCAGCAATGAGAATATATATTTTATATATGAAACCCTAGAAGACGTGTATTTTAAGGCGATGGCAAGAAGTAGGGGAGGCATCGACTACAATCCCGGTTTGTATGGGACAGACTGACTGTACATTGACGCAAACCATCCTCTCCGTCGAAGACGTAGCCTTTAAGACCTATCAGATCTCGTGTTTGGTGTCCGGACTAGCTCTAGCAAGAGGTCCTAATCTACAGGGTATGCGTGAGTTATGGTAGGAATGGAACCAAACGAAGAATTAACCGACATATCACTTTATTTGTAAATTTTCAGATTTGTAGAGAACTGCCGACGATATTTAAATAGAATGTAACTTTGTAAGTTCAACTACAACGTTATAACACTTTAACTTTGTCACCCTTTAGCAACCGCCGAATTATGTATACGTGCTAGCTTACGTACAACTCCCAAGTTGCACGTGCGTTATCTCGACTCGATTCAAGACGAGTGTGTGTTGCGTTGCATTTGTTTTTGTGTGAGCGACACGAAGGAAGCGATTTCCATTGGCCAACTTTAGAGCACGTCATGGTAAGATAGGAATCAGCCCGCGGAATCACTATGGCTTCGTACAAACAACAATTGTAACCTTATCACTCATTTAAATCTGCCTAGGCTTCCATTCTTGAGACTTTAACATATTCAGCTTTATTACGTTTTCCCCTTAACTATTGACTAGAATCTCCTTTTGTTTCTTTCTATTATATATATTGTCATAATTTCGGTTTCAACATACAGCTGTCATATCGCCTATGTCCTCAACTAAGCCTTATTCTCATCTGTATAGATACCTCATATTTATGTGCACCTTTGTATCTAAGTGAGAACGCTCATATTTGATGCCTACAAATGCGTCATAGCTTAGTGAATAGTAGTTGGAGGCAAATCCGCCCTCTCCTTTTTCGCATAAGGTGGACTTGGTGCCTTTAAAAGGGGTGACAGCTCTAACGGTTTGTCTTTTAAGTTACTCATGATTGGTGTGTCTGACGATTGTTATTTGGACAATACTTGCTCAGTGACAAATAATTGTGTTACATTAAATTTACTTTCATATCTAACTCATACATAGGAACCTTCTTTTTATTTGGTACTATATACATATATCTATGAACCCGATTGTGATGAGGCACAACAGTTGAGTGTTACAAGCTTTGGTTTTGTAGTGGGAATTTTGCAATAACAGTCCGTGAGTTATTGAAACTGGAATCACTTTTAGATAGATTGATCATTATCAGTCATCTGGCATAGAAACTAGTGGTTAATGCATCTTGTGTAACCTTGTGCAACCACTAGAGAAGGTCAAGACCTTGCCAAGGACGTTAAATCCTCTACTCAACACAAGACCTCTTGGCAATGTATCTAGTATAGTTAGGATAGCTTTCATTGCAGCCCAAGAACTTCACACTAGGCCTTCCGCAGAAGGAAAGCACCATGCTGTGACAAGGCTCCGGTCTGAGTCCTTTCACACAGCATTTAGCGCTAAGAATTCTGTTTATTCTATTTTCTAAGCAGTTTTAAGTATCAATGATAAGTAATTAGCTCTATTTTGTTTATTTAGGGGTGTTGTTATTCCCATTTTTAATAGAATAAATTATTTGGTTTTGGCGCAGCTCCAGAACATGAAATACTCCTAATGGGTTCGCAAGAAAAATGAGAATAGTAGGTTTTCTATGCTAGCATTTTATGGAATTTAGTAAGTGATAAACTGAGAACCGCGAAATGGAAATGATAAATGAATTTCACGATGTAATTTTCACACCAGTCGGCTTAATATTTTCCACGGAACTTCACAAACCAATTTATCATCCCAGAAACACGAGTCAAAGCAAAATACTTTACTTACCAGCAGTTATGAAACACATTTTAGCTCTCTCGTGCCGAATCCCCATTATCGCTAAAAGTAGCAATAAGATGTTCGTGACTTGGATATCAGAGATGCCAACTGTCATTCGCACACAGGATTGCTAATGCCTTTCTTCTGCACAGTTGGGACCACGACAAGTTTAACTCTATTAGATTAAAATAATGGGATTGCCTCAGCTTGCCGTACTACAGAGCACTTAATTTACAAGTCAGGGATATCCACATTCTTGAAATGGACAGATAGAGCTAGAACAGGCAGCTCAAGTGCCTGGTTGCTTTTAGGCACGGTTTTCTCAGCCGTGTGACAAGAGGCGGTACAGATTCGTCACTGCTGGCAGCTTGGCTGAGGAGCATGACGAATCTAGGTGATACGAACGTTGTTGTGATGTTCTATTTGTATCACCACCATTTTAAAAACAAAATTATTTTTGTTGCGGCTGTCAAAGGTGAAACTGTATATTTAATTGAATAAAACAAACCATTAATGTTTTTGCTGGAAAAAAAAAAAAAAAAAAAAAAAAAAAAAAACGTTATGAGTAATAATTTGCAGTTGATAGTTTAGTAATCTATTTTCTATATCTTAGTAAAATACTTTAACCTGCTGTTGATGAAAGGCAGATTAAACATATATTTATAAATGATGTCTTACACAATATTCCCTGTATTCAGTTATCTAACAGTAATTTTATTTTTCCTCTTCCAGGTGTTCCATTCTTATTTTACATACACACTCTCTCTCTCTCTCTCTCTCTCTCTCACACACACACACACACACACACACACACACACACACACACACACACACACACATACATACTCACAATTATCTTTTCCGCCAAGGTTCTGAGCGTTTCCTAACAATTCTGTGTACAACTCGGTAAGAATTAAAAGGACTTAACAGGCTAGTATTTAAATATTGGCAAGACAAATTTAATTAGGACAATGTAAACAACATATTATGCAATTATACTTAAAACCCAACCTTTATGGTTCAGTACCCTTAAACCTAATTCTCTCTTTCTCACCGTCATTTGGAAAAAAATTAATAAGATAAAAAAATAGCAAATAACAAACATGTTTTAATGTGAATGGATAGTTTGTGTTCAGAGGATTTTATATCGTATGATTATGGTGATGATGATTATGATTATCTTCATCATCATTAAATTCCACGATATGAGGGTATTTCAGATTTGCGTATCGATGACTAGCACGGACAAAGCCACTGTAGTACAGAATTACTTAAATAGCAGAATTTTTATACTGTGCAATGTTCCTAAATGGATTTGAAACCAGAAAAAGGGAAGTGAGTGCGGTGACAAACCCAAGATAAATGAACCTATTTGTTGAGCATTTAGTACTAGTGCAGGAAAAACACGTGACATGATCATCTTCATCCCTCAATAAGTTGTAGTTTTAACATCGAACTATCCTGTGACCTGAAGCAGGTACTTTTAACTCTCGATGGAATTTCTTAGGTAACGGTTGGCAATACATAGCTCCTCCACTTCAAACAAGTACGACCCTTCCCTGCGTTTCCTTTTGACTCTCGGGACAGGAACCAAGAGAGTCCCTTTCACAGTATTACAAGCGGAATGAACAGGATTACAGCCGGTGGTTAACGTAGCTTTACGGATAGAAAAATCTAAAAGAAAATTGTGTCTTTCAGTGTGAGCGATTACTGTGAGCTTGACTCGCTCCCTAATGTGTGTCTTTCCATGTGCTCCAGGTTACTGAAACTTGCGCTCTTATGGTGCAAGATGTAGACGTAGATGCCCTTGCTTATTTCCAGGAGAATGGTTACCTTCCTTTTGCTTCTACGTACTTCCTGCTCTTCATTTGTCTGTAGGTACACCTACACAAGGCCTGTTATCCTCATGCAGACTACAATGATGAAGAAAGGCAATCTTCTCCCCTTACCTTTGGTGTTCTTTCGACCCCTCTCTTCCCAGCTCATCTTAATAATTCTCTTACAGCTTTAATTAATGCTGTGTCTTTTGCCCTTTTACCTACGCATTTCATTCTTTTCTCCACATTTTATTCTACGTTCATTTTATTACATTCTTCTCTTATCTCTTCAGAAACAGAATTTATTATTATTATTATTATTATTATTATTATTATTATTATTATTATTATTATTATTATTATTATTATTATTATTATTATTATTATTATTATTATTATTATTATTATTATTATTATTACTGTTACTGTTGTTGTTAAGTGGAGGATCAGCGTTGCCGATTTTGTGTGAGATTGCCTTACCTTGTACTATACACTACATCAGGCATCGGCAAACATGTACTCAATGAGGCCTCGCAACTATGACGTGTCAGGGGCAGCGCTTACTCTGTCTCCCCCTCCCTCGCAGCCATTACTAGCACTGCATACACACCGATCACGGTTGAACTGTCCTCTCGTATTTACCTGCACCTCTAAACATGCCTGTCAAAGTGTAATTTAATACTAATACTTAAAGATAAATTTCTGCGCTTTAGAGCGCATGTAATTATTCCTGGTCTATTAAATTTGATATCTAGAATAGCACTTTGATTATTTCTGCTCTCATCCTGTAAGGAACGTAAGGTGTTTGTAGTGCTCTAAAGTTCAAAAAGGCACTCATCAATGGAACATCAAGCGGCATTATGATACATGTCATAAGATCACCATACAATTATAGGCAAGCATGTATTCATAAATTTATACCACGATTTAAAGTAGCATAACACTGACGTAGTGTCCTTTATTCCTTAAAGGACTTTATTCCACTCCTTAAAGTGTCCTTTATTCATTTTATTTTTTCAGCTCTAGATCGGACGAACCAACTGCAACAGCTCAAAGAGCAATATTCAGATAATACACCTAATATTAATTCAAATATTATAACTGATAGACAACTTGACGCCAGCTATGCTGTTGCTTTGGAGATTGCTCAGTCACTGAGGTGTTTTAGTGATGGAGATTTCATAAAAAATGTGAGAGTAAAGTTGCCAACATAATTTGCCCTGAACAATATGATATTTTTAGTAATATTGCATTATCACCACGAACCATACAGACAAGGATACATAAAATAACAGAAATAACCGAAAAACGACTACAAACCAAGGCCCATGAATTTATAGTCGTTTCTCTCGCGTTGGATGAAAGCACTGACAACGTTGACACAGCACAATTGGTAATTTTCACTTGTGGAGTCACTAACAACCTCTCGATACAAGAATATATGCTTGAAGTCATTCCACTTAGGGAACATACAACAGGGACAGAATTATTTTAAGCATTTAAGAAATGTGTAGAAGGAAAGAAACTGAATCCAAAAAAATCTTGTATCGCGATTAACAGATGTTAATTTGCGTGCTATACTGAGAGTGGCTACTTGTGATATATCACTAGATTTTCATGGTACATTGCAAATAGAAGTGAATTGAAATATATTGCTCAAATATCTAGGCCTATCTAAAGTATCGTAGACCACTCGTAGCTGGATTCAAGTATGTGTATATTCCTTATTGTACTCTGTAGCGAGCGAGTCCAGCACTGACTCTGAACGAAGGTCAATGCCATCCCCTGTTCTACATTACGTCATGTGTATTGCGGGTTGCATGTTGAGACGTCATACTCACCCCTCATTGAGTACATGTTTGCCGATCCCTGCACTACATATGTTGAAGGGGAAAGGGTGAGACCAGATGTAAACAACAGTCACAGGCCTGCAGCGCTCGTACAGGCTGTATCAAAACATTGCGTATACTTCCTGTACACTATAACGACTATTAATAGTTTTATTCCATTATAGAGCACTTCTTTAGTACATGTAAAGCAAATACTACATAGTCTGTTCATTGTAGTGGACAATGATGGACATGTCGAACAAACGTTCTTCGCCCGTCACTTAAAAGCTATATCTATCGTGATAAACTCCTTTCGACATAATTGCTAATAGGTGCATGCGATATATGCATATATTTCTGACACTTTTTGATCTGGAGGGCTTGTTTAGGCACTTTTTGCAGCAAGACATCCCGCAGAGCACACATTACTGAAGAACCAGTTCTTTTTTTAATATATTCCAGAGTTTATCGACCGCATTTTTTCTAACTTATCCGGATTTGGTTTCCTTAATTTTACACGTACTTCTTCCTTTATGCTTATAGCCTTTGACATGAATAGTTCAGATGTTTCTAAGGAGATTATCGCATTGGATAAGCAACAGAATTTATTGTTTATGGAATTTACACTACTCAAAAGATCCACTGAAATTAGGGACTTTACAGTTTGAATTGTATATGATTGTTTGGAGCACAGCTGGGCAACTGGAGCTCACTGAGTGCAGCCTGCTCACTGCCTTGCAGCGATAACCGCGAGTTCGGGGCGGTATGTTACGAAGTGTCCCCCCCCCCTCCTCGATGGAGGACAAGGGCCACTAGACGTCACCCAACGCCGAGAACACCAGTTACCATGCGCAGTCATCCACGCCATCTGCCCGACACTGCCCGCACCACATGCCTGGAACTGCACCACCTGAAAGATGATAAGGGAATGGAATGAAAGGAAATAATGGAAAGGAAACCGTGGTATGAAATAATGTACCCCAGCATTGCCTAATTGACGTAGAGAAACCACTGAAAAACCCATATCAAGAGCACGGCCACGGGGATCGAACCCGTGACCTCTCGAATGCGGGCCACAGACATTGCCTGTTGACCCATCCCGTACCAAGGAACACGGGCAAAACCGTATGCTCCGTGCATCAGTAAGTTTTAGACTTTGCAAAGCGAAAACGAGTAATCTTTTTTTTTTAACGTCCTCCAACGTAATGTCATACAACGAATGAATGAAATGGGTGAGATGATGGTCAAATGAGCCCAAGGTCCGTTACACCACGGAGGCTCGTGAGCAATCCCTTGTGATTAGGGCAAGAACACAGTGTTTTGTGGGAAGATTATACCAGTGTTAGATAAAAGTTAGTGGCAACACTTATAATTTATACCTGACTAAATGCCTTCAGTGTAGGTAATCACCCTGCACCTTCCCCCACTGACGTACTACAGCGTCAGTGCGTCCATCTGTATCGATGACTTACAAGGACCGCCCTATGGAACGGGTGATGTCATATCTTGAGTTGTAGTGCTTGCCATCAAGAGGTTCCTTCATTTTGGTCAGGTCATAACCGCATGAAGTGATATGCGGTAAATATGGTGGATCTTCTTTGTATCCAACCCTACAACACTACATAACATCTTAAAACAAAGCATTTGTAAAGGAGCAGTTTAAATTTAAGATTTAATCCTATTCATAGATAGTGCGTTTTCATGTAACACTTAGGATCGGCAGGTCTTGGCCCGTTGGGCTATTGTGCCACAGGGTTTAGATTTATCGTTAAACATAAGTTTTATTTCATATTTGGAAATATGATGTGACTGCTGGGTGCAACAGAAGGTGGTAACCAATGACCGAACTTCGCATTATTGTTGTAAAGTTTATTTGTTCCGTAAATCTTGCATAGGACACTGGAACCACTGGTGACATATGAGCGGTGCTGGTATGTTGTGGCGGCAGGGTGTTCCTCTACCACAGTGACCACAGATCATCGATCGAAGCCCGGCAATTCCTACAAAAGGTATTAGGTACTACGTGGGGTTATTATGTAAAGCACAGAGGGGAGACTGCCTGTTGGGGACACGAAAGGGGAGCTTCAGCCTCGGGACCAAACCACTACAGTTGGTTATACATGTTTACATGCTTTGGGCACGTAATATCTTATAGGTGTCATATTTTCCGTTGTAATCCCACAGACAAATAAGAATTATGTGCTCCATTGTATCTTCATTTATGTGTGCCGTCCTCATCTGCACCACACCACCATCACTTATCCTAGTCTCTGAAAGTAGAACTACCAGTCTTCATCAAGGTGCTATTCTCAGCGCAGTTGGACTCGAAGACAGTGCCGAAGATAACGATATGAAACGCAGGCCAAATGGATGAATGGAAAGTTGATGATGGAGCATCAACTCCGGTTTGGACGGCGGAAACCGGAGAACCCGTAGATATCCGTCCGTCGTTTATTTCTGATTCGATGCATACCAATGTAGCTAAATATTGACAGCGTTTTGAAGTGTTATGGGACTGCTGGAGTGAAAATGAAACGATTTAGTTACTCCTTATTTGGAAATTGGGAACTGTCCCTATTTTTTGGCATTCAAAACAAACATGCCATAGTAAAAACCGACACAGAAACTTAAATTATGTACCAAATTAATCTGAACAATTTAGGCAATGTTTTGTGGCAGAGAACACTTGTTTTAGTAATTGTAATTATTGATAAAGTGTGAAAAAGTGTTTATTATTGACGATTGAATAACATACACCTCAATAAGATAGCAGTATTTCAAGTTCTATTGAATATGGTCAAGAAATGCAAATCTTATCAATCTATACATTGATGCAAAACTTTAGTAAGCAAAATAAATATTTAGATCGACGTTTGACTCGAAATAGTTCACTTATTGTCGTCACTTAGCGCTAACGGCACACAAACTGGCCGATTTAGTATAAGAGCATAACTCAGCTGAGTGCCAAAACCTGTTATTTGTGTAGCGTTGCTCGATGTCTTATCGCCGTAAATATTGCAGAGGCGGCAGTAACGGATTAAGATGCCTGAGGAATTGGCATCGTCCACTGCGGCGCACTGGGTCAAGATGAGCGGTGCAAGGTCAGCTAAGGCAATCAAATAATTACTAGATATAGCTAGGCCGGTTTGCAAAATGCCTCAAGTTAACGGTTTATTTCAGAATAATGCACCGTAACCAGTTTCGCCGACTATATGTCAGCATTGGCAGTTTATCAAGACCATTTCGATTTGCACTCTCCTTGTTTTCAACCTTAGGTTCGTCCTCAACCCACGCACAAGTCCGAATTTAAATGAGAAAAGTAATAGGGAAGGCCAGGTTTTGAGTTGTAATTATTTTGTTGAATTTATTAGCTATTCGTTTCAAAGAGTAATAGTTACTAATCTGTAGATAGAAATGAAGTTTTGCAAGTGGTAATGTTCATGACAAAACGCCAAACAACAGACAAAAATGGCATTAATTATACTTTCACAATGGGCATCCTCACTCCGTGGTGTGAGGGTTGCTGATCTATCTTAGGCCAAGGATTTCCAATGTCAGTTCGGATGGAGCATGTATGGCTTTGGAAGCTTTTCTGCACTTTTTCTTTAACGTCTTGCGAGGAATGTCTGTTATCTTATAGCCCAAAAGGCGCAGCCATTATTGGGGTACCATTTCACACGTTTCATTCGACAGTCTCCAGAAATGAATTGCTACAACATAACTTCAGTATCTGGAAAACTGAATTGCGTTTAAAAATGTAGATAGCTTGCAATAAGAGTAAACAGCTTTCTTACTTTCTCTGCTACGTGCAACTAGGGAAGTATTGTATTCGACCCAAAATTTCAGTTTTGAGATTGCACTGGAAATATATGTTTTGAGCCCCTGAAACCATAAAGGAGTTTTAGGAAAAGATCCTGTACGCGCGTATGTGTGTGTCTGTGAACAACATAACTAGAAAAACAAAAGGTTGGTTAAAACCAAAATTGGTATTGAAGTTTAATATGTTTCAAAGACGCAACAGGAAGATTGTGAAGAATTTGTTCACACCCTATGTGATGTGCGGACAAACTTTTTAAAAACTGGTAACTATGTGCAGTACTGTATCTGTTTTCTTACCATTAAAACTTTCAAGTCATTAGACACCATTAGATCCGGAAACTTGGGCACGTCTTAGAACCCATTGTACGGTCTCAAAATTCTGTCTCTGCTATCATATGTCAAGGGTAAATCATGGTAAGCTGCAAAGTACGCGTAGACATGCCGGAAAAAAAGAAAGAAAAAAAAAAAAGAAAAAAACAAATGGAATAAATGCACATCGTGCCAATCAGTAATATTAGCCATCAGTAATATTGGGGCGTTTATTTATTGTGATCATTCAAGAAAGAGCTCCAAAATGGAAACCATCAGTTTTCGTAACACAATAATATATCAGGCGAGGTATATAGTGTATTAGCATTCATTGTTATTGTATAGAGCAGTGATTTTCGCCTTAGGAATATTTAATTTATGTGGTGTTGGTTGTTACTAAATTACTTATTTTTTAGTTTCTTGCGCAGTCTTTGGAATTATTTACATTCCATTAAAAACATAATTTTTTACATGAGCCAGTGACTTTCGTGCGCCTTCTGTGAGCATTTGTGAGCCTTGCCCTAGTTTTTAGTCAATTTATTAATTTTTAACTTCATATGCTTCTTTTGGTTGGATATTTTCTACTATTAACACGTTTTGTGAAAAGTTTTGGAAACACTATATGGGGAACTGCGTCAGGTTTTAAATCATTTAAATTTCAACTAGTTTAGCATTAACAACAAATAAGTCTACCTTTACTTTCATATCCTCTCTAAAATAACCTTCTTGTAGTGATATTCCTGTTTTTTCCCCTTTTCTGTCTAGGTACTGCCTTAGTGTATTTGGAAAATACTTCTGGTGTATAGGAGGTCACAATAAATTATTTTGCTTGTACTTCAAACTGCCACAAGACAAGTTGATATTGTGCAATGTTTCACAATGTTAAATTAAACCTTATTAATTTCATACATTCACAACCAAAAATGTACTCCACAAAAACTAGCTAAACTTATTTTCATCATCCGCGCTCAGCTTTAGATATAACACATCCACAGCCTTTGACTCGCTCAGAACAGCATTAATATATTTAGTCCCCTTTTGTCACAGATTTACGCTTGACACAAGTATTTATTGGACTCTTTCGTTAATAGCCTATGTAAGTTGGCAAGGTTTTAATTGGTTTTTTAAATATTTAACAGCTTTATTGTATTCAATTACGATTCATCGAACATTTTTCGATTATTAATGCATATTGAAGTCTACCTAGAAAAATATGAACTTAATTAACAAGTCATTGAGACTTCAAAGAAGACAGGTGGTGATTCTTTACTGTCCGAAAATTTATTTTGCTTGATTTTTAGCTTTATTCAGTGTTAATCTTGCATTTTGCTTCACACACATGCTTCTGAAGTAATTATTAGCCCTCACCTTCAATGCAACCATCTGCCTTCAGTTCGTGATTGATTGCCTTCTAGCCCCTTTCTGAGCGCCCTCAATTACCTATTCCTATCTATGTCTATTTGCTATCTTTTTAATGAATAGAAACCTCAAAACTCAATATCACCAGCTTCAAAGACTGCAACTGTAATTTTTTTTTTTTTTTTAGTGTGTACAAATTGGACATGTTGATTCTATAGCAGAATATCTGGATTGTTTATTGGAACATAATTTTAAACATGTGTATCTTCACAGTAATCTCCGGAGTAATGCTTCATTCCTTGAACAAATAATCATGGCTCTCAAAATATATCCAAAACCAAAGCTACAATAATGAGTATCTACACTCTCTTGGCTGAAAGTAACAACTTAAAACATTTTAATTATTTGATTTGCCACACACATCTCTAGTCGAAGTCACAACTATAAATCTGGATCCACATGACATTTTTTACCAACCCTTCTACGAACTATTTTTGAAGACATTTTACTATTTACTTCTTGTCGGTCGATATACACATAAGAAGGATGTAAAAGGCTAAAGCAATAGTAAGATTTTATAAAGTGGGTCGCATCGTGGTGGTTTCGAAATAAGATGCTCTTTGCATAACCACAATAAAAAACAAAAATATACATGCCTACATACACACACGCACACGCACACGCACACACACATACACACACACACACACACACACACACGTAGGCACACACACAGAGACATACATCAGTTTAGCAATTATAGATATAGAACAACTATTCACAATTAAAGAGGACTTTTAAGGTTATTCGCGATGAAATCAAGTTATACTTTTATTTGATATGTAAATACCTTGGATCAAATACGTTTGAGCTATTTTTGAGCAAATCGAAATTAACGAATCATTTTATGTAAAGGGTAGTTTTGATGCTATTGTGCTTTCTTGAAAATCTTCGTGTGTTATCCTTGGAAGATTCTAAGCTTAAACGCCAAATTTGGTATTTAACAAACTTTTCGTTTTGGAATTTATGCTGTTCACAGACACACAGATACATATGGACGCACACGTGGGAAATTGTCCAAATTCGTCCAGATTTATTTTCTTTTGCTTATTCAGAAAGTCTTAAAATGTGCGTTTCCGATGAAATCTTGGTATAGATGTTTGGGTGGAATAATTCCTCTTCTAGTAGTAGTGAGCAAAGAAAATAATGTTTGTGCCTTTTGGATTACGCCTGTATGATTGGCACTTTTAAAGGCAACTGATTGGTTAGTTGAACTATGCAAAGTTTTGTAAGAACAACACAATAAAAACAATTTCAAATTGATGGATATCTATTGGCCATCGTGTTCACTTTGCATACAATTAAATCACGAAAAGCAAATAGGGACCTTTTACACGCGTTTACCCAGAGCACCAAAGCAAGTAAATGTAGATTCTAAATCAAGCAAATAAGTAGATTGAGAGTGAGTGTAATTACGTAAGCAATGCAATAGGACTGTAATGTTTCAGTGGTGCGCGCTTCGATTGCCTGTCTACTGTTGCAAAGGACGGCAATCAACAATTTGTCCGCATTAGCACTCTCATTTGCTCCCTACAGATGGCTGCTTGTACACCACGAGCCGCTAAATGTTGTAATTAGTGAATTCAGAGCTATTTATCAAACTGTTACCTACTAAATAGAATGAATTCACAAGGGGAGGGATACAACTATAAATATATTTTAATATAAGTTAAAAAAATCTGATGTGTTGCACTCACATGACTTTCTCTACTCTTGTACTAACCATTCTAACAAACTCTTATTCCTATATCTTCTTCGTGTTAGTTGTACAAATTATCTTATTGCTTATTTCCTTGTAGGTACAAGGGGAATATTACAATACAGTAGACTTTGTGCGATAGTCAAATCTTTTAAAGCTTTGAGATTCCGTTGTCCTTGCAGACTTAACATATAAAAAATGAACAACGATGTTCCATTTCACGAAAGCTTTAAATTTTCCGAAACTCGCCCACATAACAAGGAATGTCTCCGAAATGGTTCACCCTACAAGAAAATTTATTCAGACATAAATTATGTATTTTAGCAAGATTTGCATTTTTTGCATAGTATGATTTAGTCTATCTCTAACTGTTTACCAGTTATGCCAAAGTCGTCCAGAATAAATACGACTACAGGGGCAATAGCCAGAAAATTCAAGATACACATTTCATTTGTCATAAAAATATCTCAAACATATGATATTTTAATCAAAATCTTTAGAGCCATTTTCAAGAAAATAAAAATTTTCAAAAAATGTTCAATGTAAAGAGTGTTTAGGGTGGGGCTATTTTCTTCAAAATCTTCGTGTCACATCTTGAAAGACATTAAACTTAAATACTAATTTTTTTTAACTGATTTTTCGTTTTTGAGTTATGCTGTCCACAGACACACACACACACGGACCTTTTTCTAAAAATGTTTTTTTTTGGGGGAGGATTGAGGGGGTCTCAAAACATATATTTCCGGTGAAATCTCGACATCGAATTTTCGGCTGGAATGCAATATTTCCCCTACTTACCAGTAGAGAAAGTAAAAAGGAAAGGCCGGATAAATACGAAACTTGGTGTTTCAGCATCTCCTAAGGCTGTAACACAAAGATTTTCTAGAAAATTCCCCCGAACTGCCATTTACATGGAAAATGCTTCGATATCTTATATATTCTCGAAAATCGCCAAAAAGATGTAGCAAAAACTAAAATACAATTTAGGCAAATAGGTGTGCCAGCTTTTAATGGGATATAAAAGTAATGAAAGTCTATTCTGTCATCTCATTGGATTGAAAATTGGTATTTCGCCGAAAAATCATATAAGGGTAGCGTGTGTAAATTTCTCACATTAGTCTGTTTTACCTGGTGCGTTAACTGAAGTTTTACTTTCTATGTGAGTAATGACTTTCGTTCATTGCTAAAATAGTTAACCTTGTATCACTTACCGAAAACTGGAACTTGACGTTCTTCTGCTGAAAGTCTAACCTGATACGCTATAATTTTCTAGATAAGTAATGTAATCTAGATACAAAAGTTACGCCTTATATAAATATCAAGGTTCACAAATGACCAATCTTAAACGACGGTAGGTGGAACTGCACCATTTGTGATTAGTTTTTTCCAAATTGAGACATACGCCTACACAAAGACAGCCTTGACCGGTTCCTATTAGCAATTATGCTTCATAAAGATCATTAAATCACGTAGGCTATTTACTTTATTCCACTTCAGGTGTTTTCGATCTTAGCACATGTTTTATGCATGTATTGTTGACTTATGCTAGGACTGTGGGCGATCTATGTCCTTAACTAGTAAACTTACCATTTGGCCTTTAGGTTATAGTCAGTGTTGATTGTGAGAATTTAAACACAGAAATATGGGTATTTTATTTGAAAATTCACCTACAAGTTAACAGATTTCCTAGAATTTAAGCGTTTAGTTCTGCAATGCAAATGGTTCCTTTTGTAAAGTGAGTTTGTGCCAGCAAAACTACCACAAATGCTAAGTTTTTTTCATTGTACCCTTTTTTATAGTTGCTTTAACTATTTGACTTCGCTCAGTTCTTATGCTACGCTTTTCTTTCTGAATAACAAACTCATTCAGCTGTAATAAATATATGGTTTAAAACTCACTCAAAGAAGCACCATGAAAGATCAAATATTTATGCATATATAATGCTTTAACTTTTTACATGCTTTTTTCCGTATTTCTTCTTTTCTTCTGGGAGTGCCAGAATAACAAAGATTGAATGTATTTGTACAGACTTCAAGAGCTCTTAGAAAATATGGATAGAAGGGAAAGTGCCTTAGAGCTGAGAGATTTAAATATATTTGTTAGAAGAATTTCTGTCTCTATATGCTTTCTGCTGTCCGTAGTAAATGTTACTTCATACGGCTCTGTGCAGTCTAGTCAGATATGAAGAAATCATTCCAAGACCGAAAGCCACGGATCAGTTCTTTTCCATGTGGATACTCTAATATGCCTTTAAACTGGACTTGACGTATGCTGAATTGTCCTATGACTACAACAATAGCTGACTTATACTCTGTTTCTGCCTTACTCACCCCATGTTCTCTTGCCGAATGACGGAGCGTGTTTTGACACAAGTGCGGTGGTGGCTTCATTCCATCTGCGCGGTAATAATTTCCATGCTGTTACTAACCTGCTTATATTAAATATATTTTGCATCCAATAATTATTACAGTCATCGGTTGTGGTTAGGTACATTGCATAATCTTCAATTGTATAACCTTCCTTTATCTTCTGCACCTAATATTCTTATGATTGACGTACTAAATAGTTTCTCTTCCACAATAAATAGAGCAGTAAAGTTCCATTGCTATTTAGACTTAAATATTTTAAAACTATTTTATCAATATAATACATGTTTGGTTCTAAACTCAGTGTTGTGTACAAACGTTGAAACACGAAATATAATAGCTTATTATTATTTATTTATTTATTTGTTTGTTTGTTTATGTATTTATGTATTTATTTATTTATTTATTTATTTATTTATTTATTTATTTATTTATTTATTTATTTATTTATTCATTTATTCATTTATTCATTTATTCATTTATTCATTCATTCATTCATTCATTCATTCATTCATTCATTCATTCATTCATTCATTCATTCATTCATTCATTCATTTATTTATTTATTTATTTATTTATTTATTTATTTATTTATTTATTTATTTATTTATTTATTTATTTATTTATTTATTTATTTATTTATTTAATTAATTTATTTATGCCAACAAACTTACTGTTAGATTTACTAAGAATGTGCATAACAAAGTTTTAATGCAATTTTTTTACGTTAACGATAAAACAGAACGAAAAAGCAAATCAACACTACAGTCCTTATAGAAACATTACAGTAATTGGTTGAATGTAGTTGTAAACTAAATAATACTGTAATAATTTTCTACTTTCAATAATTTTAGTATTTAACACATAGCAAACGCTTAAGGTCATTATGTTCTCGTATTTGATGAAAATCCACCTAATTCGAACTTTCGCTAATCCGAACAGGGTTGCGTCCCAATTAGTTCGGATTAACGGGACTCTACTGTGTATGTTCATACAAATTTCTTAGTACACTCAACGCTACCCGTGGGATCGGTAATTCTTTTGTTTATTCCAATTGATCGATTCTCATAGTCATATATACTTTTAAAACAAATTTCGTATTTTATGTTAAATAACTTCTTTCCACATGTCGAGTGTAGCCTAAATTTGGAAAGGTAGCATCAGAATGCAATAGCCAGGAACTTCGGTTTACTTTGTCGCTGCTCTAACCAACAGAGCAACCAGAGCACCTAATTCAGGACATTGCTTTTTTTTTCAGAAAGAATATAACAAATATAAAATACAAACAGTGAAATCAAAATTCACTGTTCGATCAGTAAGAGTTATCTTCGATTATCAGTTACTACAAAATGCTGAGAATTACTTCAAATAATGTAGTTAGTGTCCAAGAATAATGCAGATTCATATACATAGGCGGTTCTTGTTGGGAACTGTCCAAGTTAAACAAGCCCTGCCTTTAAGAAGCCTAAGTTCTAAAGCGGAATGCCTTCACAGTTGTGTCACGTTGTAGAGATTTGGATTCAGCATGAGAGGATATTGTTATGTCCAAGTAGCTGATTCATCGCGAGCCTTGGTCTTCCGGCAGGCGGTTCAATTTCACAGTTACAGAGGTCATGGAGAGCCTGACTTGACCTGGGGGCGTGGCGTGGCGTAGCCATCACCTTAATAAAGACCTTAACCCGTATATCAAATCAACCGAGTCTTCATAGCAATGAAATGATATTTTAGAACAAGAAATAAAACCAAATGAGGTACTACGTTTGCATCTTAAATGAATGATTCACACTACTAGAAATATCATACTCGTACCACATGAATATGAGAAGTAAATTAATGATACTAGCACTTCAAATGACAAAGCGATAAAAAATGCAAACCCATACTGAGTATCTGGAAAATGGCTGCTTCCACAAAAAGGTATCAAATAAATCGCATGTCTTAAGCGTACTGCAGTTTTATAAGCTCTGTCTGTATCTTATAGTTTAGCATCTACACAAACTTACGGAAATTTCTTCTATTAAAGAGCATTTCATATGCTATTTCAAAGAAATGCCGGATATGCCCTTTATGGGGTATATGAATATTGTGACGCCGGTCGGTAGCCACTCAAGGTACCTCACACCACGTGTCGGGGTTGCTTACGAAACGGTGGATTTCGAGACAAATCCGTGCTACTTCATATTCGAATATAGCAGTTAATGAGACAGAGTGAGTAGAACTGAAATATATGTCAAGGTTACGGTCGTACAGAACAGCTGTGAGTAGCAAGATCACGAGAATAGTACATTGCAATAACGATAGAACAAAGAGTGATTAATTATGAGAGAAATAAAGTTACAGAAAAAGTAACTGGACTTTTACTATTTTAAACAGTGACATTTTAATCAAAATAATTATAGTCGTTTTTGAGAAACACATACGTGACAAATGACATGCCACATACTCCGAATAAAAGAAATCTAATATTAAATCTAACCTATGTAGATACTAATACGAATAACTTGTTGCTTGAGGAGATATTGGAGTGTTCAAAGAGGTTTAAATGACTTCTGATGTTCCAAGGAGCATTTAAATGGAAACAAAGAAGAACTATAGTTCAGTGTCGATATCTTTCAAGCCTTGCAGTTTGTCTTTCATTTTTTACTATGCACGGAGTTATAATATACTGCGTCTGCAACTATTTAAAATATTAAAAGCGACTGGAGGTTCAAAAGTAGGAGTAATTTTCTCAAAATAAACTTTTAATACATATTTCGGAGTGATTAAGTGATCACCCGGAAATTAGCGTTCTGTTTAAAGTAATCTCACTCCATTTTGCAGCGTTTTATAATTTTTCTTATCAAATTTTAAAGCTTTTATACTGTTAAAACTGAAATTATGAGTGTGTTAAGAGATGGTGTGTCAGTATGTAACATTATATCCAGCGATATACGAGGCACGTACAAGGTGCACTTTTGCGGCCATGATCTTGCAAGGGAGGCATGCTCCAAGTTAACGAGTATTTCCAAAGAAGAAATCCCGATCTACCTGCCACCTCAAAGACCATATAACGTTTCAGTGTTTGTGTAAACAGGTCGTGTAAGGGAACTTGATCACTATGTCGTGGTTGGGTAAAGACATTGGAGCTAATCCTCTTATGGCCCACGAACCGCCCCACCCCTCTACAAGTCGATATTAGAACAGGCATTTAGGTTGCTATGGCAAAATCCTCTGCCACTCAGTATATAAGTAGCCGCGAACACTCAGCTCTTGTCCTTGCAGTTTTCCTGGTTTAAAGCCCCACAAATTTCACTGATTTTTGTCTGCTAATATGAAGAGCTCTTTTTAACAATTTTATCATTGAGCTTTACAGAGCTTATTTAATTTTTTACATAATTTACACATTTCTTGAGTTATCACTACGGAGCAGCAATTTTATACCTCCCCTCGCAGCGCAATACCAACCTCTGACAAAACCATCTGTTGATTCGAATGGGTGCTCCCAAAAACGGGATAGCCATCATTTTATCAGCGCACAGAAAAGTCAATGCCAATAAAGCAAGTATTCTATAAGTACGGGATATCTTTCGAACGTTGTCCTACTCTAGTTGCTGTGAAAGAACAATAAAATTCACTTCCATTGTTTGGCCTAACACTTGCCTAAGGTAAAGTAGCTACAGAATTGCAAGTCGACATTAGGTTATGTTATCTCTGATAAACTTAGATATCCTTGTAATTTCCTGGAATAAATGAGTCAGTTGAAATTAATGTCGCACCAGTATGTTGCTATGATAGCTCAGTGGTTAGAGCAGCCGGATGTAGACCGGAAGATCAGAGGTCCAGATCCCAACTATGGTTGACTTTTTCACTCCAATTCTCTCTTTTCAACCTTGGTGTATAAATGCAGAAAAAGTTACACTCATAAGTGGTTTAATTTAACAAATGCTATGAGTCACGTATGGTTTCCACATAGCATCCCTTAGCACCATCAGAAAAACGATCCCTTAAATATTGGAAATATAGGAACATTGGTCGTCGCAAACAGAATATGCAGTTAGTAGCGTGAAAAAAAATTTGACAACTTAAAATTGTCACTACTGTCTGATTATTAGCCAGGAATGTAAGAATTTTGCTGATTTGAATGTGAGTCGATAGGGTTGGCGGTTTAGCAATGAAGGTAAAAATGATATTTACTTTCTGACCAAAGTGCATCAATCTCTCGGAATGTTTTGAGCTTTCAAGTGAAAGATAACGCTAGGAGAAGAAGGTCCATAAATGGATTTAGGTTAGAGCAAGTTCAGAGTTTGGCAAATATGAGTAATGTGTGGTGTTTGTTCTGTTACAGCGGAGCTGGGAGACTACGATCCCAGACGTCATTCTCCGGGCTATGTATCCGAGTTCCGATTCCTTTCTAACCAAACCGTCGAGCTGGAGTCCCGCATCGCAGAGCTACATAAAGGTCTCGTGTAAGTAGGACCATTTTAGTTTTCCTACAAATTGCGTAGATTTTAATTGAAATAAGATCTTAGTAGAAGGAGGTGTGACAACTAGACTATCTTACTAGCAATTTACTCTGTTCTTAATGATTTTAAAGAACATAAAGGAGATTATTTAAAGATTCAGCATTCCTAGTTGTAAACATTTGCAAGGCTGTTGAATAAATTATTAAAGAAAATGTTATTTTGAATAAAATAAAAGGAAAAATAATTTTTGTAACTAAAAATCTACAGATCACCCTTATGCTCACAAGGAGAGGTCATGATATGTTGCCACGCAAATTATATTCACACATAGCACAGTTAATAGATCAACAAAATATACATATACTATAAAAATGTTACCTTCTATACTCCATCCAGCGTAAGATCCGCACCTTGTATCACTCCGCGGTAACCTCGTGCTCGTATCAGCTGCCACTAACACAAATAAACAAACGCCACGTGGACTCAATCCTTGTGTTTAAAGATGCAGTAGAATGATACTTGGGAGCTTTAGGAATAGCGCTGCTATCGCGTTATATTCATGTAATCTTTATCAGGGTTGTTGCTGCCTTTTTCCAAGTAAACAACGCTAGGATTTATGTCCTGAGTAATATTATTCAAATATAACAATAACATTACTATTACTATTATCATTAGCATTATTATTATTATTATTATTATTATTATTATTATTATTATTATTATTATTATTATTATTATTATTATTATTATTATTATTATTATTATTATTAACCAACATTCGTAAGTAAAAGCTGAGCTGAAATTAAATGTAACATAATTAAAATAAAACTCACATTAATCTGCATCACTGTCGGGAAGAGGTGTAACATCTGCATCTCCATCATTTGTGGTGTCATCGTCATCAGAAGAAGGGGAAGAAGAAGAATCAACACCCACACTAATCACAAGACGATTTACAATAGCATCTGATAGCCCGTCCATCACCCACATCTCATTTTCTTGCTCAATTGCATGACGTATATTATTTTGCCACATATTAGGTGTCGCCTGAGATATTGCAGTTTCAAACAATTTGCGAACATCCCGTAATTTGAAGGTTACGTTGTTTCTGGCTACGAATCCCTTGAGGAAGGCCCATATTGTTTCTATTGGGTTCAGGTTGCTGTGATAAGGGGGCAACCTCTCTATGTGTCGACCAGATTTTCTAGCAAGGTCATCGATAACATATTTGTTTTCACTGTTATCGGCAACCTTTTGTGCTTGATTTAGAAGCTCTGCTTTCACATCTGATTCACAAAAGGGCAAATTATGTGACGTCAACCAATCGGCAATTTCTTGTTTTCGCCACGAACAGTTGGGACGACGTTCCAGTCTGACACTGTGATAAGGTGCATTATCCATTACGATAACACAACCGGGTTCAAGTTTCGGAAGTACACTTTCAAACCACTCCTTAAAAACATCGCCATTCATATCCTCGTGGTAATCACCTGTACGTTTTGACTCGAAGATTAGAACACCGTCTTCCACAAAACCGGAATCACTGCCGATGTGCGCAATAATAAGGCGTTTTCCTTTCCCTGTAGGATTTTTGAGCCCTGTTGACGCTCCACAAAGAAATGCATCCTTTTTTGACCCCGTCATAATGTCAGTCCATGCACGGGATGTAGTATGCCCTTCATTAACCCACGTTTCATCAAGGTAATAGATTTTCTTACCTCCTGCTCTGTATCGGCGCATATTCCGCAAGTAACGCCGCCTCCATAGCACGATATCTTCTCTGTCGATTATGACATTCACTTTATTTCTCTTCATAAAACTAAATCCAATTTCTAGCAATAATTTATGAAACGTGGATCGCTTGAATGAAGGTAATGCTGGATCATTGTTAACACTACTTAAGACTTTTTCTAATGTTGGCGGTTCATTCTTGAAGAAAAAGTGGTGCACTTTTCTACGAACAGCACATTTAGTAAAGTCATCTGCTTTTTCTAATTCTGGCTTCCGTTTTTTTTCTGTTCTTCCTTGGTGTCCGCAATGTTCCTGTTTGCTTAAGTTCCTTACGGGCACATTTAACACTCCACTCGGAAATACCGGTGTAATCTGCAGTTAACTTCACAATGTTATTCACAGTGACAGAAGGGTACTCTTGCATTAATTTGTTAAAAACATTCAAGACTATTTGTTTCTCACCACTTTTTAAGGGCTTACCTTTAGAGTGCTTCACTATTTCACCTTTATTTTCACTAACCAGGCTAGCAGCACTTGTAGAAGCATCCATGTTTATCACCTTACTGATTACACACCATTGTCATGTGGATGCGTGAGAGGGGATTAACTGGACACAATTAAACGGAAGCTATAATCTCCTTTACTCTTATTAATATTATTTATTATTTTATATTAATCAAAAGTTTCAAATTATATTTGAGTGTCATACATCATGAAAAGTCACATATAATCGCCAATATTTAAGGTACTATATTTTGTGGCGTGCTTCGGTTTCGCGCGCGAATCGCGGGTTAGTTGTTGACAGCTTGTGTTTACAACAAGGGCGGATCTTAGAGTGGAGCGACTATAGGACTATTAGCACAGAAGATAGCAATCGTCAAAGCTACGATGAGAATGCGCTATGAAACAAATGGACTATTTTAGACAAATAGCCAATAATATGATATAACAGAGTTTACTGATTGACTAGACTATCGCAGGCAAAAATATGCAAGTCAATAATAACAGCTTGGTCAATGCATAGGCAGATCTCACAGTGTGCACATTTGACGAAGGCAGGTTGGCCACAGGTCTCACAGAAAAACTCTTCCGTTAATCCCTCTTCGAAGTGTTTGAAATACACCAGGAAAGTCTTTGATGTAGCCGCATTGAAAAAATGCATATCTGATTAAGTTGGAAAATCCAGCTTCCGAGAACTGGTTATCCAGGTGTCAACCAAAAGAAGGGCTTTAGGTTTATCTTTTAACCTGGCCACAGTATTTTCAGATACGTAAATGGAGAACTTTAGTCGAGAGGAAAAATCTATAACCGCCCCAGCTATTCCTCCCTCTCCTGCCAATACAGTTGCAGCATAGCAGCTAAAACTTTACAAAGAGGTTTTCTCTCTGATCAGTAACAAAACAAAACTAGTTTTGTTCTGTTCTCCGCCACAACTATCTTTCTGTTCTTGCCTTCTCTCGTGGATCGTAATAGAGAAATTCGCTTTACAGTTTCCTACCTCCGCAGAAATAAATGTTCACGTTGACCGCAAACATAAGAAATGAAAGCTACTAAATCCCGGAGCGCACTGTAAAAGTTGGTCCTTGTGAACCCAGCTTGAGCTGTATTAAGCAAAGTACGTATCCTGGCTCGGTTAGTGAATTTAACGCTTCGCTCCATTCTAAGTTAACTCAGAGCGCAAGCAACTTCCTCTGCTGAGCAACATTTAGAAGCCGGCTATGTTTGTTGCAGCATCAAAGGTTAGCCAACCCCTCGCTGGCTGCATGTAATCAGCAACCCTCTTGTTATTACCTCGGAACAGGAAAAATTCATTTAAAAAGTTCGAGCACATATGTATGTACGTGAAGCAGAAACGCAAAATGATGCAATTCGTTCCCACATGCTGAATAAGAAATAACGCCCTCTCCCACACGCTTGCAGTGTTTGTCAGTAACTACACACATTGTTGTTTCAGGCACTGTATCTCCTTCTCCTCATAATGTACCAAAACGTTTGAAAATTACAAAAATCTGCATTTAAAAGTTTCACGTTCTGGGTAAAGTGTCGAATTTTCTCAACTATATTCTATACTCCAAACCTTACACTAAGCTTAGTTTTGAGATTCATAGTAAATATTTTCTGGCGATAGTATCATTTCACTGATACTTGGCACATAGGTATAACACAATTTTTGTACACCATCTATTAGAACAGCATTACGGTACACACAGACTCACACACACAGACAGACACAGACACACACAGAGACACAGACACACACACACACACACACACACACACAGACACAGACACAGACACACACACACACACACACACACACACACACACACACACTCGAAAACTGCTGTATGGTACTATTTCTTACGTTTTTAACTCTAATCTTCAGCAATATGCATACGTCATCGTGCATCCATTTGATAAAATATTTCTTTATATATGCATTAATTAGTTCTAAAGTCTCCTTCTTTCCCAATAAGAAGAAAACATTTACGTGTTAATAATTAATATGCACAGTATAACGCAGTTTAGTCTCTTTTCGCCATTTTCCTCCACATATGCACTTTTTAAATTCAGGAATACTTTTCTTCCGAATAATGGCATCTAATGCTCCCATTTTAATATTTACTCTTTCGGAACCTAATTATGATTTGGTTTGAATACGCTGTACGGAAATGTTCATTTTTCTGCACTCATCTGTACCATTTTCCTTTATCCAGTCTATCTCCTGCAATATGGGAAAGGCAAGCATTAAATGCCTAAAAAAATGCCAATCTTACCCATTTTACACAAAATTACCTAAGTTTTGCATTCATCTATTAGCGGGAGATAAAATATTTGAAAAATAAACTTCTAGATTATGCGAAATGATACGGAAATATTTAAAATGACAAGCATAAATTCAGTGTGTTACGCCCCTGCGGGATTAATTGCAAGTTAAAAATGAGACAGTTATAAGTTACAAAATCACATTATCATTATTTAAAGGCCCAACTTACAAGTATAAGTAGCAGTAGAAATGAAAATCAAGACGTAGCCTTTGCAGGTGATAAATGTGTGATCAATAGACAGAAACCCGAAGCAAAACGAGCAAAGAAAAGCAGCTATACGTTAAGCAAATGACAGGAATATAAACCAGAAGGAAAAGAGGGAGCAAAATTAAGATAGACTCTGAAGCCAAACATGATTTTTAATTGTCAAGTTGTGGAGATTGTTTTATTATTATTATTATTATTATTATTATTATTATTATTATTATTATTATTATTATTATTATTATTGTTGTTGTTGTTATTGTTATTGTTGTTGTTATTGTTATTGTTATTGTTATTGTTATTGTTGTTGTTGTTAGTGCTATTATAACTATGGCGACGCAAACGATTACAAATGAGCATTTGTAATCTACGTTACTCTTTCAGGACAATGTTAATTTTTGCAATACATACCTTGGACATATATTGCATCAAGCAAGCGAGAGCAAACATACTTGCAACTATGATGTATTTAGTGTATGCTGCATAGGATTATAGGCGAATATATTATCGAGCAAGTATCAACTTTTAAATGATTGGGCTCGAAAATATCAATTTGGAATACAAAAGCAGATATTGAGGAAAATACAGAAGTCTATAACAAGTTAAATGGATGTATAAAAAGACATTAGTATGAGAAGAAAAGTGAAACAAAGACTGCAAAACATTGATCCTGAGAGAAGGTTAGAATAGAACTAGCTCAAATGAGATTTCTACGACCACTATTGGGAGTAACAAGGCTAGACCGAATGAGGAATACTGACATAAGAGCACATAATATGGCTGAGGAGATTCAGCGCCATCAGAAGTGAGTGGAAAGACCATATTTTAAGGATTCCCCTTCGAGATATCCACGGAAGGCCATTTTTATCAGCCCTCTGGAGGTAAAAGTATTGGACGGCAATTTGGCGTAATCCTTGTTGGGCAGAAGAAGAAGTATAATAGTTGTTTTTCTTCTTTGAAACAGTAGTTTAGTCAAAAACTCTAAAATGTTACTTCGGTTGTCCTTGTGCTCGAAGCTTAGGAACGTCATTAGTGGTTAAAGATGACGGATTTACTGAGGGTTTGTACATAAATGGGCAAGGTTTAAAGCAGCAATCCTGTAGAAGGAAAGTGAGCGTGTAACAGTACTATTTCACAGCAAGATAATTCCAGCAACTACATACTCCATAGCCTTTTCTGGAGGATGCGTAATTTGTGTTTCATTCTGAACTGCTTTTTATTGAAGAATCACAATTAAAACGCTGATAAGTCGCATTCACTGCATGCGCAACGTATTCAGTGCAGAATAAAAAAAAAACCTTTCCAGTAGAAGCAATTTGTCAAAGCTTTTGACAAAAGTGGCTGTTGTTTCCAATATCTCATTCAGAGATCTTCAATGTTGTCCGAATAAAAAGCGAAAGAAAGTATTTTAACAGCCTACAAATTCGTATCTTCTAATCGTACGTAATATTCTGGCAGTCAAAATAGGAAATGGATAATGAAATGATATACGATGAGCATATCCAAGAACTAGCATTTTCTGATAAAAGACACTTCTTGCTTGACGTTCCGAGTATTTTGCGTCAATAGAGGACTCGCAGGGGCTTCAGTTGCACAGATAAAAGGGTAATTCAGGTAGGAACATCGACAATATTTGTATGGCTTCTCTATCAATGGACAATGTGCCGTAGGACGCAGAGAGTTGACATTGTCCTGTACACAGAAGCACGAGTCGACAAATTGGCAAATTGTGACGTCAGGGAACGCAATCCGACACGCACATGATGCACGGTTCGAAGGAGGGGGTTTGAAAGCCACAGTGGTGGTGCAAAGGAACATGTCTAACATGTTTGATTTTACACATGTTTAAGACTGAGAGGGCTTTAATGTTTATTTTTCATTAATGTATTTTTTAGTTCATCGGAAGCGCTACGGTTTCGCACAATTTTAACGTTAGTTCATAAGTACTGACATACAAGAGTACGTAGGTTTTCATCTGTCAATTGTGATCTGCTTTTACATTTTACAATTTGCAGTTTAGAACAAAATTGGTGACACAACACTAATATGAGCAACAAATGAACGGAGAGACATATCAAGTTCTCTACATAAAGTAAACCAGCCTTGCTTTGTAACTGTGACTTCAAAATTGTGTTTGTTTGTAAATTGGCAACTTCAATTTGTAACTGTGAGTTTACACAACGACCTTCAAGGTTTTATAAACTTAGTATACGTACGTTATTGTCCACTTGTTCACTAGACTACGAAGCTTCATTGAATATGTAAACTTTATTGTTACATTTACAGAGAAACACTGGTTTTATATTACTGTAAAATACCTTAAGATTTCGTACTTGTGACTTTTCTGTAGTCTTTGTGACACGTCCGTAATTTCGTTTAAGGATACGCATCTGTGAAAAAAGCCTTAAAATTTCAAATTTCCAAAAATGGATTTTTGTTTTATCAAATATAAATCTTCTGTTTTATTTTGATGTGCTTTTTATAGCCTTACGGCCGTTTTAACTATATCACGTGGCCGTCTGATTGCCTGTAAGTGGTCATGTCCATTTAAATCCATACAGTTCCATTATCCTTGCTATGACTTCAAACTTAGTTTTTCCATGCTTTTATTTTTAGCACTGTTTGCTCTTTAAAATGCTGCACATGATGCAATTTGCAGTACTTATGCATGAAATTTGGTGTACCTGCTTAGAAATAATATTAAAAATAAATGATGAGATAATTTCTTCATAACGTGAATAACTGCTGAGTAATTAAATATTAAAGTTTACATTTGGAAATTTAACTGAAAAAAATCATGATTTTAAACTTTAAAATTTATTTTTATCCAAACTAATAACAAGATTAAGAAATTATCTCATCAATTTGCTAGCATTCTATTACAGAACATAACTGAAAATTATTAAGTTTTTCAAATCAAAATTGCATCATGGGGAACCATTTATACAAATACTAAAAAAATGTAATAAAATATTAATATGTTAGCAACTAATCAGACTAAATATATGACATTTTGCACAGTTACTCCTCACTATACAGTGATTGTTGTGTTAAAATTTCAAATCAATCCAATCAAAACTGTACATTTTCAAAATTTCACAGATGGGTATTCTTAATGTTTGACTGTAAACACCAATCACACTTTCAAACACAACAGACATTTCACATTTACATCCATAGGGCAGCAAAAATATTGTTCTTTCCACTCCTCTTGGAATAGGAAGGTTCCTTTGCGTTTTCGTGGTTTCTCTCGATACGGTATCCACCACTGCTTGTTTTCGCTTGAACTCCTGTTGAGTGAAAGAGGGAGGGTAGAAACAGAGGTTGCCCCTGATGGTGATATTACGGTACATCACCAGCCGGTGCAGATTTGCCGACCCCTGTGCCAAACGATAGAAGAACGCTCAATCACTGGTTTTGTGGAAAATGAGCAGGAGATACGTGAAACAAAATGATCGCTATAGCGTCTGGATTCCGTAGAGATTTGCAATAAGTTAATGCGCTAAGGCAATATTTCACTCGCGACTGACGCCTCATTGTCCCGGGGAGGTGTGTATGTGTGTGTGTGAGCATAAATAACTTATTACATTGCGATTGTTGTAAGGCGTGATTGCATCTCTTTCTGGGTAGCAACTTGTTTCTTTTCCGGAGAAGTGTGCCCACGGCAAATCATGATTTTTCATGGCTGAGGAGGGTGGACTACTGTTGGCGAAATAAAATAATTATAACCATTTCAAGAATATTTATGTCCCGTGTAATTTTATAAATATTAACACTCGTCCTACAAGTGTAAACCGCAGAGTTTCGAGCAGTATTTCTTCCGTTAGACATGGTTATAGGCTTATTTCAACAAGATCTGCTGAGATCCTTCATGTAATGAATATGTTAGCGCAGTTCATCACGTGAAATGTTTGCCTCTAACCTTATTAGATTATACTGCTGCTCTAGTCTGAAAACATTCAGAGGGCTCTGTACCATATTCTGTATGTGCTTAACATGCTCTTATAAACCTGCTGTTTAGATTGTCTTGGTATCTGCGCCGAGCATTTGGCTATTCCAAATAGTTTATCATAACTTAGGCCATGTGATACTCAGTGTGTATTGACCAAATCTTCTCTAATCATTGATTATGGCCGGTTCATTATGGACATTGTCCCGCCCGGCCTTGAAAGCTCTCACCCACTAATGCACTCTGCTGTCAGTCATCGCATTGGGGCCATACACATCACTGGTCTGTTAATGCATGTCCACTACTGAAACCTTCCTTGCTGTCGAAAACCGAATCACAGGCCGCACTTCGCAGTGAACAGTTTGAGCCGACACTGTGAACAGCACACTGCAACGCCACCAACCTAAATGGTCTCGTTTTACGTGCAAGGCATACTGGGAGACAATGTGTGCTATTTACAGGAGGTCAATTGCGGTAAACCACCCTCCTGGAGGAAGGGATGAACTGAAGAAACCACACAAGGTTCATGAGTTGTTCTATATCTAAGCAAATGTAAAAGACGGCGGTAATAGAAATAAGTCGTTTAAAACTTGTCTGGAACAGCGCATGCGTTTTCTCTTTAAGTTGGATGGATATATTACAGAGATCCATGGAAAGAATGAAAAACGCGTTATGTTACTGTTAAGATGGAACCTGCGTTCAAAAGAGTTACTGTGTCCTCTATTTATGGGTGAGTGGGTTAGAAATCCGTGAAGGTTTCTCATATAGCATTCAGACTGCGGGGGTCCTTCTCGTAAACACCGTATTTTCAGCCACCTTTTCACGAGGTGAAGGCGTAACTTCACGTCTTAACAACAAAGGAAGACATAGTAACCAGAAGGCCTTGCAGGATAATGTAACAGTCGTCGACGCTTGCGCTTAGATACCACATTTAGCATCAAGTTAAGCAGAGGCAATAGATTTCAGCATCTCCATCCATCATTAATGTGGCGTCAATTCCGGTTGGCAGAAATTGCCTGAAAATCCTCAGCATGCCACTGAGCGCTTCGGAGGTCCCAACTTCCTCAAATAAAACAATGGGTTTGTTAAAACCTAACTCACTTTCAATAATACCTCTTTTCTGTTTAAAGGCTGTTAATTATTTCTTAACAAAAAGTAAAAGATAACTTCTTGCATACTGAGGTTACTTTGGTATTTAGTCGCTCCATCCGATACTGCAACACAATGTCAGTGATCGTCGCTTCAATAAAACACAGTACAAACAAAAGATATACACAGGTGTGTATTCAGAAAATTAGCAGACTGGCACATTTTCTGGATACACACCTGTGTATATCTTTTGTTTGTACTGTGTTTTATTGAAGCGACGATCACTGAAAACAAAACTGGGATAAGAAAGACGAAATATGCCTGAACGGCACGAGACTAACAAATTTGAGGTTTGCTGACGACATAGGCCTCTTCGCCAAAACTGCAAGGGAACTGCAATCAATGCTTCAGGAGCTTAACACACAAAGTAAGATGGCAGGACTCACAATGAACAAATCTAAAACACAACTCATGACAAATGGATTATAAACCCCAATATATCTTGAAGGAAAGGAACTGCTGTATGTATCTCAATACATATACCTAGGACAAATGATTTCCTTTAACAACAAAATGGAAAAAGAAATCAAAGGAAGAGTTTCCTTAGCTTGGGAAGCTTTCTGGGCCCTAAAATTCATATTTCTGGACAAATCCCTGAATAGGAGACTCAAAATGGATACACTCGAAAGCTGTGTTTTTCCAGTGCTATAATACGGTTGTCGGACATGGGCTCTCAAAGTCAAAGAGAGAAACACTCTACAGATATGTCAAAGGAAAATGCAAAGGAAGATCCTTGGCATCTCTCTGAAAGATAGAATATCAAACACCTTGATACACAAGATATCAGCAACGGTAGACATAGCACAACAGGCTACGAAGACCAAGTGGAAATGGGGCGGCCATGTGATGAGGCTGCAAAATGACAGATGGACAGCACGAGCTACCACATGGGACCCTTACATCGGCAAGAGACTCCCAGGAAGACCAAGACGCAAATGGTCGGACTTGTTCAGAAAACAAGTAGGAAGACAGTGGACCACCATAGCCAGAAACAGACAGGAGTGGAAAGAACTAGAACAATTAAGTGACCATGTTTAGTGTATTATGTACGGTACCCTCTTACGCGGACTAGCTCACCGCGTCAGTGTTTTAAAGCAGCTACCCCTACTTGTAGGGGGCCTTTGCTCTCAATTGGATATCACAGGCTATTTTCATTCATTCATTCATTTCAACATCAGGTATTTTTCTGGATAATTTGTCTCGATATAATCATTCATCAGTATCGTAGGCGCAAGTGTGAGTACTAGCAATAATTAGCTTCCTGGTTTTACACAGTAACATCTAAAATACAACCTAACCAGAACCATATCCACATCTGTGGCCCACTATAATGTAGTGCCTTGAACATTACTGAGCGGAAGTGGCACTAATTATCCTATGAGCAACCTTGACCTAACCTAACTTTAAGCTTTAGAGACCTAATTCGCCAGGTTCTTCGATTATTTATTCTCCTTGGCGGCTTCAACATAACACAATTTGGGGAAGTGAGAAAAGGAACATAGGAGGAAGAGTAGTTGAACATTTCCTTGATATTAATGATTTAATTCCACTGAACGACCTTTGACCCACATACTATAATCTGGTCCGCGTACACAGTGTTGTATTGATTTAAGCATCTGTTCACCAGACATCGCAGACATATTTACTGGATCACAAGGAAGGGATAATTCTCCTAAACTTATAACAACACTTCACACGTCATCTCAAACTTATAACTACTTTCCAAAATTGAATCTTAAGAATGCAGACTAGAGGGAGTACTAAAGAAGCGTACGAGAGAAAATTGACCATACAGGGCTTCGCCGAAGCATTGCCATTATAGGTAACTTCCATATAACTAGATGTGTGCCTTGGAGAAAATATGCACCATTATATTGGATGCATCGAGTAGGATTTTTCAGATTTTTAGCTTTAAAATATGTATGGCTCATAGTGGAGCTAAATGTCAAAGAAGAAGTGTTGCAGTTTCCAGGCCTTTGAATCCACCAAACTGAAGATAGATGACGCATTATAAATGTCCAGGGAGTTGGAGAAACTCCGCGCAATGACCTGGTGATGTGACGGAAGTAACGCACGCCACTGTCAAGATCACGGCAATCAAAGACACTACCAATCTTTTCAAGTGCAACCTCCTGAGGAGAGATAAGAAGGTACCGCCCCATTCGAGTCGTGCACAAGCCGACTAACGGAGTCTGACATGGCACTGACGCCGCCGTTACCAAATTGAAGGCACACGAAGCAACTCCAGCTTAACTTGATCCGGCTCAGCTGCTTGTCCTCTCTCTCTCTTTATCTCTCTTAATACACACACAGCTGATATATTTTCTCTTACAGCTATTCTGTTCATTTTTCTTTCTTCCTTTTAGCTGCTTATGAATGTGCTGTTTAGGGGCAAGCAACCATCTGGTCTAAATGTCGGCCATTTCCTCATTAGCGAACCATAACCTCAAAATAGAACAGCGGTCACAGTTTTTGCTCAATTCCAATGCACAATCGTCTTTCCCCAGCTAAAGTAATTTTTTTTTTTTTTTTTTTTTTGGGGGGGGGGGTTACATTAGTAAGACAAAACGACATTTGAAAAAAAAAAAAGAACATTTTAGAAAAATTAAATATAAATAGTTAGAAAAGTCAGCGGTGGCAGATCATTTTTGGTCACTTAATCATGAAATAAACCCCGAGGTTAAATTATTAAAGCAATTAAGCGGTCCCATTGAATTGATGGTCTAGGAAAAAATATTCATTTTGAAAAATAGGGACCATGTTATGAATTTTGAGGTACCTTTTACTGATTTTGTTACCAAATTCGTATTCAGAGAAGGGGAGAAATGACGTCATCACAGGATGTCATGGCGGGTGAGGTATATTAGACGTCACTGTGACGTCATCGTGAATTTGTAACGGTTTTCCGTAGCTATTGTATAAGGTCAGTTCACCTGATGATGACACGTACATGTGTCGAAACGATCGTTGTGTGAGGTATTGAGTGTAACAAAGTTTATTGAAGTGAAGTGTGAGTCTCTGATTACTTTGTGTTGTTTGTGGATCAATTTGCTTCACTGTTAATAGCTTCAGGTGTGTAAATTTAAATTATTTTATTCTGTTAATTTGTGGTTTTAATTGAGAACTGCAATGATAAGCAAAAAGCTTTAATTTATTTACAAAAGGGATAGTAGACAAGTGAATCACACATTTGTCAAAAGACGTCCTCTCGTGGCTTTTCTATAACTCGTAGGTCTACTTACAAAGTTCGCTCTAAACTCTGTTCGTGTTTTAGTGGATGAAAATAGGCTAGCGAGCAAACGTGCGATTTTTAAAATTTATTGGTCACGTTTTGGACCGCAAGTGGTGAAGGGCTAAACCATGGCATCGAGCCAAATAGTGGATTTAGGGGACAACGAGACAAGAGGACATATTTCGTGTACCAAATTTACGGACGTGATCACTCACAGAAGCCTTGAGCGATGAGGATTTTGGACCTCGAAACAATAAACAGAGAGGGCGAGGATGCCTAAGTTAGTGTGCCGGGGGCGATCGTGCTAATCCGGCCGTAACTCTCAGCTAAGAAGCAGGCAGAAGGGGGCCAGAGCCCTTCCACAGTCGGATTCACCTGAGCTTTAACCTTTTCCACTTATTGCTTTTTATTACTTAACTCACTACATGCAAATATTTAGAGAGACAAAACGAACTGCGAGGAACTTGTGTGTGCATTTCTGCGGCATATTCTAGAAAATGACCCTTAAAAATCAGCATGGGTTCAACAAATTGTGCATACCTTGATAGCGCCTCCATATATACCGGATGGAAGCGAACTTATTACATCATTCTAATATATGCTTCATAGAAGCATCACAAATAAAAAGCTGATGTGCTGAACTCACATGACTTTCTCTACTCTTGTACAAACTATTTGTACAAATTATTATTCCTGTTAGAATACAGAAGGCTTTGAGCGAAAGTCAGATCTTTTAAACTTTGAGATTCTCTTCTTTTTGCACACTTACCATATAAAAAAGTGAACAGCGATGGTCCATTTCACGAAAGTTCTAAGTTTTCCGAAACTCACACACATAACAAGGAATATCTCCGAAATGGTTCGCCCTACAAGAAAATTTGCTGAGACATAAATTGTGTATTTTACCAAGATCTACATATTTTGCATAGTAAGATTTTGTCTATCTCTAACGGTTTACCAGTTATGCAAAAGTCGTCCAGAGTAAATACGAATACAGAGGCTATAGCCAGAAAATTCAAGATATACATTTCATTTTTCATAAAAATATCTCAAACGTATGACATTTTAATAAAAATCGTTAGAGCCATTTTCAAGAAAATCAAAATTTTCGAAACATTTTCCATGTAAAGGGTAGTTTAGGGTGGGACTATTTTATTCAAAATCTTCGTGTCACATCCTTGAAAGACGTTAAACTTAAATAACAACTTTGGTTTTTAACCGACTTTTCGTTTTTGAGTTATGCTGTCCACAGACTGACACACAGACACACAGACTGACACACACACACACACACACACACACACACACACACACACACACACACACACACACACACACACACACACACACACACACGGACCTTTTTCTAAAAATTCTTTTTTTTTTTTTGGATTCAGGGGGTCTCAAAACATATATTTTCGGTGAAATCTTGACATCGAATTTTTGGGTGGAATACAATACTTCCCCTACTTACCAGTAGAGAAAGTGAAAAGTCTAATGACATTTGGTTCTTTGATCAGCCGATTTGGAAAAAGTAAATGTTTTTGTTCCATGCGTAATTCCACAAGAATGTACAAAGATAATAGTTGTTACTTGTAAGATGCCTAGAGTAACTTATTTCTAACATAGCTTCGGTAGTAATTACGGTACGTCACACAAGGTTTCGAAATGGCTTAAAAGAATGGAAGGAATACTCCGAGTAGCTTTTTCAGATGTGAAGTAACTCGACAACGTTGCGTTGAGGTTGGTTGGTCAGGGACTTGAACCGGATGGATGTAAACAGGTCGGTCGCTTGCAGGGTAGTGTAATGGTTTGGCTGCTAGCGATTCCCATTGGTCTACGCTCGCATGGTAAATCTCCCGGAAAACGCTTGAAATGGTGCACACACTGAGCCGTGGAGAACTAGAGAACGAAAACTATTTTAACAGTTGAACTATAGCAAACATGAAATATAATTGAATATCTCAGTAATTCTTTTAAACTTACCAGGCTTTATTATTTCTTTATACCAACAAACTTACTGTTGGTGTTGGGGCAATGTTTGAATCGGTTGTCATTCTAGCAGTTTGTCACAGTAGCTTAGTGCTTAGAGCGCCCGACTAGTGGACGGAGGGTCTGTGGCCCAAATCCCAGGTGTAGCATTGAATTTTTTAGTTCCGATTCTACCTCTTAATTGTAGAGAGGTTCAAATGTGCATGAACCGCCGTATTCGAGTCCCGTCTGCATACAGAAACATACACAACACTTGTCAGACAAATTCTGGAACCATTTCCAAAGATTATCTTGATTCATCACATATCAAATGTAAGCCAGGCAAACTCTTGATCAATAAGGTTTCGCTATCACATTTTAGATCAAGTAAACATGCAGCTTAGAATATCTACGGAAATTTTAAGTACTGCTCCCTACCACTTATAATTCGGAACCATTAATTTCTACTTAACGTCCAACAAAATACATAATATTAATGTTTATAAACGATTTCATTGATTGTTACTACTGGATAAAGTGGTAAAGCATACCATTAATATACATATATATGTTTTGTGTTAATATACCTACATACCAGGTGAGTCAGCTGCCCCTTATTCTCGAGTTTTATGCAATCCGCATTTTATAGTGCAACATGAAAACATCGACCCCATTACCAGGTTCTACCCGCGTATTTAACATGGATGTTAAACACTCGATGAAATTAGTACTAATATAGATGTTATCACATCGCCTTTTAATATATTCGTAATTAGACAGCTGACGTTTGCACTTCTGCAAATGTTCACTGGAACCAGCGAATATTACATCTTAAACGGAATGTTTACCTCACACGTTACTAGGTAGCTCACTTGGAACGGGCGCAAGACTCCGAAGTACTCTGTCTGCTGTGAAGGTGGTTCGAATCACCTGCATGTACTAATTTTTTCTTTTTATCGTGCAATCCTCACAATTTACAAACTATTATTCTGAAAACTGTTATATTCATTTTTATTGTTTTATTTTTGTTTTATGACATTGTTTCATGTTTCTTTATTGGTGAACTACAATTATGTAGTTGTTTAAACACACCTATAGGTAGGTGCAATTGAAATAAGGATCATTCATACACATTTGAACACAGAAAGCAAGGAAATTACATTGTCAGAGTTTAACATGAAAGTTAAACTCAATTTTGCACACAATGAATTATTGTGCTATTAAAAATGCAGACAGCCAAAAACGATTTAAATTATAATGTCCTAAACCCTCATTGACTTCATAATTAGATTATTGTGAATTCAGTTTCCAAGTTTTGATGAACATAAAAAAAAAAATATTTACAATGCTGAGAATCGAACCTGTGTCATTAAGAGTTAAGTGAAGAGGACCCGTCACAATCCTATTCAGCTATTTCGAGACTTCCTGAAAGCACGTACCACGTCCAATAGTAGGACTTGTATGCCTGGCGATATGCCATTGCCACCTCGCAAGTTTTCGGGCTTGATTTAGCCTTTTAAGACAGTTTTAATCACTTACTGGGCGTTTTAATATTATTACTTAAATGGCAAAAGCTGTTATGCATATTAACTGAGATGCACGAGGCGTAGTTCACGCAAAAATGCAAATAAACAGTTGTTTAATAATATGTCCGTTTTGACTGTACGGGTCCATGATGGATGGATGAGGCGTGTCTAAATTTTTCCTAATTTTTGGCAGCCAATCCCTGCTCTAAGTACAAGAATCCACCATTTTCTTTTTAGCTGACGTTGTTAGTGTACTCATATGATAGGTCCATTTTTTCCGAGGCGTTTACTGAATTACGTTGTTATGTATACTCTAATAAAAAGTTTGTAAAATCGACTGGAAACCGGAATTCGCTCTCAGTAAACGAGTCGTATGTTTTTGAGGTGTACTTTAGCGAGGAGTACGTTCTGTTCCTTAAAGCACTGTTGCTCTCAATTTTGCGCATTCCTCTCTTTAAGAACGTCAAGCAATACATTTTAGTAAGCACAAAACTGGACTAAGGCGCACATGCCGTTAGATGGGTGGCCTACCTTCCGCTGACTCACCTGGTATATACTTATAAAGTTTTGCAGCTATCTTCATGCCAAAACATCACTGGAAGATTCAGACTGTAAATGTGTTTTTAATTAGTATTACATTTCAAATGTACTTTGAGAATTCTTTCTTGTGGCTCATTCCTTAGTGATTTATGTAGTAGTGTTGTTATGGAGCACCCGGTATAAGCCAGTATTTGTAAGGCAATTACTGGCTGGTAGGTAGGTAGGTAGGTACTGTCGGAGTGGTAAGTAACAGTGCACTTTGTTACAGGGGGCAGTTGCCGGCCATGGCGGAGCTCAGTTACCTAGACAAAGTGAAGTGGCTGGAGATGTACGGCGTCGACCTCCACCCAGTACTGGTAAGTCATTCTGCAGTTAATTGGCACCTTACACGTGTGCGAGCAAGGCCATTCATTAACAGCGTGCATACTCACTGACCCAACGTCTTAACACAGGGGCGATTGGCAATTAACGGCGTCTCTCGCCTTTCTTGGCCACCTCCTCTGGTCTATCCTACTAACTTAATCCTCGTATATATGTATGTACATACAAGCTTAATATACGTACGTTTTATACTAAAGTCCTAAGAAGTGATGCCTTCATCTTTACATGAGCTTCAGACATATAACGTTTATTCCACCAAATTAGCATCGTATTTTGAATGCATTGGTTTTGTGGCTGAAACAGTGCAGATGTTTGTACATTTTAGGAGGTAATTCTGTTATCATTAATCCTTTTATTATTATTATTATTATTATTATTATTATTATTATTATTATTATTATTATTATTATTATTATTATTATTATTATTATTATTATTATTATTATTATTATTATTATTATTATTATTATTATGACCGCCTCCGTAGCGCAGTGGTAGGGCGCCTGCCTCTGGCGCGGAGGACCCGGGTTCGATCCCCGGTACCGGCATGGGATTCTTCCCCCGCTAATCTGGTACGTGGTGCACTCAGCCTCGTTAGGTCCCTGAGGGGCCAATTGAGGAGCTATCCTGATAGAAAGGTAGCGTCCCTAAAAGGTCAATGTAGTCGCCTTACGGTCGGGGGAGTCGGCGTGCTGACCCCCGCCACCCCCAACCTGCACTCTTCCGTGGCCTTGGCCTTGGCTGGAGGACGCAGCGGCCGGGTGATGAGGGTAACCTCTTAATAAGGGGAAGACGCCCTAGGGAAATGTTATTATTATTGTTGTTATTATTATTATTATCATTATTATCATTATCATTATCATCATTATTATTATCATTATTATTATCATTATTATTATCATTATTATCATCATTATCATTATTATCATTATTATCATTATTATCATTATTATCATTATTATTATCATTATTATTATCATTATTATTATCATTAGTATTATTATCATTATTATTATCATCTTTATTATTATATAGTATAGGACCACACTGAAAAAAGCAATGCCCTAACTAGAATTTGAACCACGGAACTTACGGTCTCCGACTAGTTGCTGTAATCACCGAGCTACCACGGCAACATGCCGGCATCACGTTAGAAGTTGAATCAGTTTTAAATCTCTTCCTTTAAAGAAATGGCTGTTAACTGAAACTGCTTAATGTAAGAAATTATGTTTTATTTACACAAGGAGTAAGTTAAAATCAGTCTCGCTATTTGAATAATAGGCACTAATATATTTTAAACAATATTTATTCTGAATAACTTGGAGATTCAAAAAAAGCACACTTTTAGCAGCTAGTCTGAATATTCTTGCAAAGTATCAAATTTACAACCGGTATATTAAAATAGGTAACGTTTGTTCTACATTAGAACTGTATTGCACACATCTTGATATTTTTTTTTTTTTTTTTTTTTTTTTCATAGCACATATTCTTAAATGATTACTTTCTGCTTAGTCTATTTTTTTTCTTTGCACGGTAGCAAAGTTATTTAATTTTTATAAAATTGGGAAGTTTCATATTCCCTATATTTTAATTTCGAAATTTTACTTCATAATTTTATCAACAATTTTATTGTAAATTAATATGACAAAACGATAAAAGTCCAGTCCGATTATTTTTTTCTCAATTTATTTTCTTCCAAAATGTTTGCTCAAATACAGAGTTCTCTTTTACTGACGCTAATAAAATCAACAGTCTTTCGTGATATTACAACTCACAACTGTTTGTTTCCTCGTAACCTCGACTCACTCTTCTGTCTCTCAAGCAGCTGACTTTGACGATAAAAGCACTCCATACTCATCAACTATTCACTATCTTCCTTCACGATGTCACGACACATGCATCTGACTCACGTGCGCTTCTCGAATAATCTAGAAAACCCCTTTTTCGTGTGTCGCTCTCATTGTAATCACGTTTTCATAACAGTCGTACGAGGCAGCCTGAGCTTGAGCGTCTTTGATGCACGCATCGGTAGTGTCGTAGGGCAGCCGGGCCCCAACTGTCCTTTGTTATGCGCCGCGGCCGGCGCCACAGTAATTTAGTGTTCTGTGACATTATTACATTATTTTGTTTTAATTACACGGATAGTTAAATTGTGCCTTGTTATATTATACCCCTTTCTTCCATGAGCATGCGACTGTATAGTCAAGCCGGATGTGAGTGGAACCAAAAAAATCAGTTCTTGAGAGTGCACTCCCAGATTTGGCATAACAATATGAATATTTTAAGATGTGAAATTGTGTTTGCTTGTCAAGATTGTGGTCGTAGTGAAAGAGAGAGCGCGAGGCCAAGTGTCAACTCCTCACAAAGCACGGGGTTAGGACAAATGACATTATTACATGAGAGCTGCTTGGATCTGTCATAATCCCTTAATTGTGATTTACGACCAAAAAGAGACGCCTCCTTCATATTCTCTTGTTCCTTTCTCCTCCCTTTCTTTCCTCTCGTTCATTCCTGGAAGTAAACAGCAGGGAAAGTGTGCAGACCAGGAAACTGGGCTCTCTGAGCAATTCAGTATCAAGACTTTGATTTATAACTGTCTTACGCCACTAGGAGAATCAGTGTGTGTGATACTGTATAGTTAGTTCGCCGGCTGTTGATCAGACTACTCGTCTCACTGTGTCACATTTGGGACGTTTAATTTACTTACCAACTACACTTACACTTAGTCTTAATACGTTCAGAATTGTAAATTATTAATATTAGCAGTGAAGATGATTCTTAATATCTATATAATCTGATGGTATGCATTTCATAAAATTACCGTGGAAAAAACTGTTGTTACATAATTACAGTGTAATATTATGAATACTAGAGCGAATATTAAAGAAAAATTTCGTAATACGGCAAGAAAGTTGAAAACCTGAAAAATTGAATGCCAAATCCGGATTCTGCACCATGGATCTTCCGGTTTGTAAGTTATCATCAGGGTATTTCTCATATAAATTTGAGACCTCCTTGTGGTTTACTGGAAAAAATCTGATGTGTAGCACTCACATGACTTTCTCTACTCTTGTACTAGCCATTCTTACAAACTCTTATTAATATATCTTCTTCGTGTTAAGATTAACATTTGTACAACTTATCTTATTGCTTATTTCCTTGTAGGTACAAGGGGAATATTAGAATACAGAAGGCTTTGTGCGATAGTCAAATATTTTAAAGCTCTGAGATTCCGTTCTCTTTGCACACTTAACATATAGAAAAATGAACAACGATGTTCCATTTCACGAAAGTTTTCTTTTCGGAAACTCACAAACATAACAGGGAATATCTGCGAAATAGTTCACCCTACAAGAAAATTTATTCATACATAAATTGTGTACTTTAGCAAGGTTTTTTTTTTTTTTTTTTTTTTTTTTTTTTTTTTTTTTTTTTTTTTTTATGGTATGATTTGGTCTATTTCTAAGGGTTTACCAGATATGCAAAAGTCCTCCAGAGTAAATACAACTACTGGGGCTATAGCCAGAAAATTCAAGATATACATTTCATTTGTCATAAAAATATCTCAAATATATGATATTTTAATCAAAATCGTTAGAACCATTTTCAAGAAAATCAAAATTTTGGAAAAATGTTCCATGTAAAGGGTAGTTTAGGTTGGGACTATTTTGTTCAAAATCTTTGTGTCGCATCCTTGAAAGACACTAAAGTTAAATACTAACTTTGGTTTTTAACCGACTTTTCGTTTTTGAGTTATGCTGTCCACAGATTGACAGACTGACAGACACACACACGGACCTTTTTCTAAAAATGCTCTTTTTGGACTCAGGGGGGCCTCAAAGCATATATTTCCGGTGATATCTCGACATCGAATTTTTGAGTGGAATACAATACTTCTACTTACAGTAGAGAAAGTAACAATATATTTGTGATAAAATTCTAGAATATTCTAAAAAGGGTGGCAGTCCTCCGTTTCCATGTGCAACATTGGTAACTAGATCCTAAGGATTAACTAGCCCACTGCTATTCGCTGATGCTCAGATGCCCTCCTTGACCCATAGTTCCTCCCGTTTGCCCTGACATTATGGTCAATATGTACATATATGCAACTTGTGTCTGAAAATATGTATGAAAACGTCTTCAAACTGACAACATTGCGAAATACAATCAGGGAAGAAGTAGAATAAAGCGTTTTCTTCGAGGAATTACACAAATGTGACACATCCCAAGTCACCAACCGGTTCTATGCTTGCGAAAGTTAATGCTACTTCTGCAAAGTGGTGTTGCCTCTCTGTAAATTGCCGCTTCTGTTTGTTTTCTTGATGTTTTGTGGGTGTTTCTTCCAACGATGTTACTTTTAAACTAACTAACACCTCTGTTTTGCACCTCAAGATTCAATACTGCTTACACATAAAGGCTATGTTGATTCATGTTAATTTCAGGGCTTGTCGTGCTCGGCTGTTGTTGGCGATGAAAGATGACTGTTTTTATACACATCTCGTCACTTTTTGCGGCTGAAGATTAATTAATTCTTGAGGCTGAACCCCTTCCCTCAGATTTAACAAAGTGCAGGCTGAGGATGTGGGGAAGCGAATTGGAGCAACCGCTGCACGTAAAATCACCAATTGGATACTCAGCCTTAGTGGTAGTGGTGATCAATCGTCATTAAAGCGAACCCCAAGCAATGTTTCTGTCTGAGAGAGAGGGAGCAACCTAACAAATGGCACATCGGAAACAAAACTGTAAAACTAAACTGGACTTCTCCTATGTTGAACTTCCAATACGAAATGCGCACGTAATGTGACATGACTTCGCACAAACGATATTATTTTGTATCTCTAAAGTGCAGTGCCGTAAGTAAATACAGGCTAAGAATTGCTCGGAATATAAACAAACTTATATGTAATTTTGCCGCTGTTCTATACTGACTTCCAAGTCTTTCTAAACTTTGTTTCCAGCTCATATGAGTTGTAGAAGCTGTTAGAGATAAATCCAGAAGATTCATCAAGCCAAACCACAATTTATTATTCTGAGTTAGGTATGGTTAGGTCTAGAAGCGGATAAAGCGCAGAGCACGAAGGATGGCCACATCTGATGGCGGCAACCACAATGGGGTCTTTAGACGTTTCCAGATTTAGCGATGCTCCCCTATCCACCTTTATAATTTAAGATTTTTATTTTGCATACGCTGAAGTTAGAATGCCGCAACAGCAGCCTGGAGAACGGCCCACCATACGGATGTGGGTATTCTTCACCCGCTCGCAATACACGTTCATATATTCCGTATAAACGTCGTTACCAACATAAAATTTTTATTTTATTTTTATGGAGCTTTAAATAAACAATGTTGTCTCGTCGACAAAATTTTTCATAAAATAATTGCATTTTGTTTTATTGTATTTTCTTTAATGTATTGTTAAATCAAAATACCGTACCCATTTCCTCTTATTTATTTTAAGAATACCTCAATAATCGCCGATTTGTTGTCCCCTCAAACGACGTGCATGATAACTAAACCTTGAACTTAACATTTTTATTTTAATAAATGGGAAGGATACATTCGCAGTGGTGCCGGACAAAGAGAGCGCATTTTATTCTATAGTGCGCTTGACCTTACCCGACAGACAATATTGACACCCGTCTGCCAAAACAAAATTAGATCTATGTCTTCCATATGGTAATTATTATGATCAGGCATAGACATTCTTAAGCTTCAAGTTAATTGCATGCTCAATACAAAGGATGAAAACAGCGACCATGAGCCACTGACGGACAGGTAAACACGGTTCAGTGAATGCTGTCTGCTCACGCCAACAGATTGAAAAAGGAATAGGAATGGTTTGTAATCTGCTACGTTACTACGTAAAGTCTAATGTTTCATTTCGTCCTGGCTAACATAGAAACTCCTGTACCTGGTTATGACGCTGGCCCCTTAATCAGGGACTACTCACGTTGCGTAACAATTTGAAGTAAAGAAGTAAACAAGCACGTAAAAGTAATGAAGGATGATGCGCAATAACTGCCCGGAACTACTATGGTATGGCTGCTACAAGGAAGTGTATGTTATTTTAAAACACACTCTTTTACATAAATAATCGGATCACAATTGTAATATCAAATTATGCATAACCATTAAAATAGGTTGCAGATTAAAACGTTACTCCTGAATAAGTTTTCTCAATTATAGGTGCATTGACACAATATTTCTTTCCGATAAATCATATTTTAGCAAATATTATCCAATAATTAAGCATGTAATTAATGTTAGTGCACTTAATCATTTTAGATCTCGTGAGCAGACTATTAAATTAGAAGTAGACCAAATATAGCCAAAAAGGAATCTTAATTATGTAGTAAAGCGCCTAAATGATATTTCCATCACCAGATGGTGAGACAGAACAATATTGTGTCCCATGCTACATTGAGCTATAGTAAAATGCTGAGAAATGACGTTCAGTTAACGAGTTTAAGAGAGTTGTTCCTGGTAGGTCTACACATATGCTGTAAATGTAGTATTGTAAACATTACTATTATAACCGTTACTGAAGAACTAGTTAGATTTTATAACCGTTACAATGATGCAACCTTTATGACTAACCTTCAGGTTACTTTAGATCGGGAGAGAGACCAAATGGTCGATAGACATTCACAAACAATTCTATGATGCTGTCTTTTATTTCAATTGTTAAATCCAAGACCTCTATGGAAGTTAAATTGCTTCTACATTTAGTTGCGTAACGACACTGAAGTGCATGTTTAAAAAAGAAAGGAAAGAGAAGGGATTTAATCGCACCGAAAACAGTATTGTAACTATTGCCCTAATTTTAGCAAACGCAAAAGGAAATATATGCATGTATTACAACATTACAATATAAACTCGTCCCGGTGTTTGTATCTTTGCTTCCAAGAGACTATTTCATACATAGATCCGTTAAATTATCATATACAATTTATCACCTGGTCTTTTTTTATCACTAGATCATTGATTGTTTAATTTGTCTCCCATAAATCGCTGAAAAACAATTTATTACACTTTACAATCGTTTAAGAATCAAAATAACACTCAATTTCAGGTTGACAACTATGCTTTTAACAATTGCCCTTTTAATAATTGATGTATTTTTCCAGAAGAAACGTTGTTAATGTTAAAATAAACTGTGATTTTTTTTATATTATAAACTGGTTTTCTGATATAACAAGAGAAGATCAAAATATGCGTAATTCTTAGGTTTCTGAGTAAGTCGAACTACATTAATCAAAATTAATATATTTTAGGTTATCTTTTATAGAACATTTTTTGGTAAAATCTTAGCGATATAGTATTTAAATTCTTATTTTATTTATGAAATAGTCAAGATAAACACTCTGACCAGATAAATTATCTAGCTTCAATAGAAAATTCTTCGCCTAGGTCAGATGATGTTTCTTATGATAATTTCGCAACATTAAGCTTTCTTATCAGTCAAACAACCACTCGCCTCCGTGTGAAACATTTATCTCGTGTGCTACGTTCGACAAGCTTGTTTGTCAAAAATCAGTTTGAAGCATGTAAACTGCATCAAGATAACAGGAAGCTCAAGTCTGAGTGCTCATAGAGTGACTAGCGGAGTAATTATAATTTCCGGTCAGTTACTTTCTTCAAATCAAATTTATGACGGGGAGTGGTTCCATCTCCAATCACAGTTAGTTTGCCTTCGGGGAAGCTGAAGTAAAAAAAGGGTTCAATTTCCTTTGCACGTACATGAGGCAAGTTTGTGTCTACATTTCTATTTAGGCATCTCCTTCCATGCAACTTATTAACATAATTAATCCACATTAATTAATCCAGAAGTTAAACCACAAGTTAAAGTGACCTGTGAAAAATTATTAAGCGAGCTAATAGCTTCACGTTTATTGTATTTCGAAACAGAAGTACTTATTTGTGAAGTTTTTGTTCCTTTTTTACTTTCTCTACTGGTAAGTAGGGGAAGTATTGTATTCCACCCAAAAATTCGATGTCGAGATTTCACCGGAAATATATGTTTTGAGGCCCCCTGAATCAAAAAAAAAAAAAAAAAAAAAATCTGTGGACAGCATAACTCAAAAAGGAAAAGTCGGTTAAAAACCAAAGTTGGTATTTAAGTTTAATGTCTTTCAAGGATGTGACACGAAGATTTTGAAGAAAATAGTCCCACCCTAAACTACCCTTTACATGGAAAATGTTTCGAAAATTTTGATTTTCTTGAAAATGGCTCTAACGATTTTGATTAAAATGTCATATGTTTGAGATATTTTAATACCAAATGAAATGTATATCTTGAATTTTCTGGCTATAGCCCCTGTAGTCGTATTTACTCTGGACGACTTTTGCATAACTGGTAAACCGTTACAGATAGACCAAATCATACTATGCAAAAAATGTAGATCTTGGTAAAATACACAATTTATGTCTCAGCAAATTTTCTTGTAGGGTGAACCATTTCGGAGATATTCCTTGTTATGTGTGTGAGTTTCGGAAAACTTAGAACTTTAGCAAAATGCAACAACGTTGTTCATTTTTTTTATATGTTAATCGTGCAAAGAGAACGGAATCTCAAAGGTCAAAAAGATTTGACTATCACACAAAGCCTTCTGTATTCTAATATTCCCCTTGCACCTACAAGGAAATAAGCAATAAGATAATTTGTACGAATGTTTATTTTAACTAACATGGAGATATAGGAATAAGAATTTGTTAGAATGGTTAGTACAAGAGTAGAGAAAGTCATATGAGTGCAACACATCAGATTTTTTTTCCCTTCTTCCCAATTAGCATACCCTCAGAATCTTATAATCGATAAGAATGGTTTGTTTTTAATCGCAAGTTACTTGAATATTGTTAGACATTTATCACATAAGGGTCGTCATTATTTGTGCTATTCACTTTCCAAACTGCTTCCCAAAGTTTTCCTTAAGACATCTGAGATGCGTACTACCAAAATCCGACAAACTTATTTTTACTTATGAACGGGCTGGATAGCATAATAATGCACAATAGGTATGATAGTGAAGATGATAATGATCAACTCAAGTTATTAATTACTTATCCTGGAATATCAGTACGAAAGAAAATTAAATATTTGTTTATCTCACTACGTCATAGCATTTTGTTCCCTAGGATATTTTTATACTCTGTAATGCTGTATCCAGGTTCAACCACTGTCGCTGAATACACTAAAAATAATTTTTACTTTAGTAGGTACATGAAGTATGATGGGAAATGTTCGAGTATTAAACCTATGAGGTTGTGTAAACATGTCCTGCAAGAAGGGGACCTGGCCGAGGATCCTGTAACCCCTCTGTTTGCCATCACGCCCTCTGAGGTCGCCGTCGCCCCTAAGAGATGATTTGCTACCTACATTTTCCTACGACTCGTATGTGAACCATTGTTTTCAAAGCAGTTCGAGGGATCGCCCACCTAAAGTTATTAGCATTCAGTGATGGGACAGATAAATGGTCATTGCACCCCATGAGATTTCCTTGATCGTAAAAATCAAATGGCGCATGTGAACTCTGACACGGAGCTTGTTGCACACCCACTAACACGCCACGCGATGCTCCTTTGTATCCACATCAAGCATGCAGACCTGAGGTCAACACTGACAAGCCCAATAAAGGTTTTCGGACGTATCTTGTGCTATTTCCTGCTAGGTTTCCGTGCTCGGCTACTTGGCGAGTTGAGGAGCGATGGCTTCAAAAGCACATTCACAACTGTTGATGACACCTTCTTTCAAGTGCCCTTTAATATGCATCTTGTAGAAACGAACTGTGTTAGAAAAAGTAAATGTTGGCCTAGAATTGCTTAAAACAACTGAAATAAGTAACTAGAAGTACTCTAAATAGTGTCGATACCTGCGGGGGACTTGATTAGTCCGTGCGTGTCCAATGGCAGAAATCTACAGGTAGGTTAGATTAAGCATCACAAAATGTATTAATTTGCCATCCTTTTGCTAAACGTCTAATTACGTCCAGAAAAGGAATATCTATCTTGGTATTTATTATTTTTAACGGTTGGAAGGGGGGGGGGGCACCGCTACCCCGACGTGGGTCTTTTGCGGCCTACCACCCCCTCCCCCCAGAGGGAAGGGTTGAGACGCGTACAGAAGTCCTTAATAATTACAGATACCTGGCGCACAACCGGTGTTTTTCAAGTCAAAACCGCCAATGTGACCAAAGAAATTAAAGGGGGCTGTGGAAATGAAACTATAGAAAATACCAGCATTTATCCAGCGGTCGAAGAATCAACCGTTAGGCACACAAACACTTGGACGAGAAACCTGCAGTTCAAATCTCCAAGTACTATACTCCCTTACTGAAGTTTTTTTTTTTTTTTTTTTTTTTTTGTCCATATTTTCCTCCGTTCTTACAACTGGTACATGCTTGGTAGATGTCCTAAACTGAGGCCTGGAACGTTTCGTTCCCAAATTTTCTTTCCTAATTATTGTTTCATGTGTCATCAATGACGCCGCCTGTAGCCGTTTGCAATAAGGAGTGTTAAACAACTCACAAAAGTTGCTACTGTTTGGGCAAATGGATATAAAACTGTCGTCTTATCTAATTCTTCTTCTTCTTCTTCTTCTTCTTCTTCTTCTTCTTCTTCTTCTCCTCCTCCTCCTCCTCCTCCTCCTCCTTCTTCTTCTTCTTCTTCTTCTTCTTCTTCTTCTTCTCCTCCTCCTCCTTCTTCTTCTTCTTCTTCTTCACCTTCTTTTTCTTCTTCTTCTTCTTATTCTTCTTCTTCTTCTCCTCCTTCTCCTCCTCCTCCTTCTTCTTCTGTTATATTTTATGGTTTTGATGGCAACACTGTGTATTTAATGACCTCTAAAGTATAGTTAAAGGTGAATGACCGCCAATAAAGCTTTTGTATGAAAGGGGTGGAGTCTCCGCAAGATTAACTGGGCCTGGATGGACCAATTGCAGGGGTGACACCCATGTTAATACCACTGTTGACTTTCTCACACTGTGCTGAAAGCACATTCACATGAACATACTTTTATTCAATGCAAAATCAACAGCCCTAACATTTAAAACCATTCTATAGAGTCTGGGAAAAGCTAATTCTAGTGTAGTCGTGGGGCCTGGAATATCAATCACTAAGAATGTCCAACAGTTTAACCTTTGGGCACGACCCCGGCGCGTGACTTTTTTACGTATATCCACACCCAGGTGAGATAAGGAAAGTTGTCATAGCAGTAGTCGAAACACTTTCTTTCTACCATGTTTGGAAGACAATCTCTCCGTACCGGTTTAATGTTTGTGGCAAGAGGCCACCACTGCAACTCAATTGTTTTCTTTGTTCTGCGAAATCTAACACTAGGTTTCTCAACAATATTTGTTTATTTCTCACGATACGCAGCTACTTGAATGTTTGCGGTTGCAGTCTTTTGGAGTAGCAGAGTCGACGGTGAATTTTAGTGTCCTACAAATGAGGTATAATATGTTCTCATTTGATTACATATACATGCATTCAATATCATAATACCAAAATGTTGAATAGTTTGTTTTCTAGAAAAAAATATTTTATCAAAACAATTTATCATCACCTGGCTGAATTATTATTGATTGAAGGTTCTTGATAAATAGCTGTATTCATAGAAAATTGAATAAACAACTTTTTCCTTTGGCGTATTTCAATAGATTCAACGGTTTTTTGTGTAAATTAAATTTTAAAAACTCTCAATTTATTGCAACAAATTTGCATACAGATAAACCAAGAATTCCAGCCGAATGAGCTGAAATGGCAGCACTACTGTTAGCCATTAAGGGGTTAATTCTTGCTATTACTAGTGGTGGATTATATAAATGTCTACATGAGTCCATTTTAGACATTCTCTTTTCACCCTCATCCAAGTTCATTATTCAGATATGGTCACTTAGAAGTTCCTCGGAGCGAAAGCAAGGGTTTACTGACGAGTTATGTTTCCAATAACAGTCCCAGATAACCTCACCTATAGCGTAGTTCATTTATCTTACAAGAAGATAAACTACTGGCTCCTTTATCTTACCTCCAGCTTTCGCAGTCCAATTTAACTTTAATGTGCTAATTCTGTTTTCATTGTAACCAAAATGAAGCACATCAAATCCATTTTGGAGTCTCTAATAGGAGAAATTATTCTTAATGTTCATTATAATTATGGCTAACACAGAGTCTAATGATGGGTGGCTCAACACAACATCCAATCAGGGGCTTGACACCAATTGCGGTGTTGCATAGTTAAACACGCTGTGAAATCAAGTTGTAAAGCCAGTGATATAATAGAAAGAGAATAGTAATGGTCAGCTATCACCCGGCATTAAATTTTGTATCTGCCATAGTTGAACTCATTACCATTGTTTCGTAAGTCTACTTAACAAATCGGAAGATATTGGAAATACCTACATAACTGTGCTTCGGAATTAGAAAAAAATGTTTATGAATTATGTTATTTTCGTAACACGAGTTTTGATTCGTTTTTTAGCATTTTAAAGAGTTTAAACTATTAGTTTGAAGTATGATAAAATGCTTGAAGACAATAAGATATTTTCTATTATCACAGCGAATTTCTGTTTCCGTTTTAAGGAAGGAAGGAGCGCGGAATTGTTCAAAATATGAAAACTTAAATGGATTAAGTCAGTTATGGAAACATACAAGTTTAATAATAATAATAATAATAATAATAATAATAATAATAATAATAATAATAATAATAATAATAATAATAATAATGTAAATTCCGCAATCTTTATATATATTATGTGGCTGCAATATTATCGTGCTCCTTTTCCCAACTATTCTTCCTGCACCACTTTTGTATTTCAGGAGTATTTCTGTCAGTCTTTTTCTGTATCATGAACCCCATTCATTGGCTTGGTATCAGTTGGAGATAGATAAGTTAGTAGAGCCACAACTACAATATATTATAAGAGTTTTATGACACTAGCAGATGTACAATTCCACATCATAAAATTGTGTCTTCACATTCAGAAATTTGAATCATTTTCTTGAGAGAAAGGGAACAGTTAAATATTGAAACTTCCATTAGCAGATAAAGCTATCTGAAATTGTTGTGCGTAATATAAGATTAATTAAGTTGGAATAAGCCTGGTAAAATATTTTCGTATTACGTAATGTGCAAAACATCTTCCCTGAAAAGTAATATAAGCTAATTGGAATATAGGTCTTGTTATAATATGCATGTGTTATTATGTGTAGTTGGAGCATTCCTTTAATATGCTCCATCACTGGAACAATCTCAGTCGATTGATACAGAATTTGTTCTCAAACTGAGCCTCATTGAGTGAGGTAGATATACGTCTCAAATCAAATCTTCACAAATGTTTCGAAATCTAGAATCGTTTTCTCTTCAAATATGTCTCTGGGATGAAGAGAGAGAGGATGGATGACTGCTGGGTCACTGCCCCATTGGCTGGTAGACTGCATACGTAATGAGGACGAGCGTCGCAGGTCACCATTTGTTGTCGAGCCAGCGAGGTAGGTCGTGTCACTTTGCTACTCCACCCTCACTCTTACATCATCGTCTTCTCGTGCTCTTCCGCTGCAGGAAATAGCATCATTAGAGACCCTCTGTGCAAGAAATGTGACGCTCGTCTTCCAACGGCGTCAGATAACGGCCGGCCTGCCTGTCTGCCTGCCGACAAACTTTTGAGGCACTATCGATCCAGAACAAAACCCATACAATATATGTGTTTAGACGTCTTGTCTTCGATAATAAGCCATCGGAGGAACTCTTCTTTGGGCAAGGATTCATGTAATTAATGCTCATCATCCCCTTTGGTTTTTGGTAAATAAATTCAGACATGGGGAATGGCTTGAAGTTGCGCAGTGGTTTATGACCGAATTCACTTTTATATTTGTGTAGGTGTGTGTAAGGTTAGTATCATTCCAACTTCCGTGTAGTAAAGTTTATAAACTTCTGTACTATTACAATTCATAGTTGTTCTTCCGATAATCTTTCTTACTGTCAATGTCTTTCTCCAGTTTCGGTGTTCTTACATCATTACTATTACAATACAATCACTCGACGACACATACATACTCGCTGACAGGCTGGCCGATTCATCCTCGTAACTAAAGCTAACTGCACACTACACTTAAACGACTATCATTCACTCAGCTCAAACACCCAATTATAAAAACTACAGTGACTTGCTCACTGTCTGTCCTATTCATACTGGAGCCGACGTGACGTAACCTCCAAGTGCTTTCCTTGCGCACGTGTGCATGACTCAGCAAAGAAGCTTCTAGAGCTTTCCGGACACTGCGGTGTTCGATCGCATACACCAGTCGTTAGTTGTCCTGTAGCCCCGGACCTCCACGGCTCGCCGTTATTACTGTCACACGCACACAAACCGCTCGTCGTATCCAAGGTCATATTGTTGAACGAACCACTGTCACAATATGTAGTATAAATACACATCAGTTAATAATATAATTGTTTGCTTATTTTACATTGAACATGGAAATATCATATTTTATGATTTTAGCACACATCAAGTATTAAAGTTTCATTACTAGCAATAACGTCACTAACATACCATTCAAAATATGCTCTGTAACAAAACATATAATGCGTACGAGGGATAAACGTTTAGAAAATAAGATAAATTAATTGTAATAAATGTATGGTTCATTAGACAGAGCATTATCTGCTCTCATAAAAGCCATATTTCTTCATAATTAAATAGAGAACAATATAGTTCACATTGACTGAAATTATTCACATTTTTCGTTGACCAGCCTACGTTAGTTTCACGTGTTGTATTGCCACATTAAACCCCAGTGAAAACTGAGTGAAATCGTAATGCAATTAAAAGGGTTAAGTGGTGTAATATACTAGCTTCTGATCTAAGTGTTGGTGTGTAAAGAACAGAATTAATGATATGCTAGCAGTGAAATATAATTTTCCTCTCACCGCAGCGGACAGCTTTGTGACAAATAAAGCGAATGGTGAGGCATTTTTATTCGCGCGTTTCATTTGTTGAGAACGTACCGGAACAAATCAATTTCACGAGACTCCTTCGCATTTCCAGCAGCAGCATATGTGCGAAAAGGTCGCGGTAGATACGTGCCAGCTTAACCACGCACCGAACATTGTTCGTGTTTCCAGATTAAAGTTTTGATGTTTGTTGCCAAGTCACGGTGGGCACAAGCTTCCTACGTCGTCGGTCGGCCGGTCTCAACATCTGTGGAGATGATTCAAGCTGGTGGTCACCGTCGAGGCCGAAAGGGCGGGTATCTTATAGTTATGATGCACTAAGTTTCATAAACTGAGCATTTGACGGCACTAACTGTATAAATACAAAGTCGTCATGGTTACATAAGAACTGTAGGACTCACTTGGGTTTCCCACATGAGGTGTGATCACTTTCACAGTCACAGTTTATTGAGTCTTGTGTGCCTACAGTGCCTTGAGAATGTTTTGTTTTTATTGTAGTCAAAACAAAAATTTAAAGTATAATTCTTTCAGTGGTTCGAACTCCAAAAAGTATTTTAAAAACTATAAAATTAAGAAAATACAGTCTATTCTTGTACTGCTAAATATAACAAAAGCATTTGATAATTATGTAGGTCAATCACACTTGAAAATGCATTAAATCGCATTCCCACTGCCATTGTTGCGAATTGTTTCATGGCTACAAAAAAGGCAAACACCTCTAATTGAAACAACTGCCAAAAATATGCACCAATCTTCATAATAGGGACGTAATGCAAGGTGCTGTTTTATACATTTCGGCTATTTAATTTATCTTAGAAGAAATCTTTGAAGATTTAGCTGCCCAAAAAGTACATTAATCCTGTAGCTCCTGTACTTGCAAAACTAACTTACATCTTAATTGCTAATAGGAAGAATACACAACACTGCTTACTAAAGGACAAAAGAAAAACTCGCAGAAATACAATTTGAACTAACCTATCAAAATGTGTAATGTTAAATATCATAACATTGTTCACCACTAAGCATTTTAGAGAACTCCATCCTCATCAGTATCTGAAGATGAAATGTTAGCTTGGGAAAAAATACATTTTTGCAACAGCAAAGAATATTAATTTGTAAATTAATAAGAAATCCAACTTAACACATTGGTCAATAGTCTACTACCAAAATCGGAACACGAGTTTCTGATTATAAATATCGCTGCTAAGATTATGGATTAATGACCTAACTTTTACATTTGTTATTTTAGCTAACGAAGCCAAATCTTTGAAAGTGATGTCAAAGCTAAAATTCCATAAGCAAGACGATTAATGCCATAAATGAATGGATATCGTCACTTGAGATATCCTAGGGAAACAAATAGTAAGAGATCTATCTTCTTCTGATTACCCTCCCCATATAGATGACTTACACCCCCTAGGGTCAGACGGCTGTTGGGGAGCAGACGTATCTATGGACCGGACAGAGTGAAGACCTAGAAGCTGGTGATCAGCCCAGCACCTGGTATGAGAATAACGAATAGGATGATAAGAAATGCAGGCGAAATGGTCGAATGGAAAGGTGATGATAGAGCAGTTGGTGAAATCGATGAACTAGAGAAAACTCGCCCACACGCCACTTCGTCTACCACGAATACCGCATGCGGGTCCCTGGAATCGAACCCGCCTTAGTGATAGGCGAACGGTCTAACCGCTCGGCCATGGCGCTGCCTAATAAGAGAATTATGATAGACGAAACATTCAAACTTAGCTTGTATAGTTAAAGCTTTCTCCTGAAGGTATTGTTTTCATCATAACTGGGTGTTTACCTTCCTTGGAAAGCTGTGTCTTTTGCTTTTTAGAACAGGTGAAATGTAGAACCAATTAAAGGTTTCTCAAGTCACGCGCAGTTCATCATACTTGCTAAACAATGGACATCTCCACACGGAAATGGCAAAATGTCACCACGCCTGTTCTAATCGAGCGTGAGTGACACAGTTATGTTTGTCTACTTTCTATAATACATATGTATTTACCCTTTGATGATAAACGGAACAATTTTGTTAAGTTTCCTTAGAAGTTTGTATGCTCATGGCACTTTTCGATTTTGGTTCAATTTTAGATACTAATGTCTGTAAAGAGCTGCCATAGGTAAATCCATTTCATAAGCTTCAAAATCGAAAATTACTTGGAAAACTTAGATTACAACCCTGTTGTATGTAGAGATGGCTGTTTGTACAAGTATTTCTCGCTACAATAGCCACGCGTTCGGTCAGTTTTCCCAGATATAACGAATCACGTCTCATCTTCGAGTATCAAAGGGTGTACAACTAAGCGGTGTTTTTGAAACACCTGCAAGTTGTTTTTCACTTGCACACAAGTATCTGCAGATTCAACCCAGTGGTTCTATTCGTAGCATTATGTCGGGGTTCTTCATGTGCGCTTGTCTGTTCCTGGCTTGCAGTGAAGCAAGAAATGTGTCATCTAAGCATGGGCACATCGGTGAGGTTGGTTTTCCAATTCTGTGAAGATATTGTTGAAATTTTCCATGGTTTGTAAGGAATGTGTGAGTATGAATGTCTGGTTTAGGACGTTTGTTGCCTGGTATGAACGTTTGGGAAGCTGAGTTTTCTGTGAGGATGTATAGTAACGATGAAGTCTTTGTTTGCAAAATGAGTCATATGGTATTATTCTTTGAGACTTTGAATCTGTTTCTGCGGGGAAGTCTGCCCCTTCGTTCCCGTACAGACCAATGTGTCCTCGGATCCAGTTATAAATATTTCATAACCGTGTAATGAGATTAAAATACTTGTAATAACCAGGGTCCAAACAGTGATATCTGTGGAAATAAAGCAATATCTTAATACTTAACTGAATAGTTTCGGTTTAACTGATTAAAATTTTTATTTATTTAGCATTAATTGATCGCCATAAGTGGTGAACGCATTCTTTTCAGCATGGGTTGAAAGCGGAAACAATCTCCGTATCCGTAAATAAGCTTAAATCATGGTCTTCTAATAAATGTGTCTTCTTATTTTTTGAACTAAATGTTACAACACCTTGCGTTGTAACCCGTAGCTTGGGGGTTTAATCAAATACATACATTTAATGATTTGGGAGGTGTATGTTGGGCGGACTGGATAAGTTTCGGTAATGAACCTTGCTATATTGACCCTACTGTGACCCATAGCATGAACAATAGTGAAAGCAATGCCCGTGTGGAAGAGTGAATCATCTTTATTGTTACACTTTTGTCATTATGATTTGCAGTTACGGGCGTGAAGCTACGATAATTCTGAGGAAAATTTCCCCGCCCTGCACCATAGGGAGTCTATCTACCACTCTATAGCGACGGTGACGCATCGATGTATACACCTGCCGTCCGTGGGTGTACCGATCGTGATAGTCCTCTGTTCTTATTCAATCCCTTTTCTGTTCACTCTTTGTAAGCCTAAATCAGTCCACTTCGTCGACTCTACCTGTGTTCTAAAGCGTCCTAACTCAGAATGTCCGATTTCCGAGAAATAAACATTTTAATTTTGTTACACTTACAGAAAGTTAATCCTAGTCTGTCGCGGTTGGGATTTCGACACGTCAGCCGATGGGCTATTGTGCGTCGGACCCCAGAAGGAAGCATGATATTAGAGTAACCTACAGGTGGCCAGATCGCATCACAGGTAGAACTACTATGGCAGGCAGTTCTTCAGCCCGATAGAATTCCAGGCCGCCACAGAAAGCGCGCCACCACTCAGGTCCGGCTGGTCAATCAGTCTCCCCAGCCAACCACAGCGCCTCCCCTCAGCCAAATACCGTATTTCCAGAGCACAAACTTCACCACAGCGTATCCTACCGGCTACCCTGCTGGCTTTTACAACCTGGAAAGACCAGATATAGAGAAAATGGGATGAAAGGGAGTAATTCGGGGGATGTAAGGTAAATATTCTTTCCAGTATTCGCCTGAGTACTCCGGGAAAAGCCCCGAAAAACTGAAGGTCAGGAAGGTCTCAGATGTTACCGCCTGAGCTATCTCGCTCGGCATCTTAACTATGTTTTGAAAAATTTTGTTTTAAAAAATACTGCGATATCATTTCCATATCAAATTTCCTGACTCGGCAAGGTTGTCCTAAAATCACATCACTCTGTCAATAGGGTTCTCTCTCTGTTCGTTTCTATACCTGAAGTATTTAATTGTAGTACTCGGTATTGTCTCTTACTTTTCTTGTCCACATTTATTATTCCAACTACTCGAAGCTGTTTCTAACCACCTCATATCCCAGACAATTCATTTTCTGTTCTCGTTAAAATCATTCTCTGTTCGCCAATTCTTTCAAATCAGTTTCGATGCTAAATTTAATCGTCCATTTCACAAGCGTTATTGTTCTTCAGATAATTTCCTTTGTCATTGTATTAGACACTTAAAAGTTCTCTTTTATGGCCTTCAAATTTCGATTTTTTGAGTCATACACTGGTATTTGCCTTCCGTTTGGGTTGTTCGATTGCTCGTGTTTCTATCAAATCCAGAAAAACAAACATTTAATTGGGAGCTTTGAGAATCGATGTCCTTTCGTAGCATTGCTGTAATCTTCAGTTGCACCGTAAACGATTCCTATAGCACATATTCAACACAGTATAATTATTATACCAACAGATTTACGTATCCCCTAGTGAGAAGTGTTTGTATATTCAGCCTTGCGGTTTGAAATAAAGTTGTTAAGATTGAATGAATGTTATGAATATTGTGAATATTCTTTGAAGATTGCCAATAGCTTACTCGTAAAATTAAATTTAGAACTTGCTCTTCATTTTTATGGATTGAGTCGTAGTCTGTAAATCATTGTAAACGGGTTTGGTATATAAAATATCAATAAACAACAGAAATAATTTAGTGTGTGTGGAGATATCTTAGACAAGGAGGTTATGATCGGAAGCATATGTACTGTTTCTGCAGCTTTCAAAATAATGGTTTTAATATTATAACAGGATGTCACTGGTGCCATTCGAAATCATAACACCCATAACCAACTGAGATTGCATTTTTAAAGTATAGCTGCATATTTTGTATTGTAATATTTACTACTACTAAGGGAATCGTAGGGAAAACAATTTAACGAATACTGATCGTCAGCTATTGTCTCGCGAAAACAAACATAATATTCAATTAGGATGCCTTGTTTCTGTCAAATATTGAAATACAGCTTGTTATTGAATTTGTTACCCACGCGTTTTCATCTGATGCGACAATTTTATCCTTGAAGGTTTGTAAAAAGAGATGCCCAATCTGAACGTGTTAACAACAAAACACAAATATAATCATAAACTAAACTTAATCGATTTGTAGTCTCAGTTTCGCAAGCTTTTTTTACTCCTTGCCAAATTTATGTTTACTGGGTGTTTAAAGTAAGAGACCTGGGAATTCGTTTTTTTTTTTAACTTTGGTCTTTAAAGACCATTTAACCATCCGGATGATGTATATCTCTATTACATTCAGCTCAGACTCGTTTACTCTCTCACTTATACTTACACTTACACACACACACACCCATGCCTGAAGCGGGACTCCAACCCGCGACATTCTGAGCGGTGGAACGCCAAAGACACGCTTTAGCGACCACGGCTACTGGAGTTGGCAAAGAGATTATCTTTCAACCAACTGATACTTAAATAGCTTACACTTCAAGAAGAAGAGGATTTGTGAACTCTCTTATAAACGAGTTATGTACATACATTCTGGCCATGTGAGAGACATGCCTTGGGCATGTAAAAAAGCATTCTAACTTTAAATGTTAAATACCATCATAGCATTTTCTGTAACTGCACAGTGGCTTTCCATAACATCCCACTTAACTGAAGTTAAATGTTTTGCCACTCACTATAGAAGAACATAACTGATGCCATTTCATACAGATGGTTGAACACACATTTCACTGTAAACAATTAATGATTTTTGCGTCCATATGCATTGTTTATATTGGTTTTGATATGATGAATTGTGTGGTTCTATGACAGCCAAGCTAAGTAAATAGGATAAAGGGGAAGAGCAAATCCAACCGCAGTTTAAGCACAAACATTAATGTACCCATTTTAAAATATGCGAAAGTTATACATTCCGCTTGCTAAACACTGCTGGCTTTGCCGTGAAACGGAGACTAAACCACGAAAGAAGTAGCATAATGAATAACTCTGTCATTATCAGTAACGATGTAAATTTGTTGTGCAGTTTTCAAAAGAGGAGTATTTATTGAACTTACCCCAACTAATTTTCGCTACAAACCACACAAGAAAATATTAATTACTATCTAACTAAATGCACTACATATGCTGTTAAATTGAGCAAAAGAAGTAATTTATAGCGATATTGTATGTTTTCTAATAATCGTGCACTGCAGTAGAAGTTAACATAGAATCCGTTGTTGCAGGTTTTCTTTTATGGGATATCCAGACGGTGATTATATCTCAGTGCTAACTTCACAACTTATTCAACCTTTTAATGAAGTAAAATATTTTATGAATGGCGAGGAAGATTAGCCACGTCCTTGAGGTTTCTAGTTTTTGGGTTTAATTTTAACCCGTAGGTTGTAGTCGCTCTTTCTTGAATTAACAACGCTAGGTGTAGTAGGAAAACTCGAGAAGCTTTGAGGATGTTACTGTGGCTTAATGAGCATAATGATCCCGCTATCTATTGTTACTTGCCGGTGCTTGGTGGCAATGTGCCAAAACTCGTAGCTTCCCTGTCACTTGGGCCGCTAATGAATTACCTCAATACTGCAGCTAGATTGAAGCAATTACCGCCAAGAATACACTGGGCTGTGTACCAGTAATCATGATAAAGATGGTATTGTTTACTTCCTGTGTAGCGTGAATATGTACGTAATTCTTTATGTCAGAGTCTTCCAAGAGGATAATCCACTCAAATGGCTCGTATCACTAGCAGCTGGGGTTGCAGTCATGCTCACCTTTAGGTTGTTTCTCAAAAAAGGAGTATTATTTTTCTTAATATAAGATTTGAAGCTTTCACGGCGATGGTTATTAATTAAAGCTTTTCGGGTTATCAGCCGTGTAAATTGTTCAAGTTTTCCATCATTTCATACTGCATGGCCACCATCAGGAAATGAATAGTAAACAAATAACTGGCCAGTTCAAACTCGTGGCCTTCACCGGGAACTGCAGAAGAAATAAACGAACATCTCAAAATCATGGCCAGAACGACTACAGAAATCACCAATAGCACATCACAGCCTCGACAATGGTCGTGGTTTCACACTGCAGTAACGGACATTGCCTCATAAAAGGGGCAATTAAAATTAAATTAGAGCCAAATAATTTAAATTTGAACAGGAACACTTAAAAGAAGGCCATGATTTTGAGATGGTCTTATATTTCTTATGCAGTTCTCGATGAAGACCATAAGTTTGAGATGGTCATTTATTTATTAATTCTTCATTACCTGATGATGATCATGGAGTTTGATATGTCCAAAAGCTCGAACAATTTTATGGATATTACACGACTGATAACCCGAGAAGCTATAGTTAATCATTTTTGTTCACAGTTTGTTGTCACTGGTCGAATTATCTTTTAATATCCTGAACAATCTAAAAGGAGGTTAAACACATGTCAGTTGTTCTAATTCACTTGGAGTTTCTAAAAAAGTTGAAACAATAGCTTAAAAACTGCATGGCAGTAGTTATTCTTCTCTGGATTTGTCTGGGTTTCTAATCTTGTTTTCATGTGATGTTTGAGAGATATGAGATGTTCTTCACTGTGACTTGTAGAATTTGAGATCCTTTCTTTGTTAGTTGCCTCATTCCCCGTTATCCTACAATCGGATGAAATCCAGTGTAGAACTAATTCTTTGCCAGAGTTCTGTAACTGGGAGGTAAATCTGTGACATTCTTCTGTGTCCACTGTGTTTGTATTGAGGATTACTACGGTAGCTGCTTTGGGATCAGTATTAAGTTATGTCTGTATGCATTTTTTGTGGAGTGAACCATTTCGGAGATATTCCTTGTTATTTGTGTGAGTTTTGCAATATTTAAACTTTTCTCAAATAGAAGTTCATTATTCACTTATCTCTTGGGCGTGCATGGAGAACAGAATTTCAAAGCTTTAAAAGATTTGACTGTCGCTCAAAGCTTATTACATTCCCATATCCCACTTACATCTACAACAAAATCAGCAATAAGATAATTTCTGCAACTAACATGAAAAAGATACAGGAATAAGAGTTTGTAAGAATAGTTAGTACAATAGTAGAGAAAGTCATGTGAGTGCAGCCCATCGCTATTCTCTTCCCAACTAAATCCCGCCCAACTGTCCGCCATAGAAGATGCAAACGGGTTAAGCCCATATGCATTTGCAAAGTTTGGTAAACGGAATCAGATTTCAAAAACAGCACGGACTCCGGGGCTCCAAACAGAGATATTCCACATTCGACACGCTACCTCTGTGCAATCGTGATGAGAATGATGAACGCGCATTGAATCTCTCAACTGTTTCATTTAACTTGGGGAACCTCCAGGCTATCTCGGATACTTGATTATGTGAGAGATATTGTATCTTAGAGGCGATTGGCAATACTGCAAGTACTTTTTACTTTCTCTGGGTAACTTATACTCGGTAGAGGAGGTATTGTATTCCACTCAAAAATTCTATAACCAAAGTGATTTTTACTGAATCTAGCAAAAGTTTGAAAAGACGAGACGCAGTCGAGAAGATAATATGGTGTATGGATAAAATGTGAAATACTAACTTCGAAACATAACATTGATCTTTCCATGCTGTCTTGGTGGTTGAACGTAACATACTATATTAACTATAGCACCTTTCCTATCTTTCGATTTTCAGGTATGAAAGAAGTACAGCCTGTTTTCCAATTTGCTTCGATTTCAGAATCAACACACTCGTTCAAGTTAGCCGCCATGACTACTATGGGTAATTATTGATTTGAGCACGGCCTACTCAGTTTATCTCGTGGAACGTGTATTAAGATTCAGTCACTCTGATTAATACGTTCCATTGCCTTTACAACGAAAGTTGGACTGGTTCCATTGCTTTATTCTTTTAAATAATAACGTATGCAATATAAATAATGTGGTAAAAATCAACAAGTAAGTTTGATTATATCTGTATTAATCAAGATATTGTGACGTTTAAGGGTGTGAAAATGCTAGCGGACTTAAAAGTGTGTAATATAGGAGGCTAGGTTAAGTTGTTGGATGTGAATACGGGATAATACATTTACCTACAATGTCAACATAACCGGAAATGTCACGAAATCGTACTATTTTCCAAAAATATATGTTTTGGGATACCTAAAACCCCTTTTTACTTCTCTACTGGTAAGTACGGGAAGTATTGTATTCCACCCAAAAATTCGACGTCGAGATTTCACCGGAAATATATGTTTTGAGGCCCCTGAATCCAAAAAAAATGGATTTTTAGAAAAAGGTCCGTGTGTGTGTCCAACTGTGTCTGTGTGTCTGTCAGTCTGTGGACAGCATAACTCAAAAACGAAAAGTCGGTTGAAAGCCAACCTTGGTATTTAAGTTTAATGTCTTTCAAGGATGCGACACCAATATTTTGAAGAAAATAGCCCCACCCTACACTACCCTTTACATGGAACATTTTTCGAAAATTTTGATTTTCTTGAAAATGGCTCTAACGATTTTGATTAAAATGTCATATGTTTGAGATATTTTGATGACAAATGAAATGTATATCTTGAATTTTTTGGCTATAGCCCTTGTAGTCGTATTTACTTTGGACGACTTTTGCATAACTGGTAAACCGTTAGAGATAGACCAAATTATACTATACAAAAAATGTAGATCTTGCTAAAATACACAATTTATGTCTTAATAAATGTTCTTATAGGGTGAACCATTTCGAAGATATTCCTTGTTATGTGTGTGAGTTTCGGAAAACTTAAGAATTTTCGTGAAATGGATCTTCGTTGTTAATTTTGTTATATGTTAAGTGTGCAAAGACAACAGAATCTCAATTGTTTTACTATCGCACAAAGTCTACTGTATTCTAATATTGCCCTTGCACCTACAAGGAAATAAGCAATAAGTTGGACAAATGTTTATCTTAACTAACACGAAAAAGATATAGGAATAAGAGTTTGTAAGAATGGTTAGTACAAGAGTAGAGAAAGTCATGTGAGTGCAACACATCAGATTTTTTACTTTTGTTTGCGTATGGAAAAGAGTACTTATCTTTAACGAAAACTGTACAACAACCATTACAAAGTACAAAGGAATAAGACGTGCAATACAGACGAGGAGGAGAATAATAGGAATAATGACTCGAATGCATCCAATAAGTTGTGTTTTGTGCGAAGTGTGGCTCGCTCGTTTTGGTAATGCATACAGTAGATAAGATGTGTTGCATGTGACAGCTGTGAGATATTGAAATGTTTCTGGGCGATGAGGGACGCATAAAGGGATCTGTTTGCGTAATGCGAGCCTAATATAATAGCACGCCTTGGTCGGTCGTTTGCAACCCTCAAAGAACACCGACAAAGGGGAAAAGAGAGAAGGTGGCCGATGACGACAATGGGCGTAGGAGGAGCGCGTGGTCGTCCATACAACAAGCAACAGGGTTCGATACCCCGTATAGCGATCGATATCGCGTGGGATGATGCCTTCACGTCATCTAGAGCGCAATGCTGGCAAGATTGCCAAGGATCACATCGAGAACAATAGAGCAGAATCGCTTTTCCCAAACAATTATACATCTCAATGTGTTTGGAGATTATACCAAACACCTGCTAATAATACGTTATCGGACACCTCGCCTTTTAATCCTTCCGTTCTCCCCCCCCCCCCCCCCCCCTCCCACTTCCTATTCGTCCTTAGCCATTGCCTATAAGCTTAACTACAGGAGAAACAGGAACAAAGGAACTTTGTTTTTTGGTAATGGAAAGAAGAAAACAAAAGGTTCATCAAGAACTCATTTAGAGTATTTATGCAGTTATTTTAGCTACTCATTTTTAAATAAAAATGACATGAGAAAGGAATAATAATAATAATAATAATAATAATAATAATAATAATAATAATAATAATAATAATAATAATAATAATAATAATAATAATAATAATAATAATAATAATAATAATAATAATAGTAATAATAATAATAATTAATAGTAATAATAATTAATAATGATAATGACAATAAGTAATATTTAAGTTACTATTAACTGCCATACAGTTTTAATGAAAATATAAAAGAACACTGTTGAACATTTTTCAACGATTTTATGAAACGCAGAGAATCTGTCATCCTCCTTAGCCTAGGGCAAGGATGTCAGCCGGAGCGCATATGCGCCAGATAGCACGTATGTGCCGGGAGAGCGCGTGGAGCTGTAGCCAAGCAGTCGGTTTGAGTTTTAGCAAGGAGTGTACAAAAGACAACTGACAGTAACCATGAACGCAGCAAGGAACTACAAAGATATTAAAACATGCGTATAATGACCTGGGTGTAATTGCTTTTTACAAATCTTTTAGCAGTGGTCACCATCTCTGTTCAGTGTAGCACGCCGGCACGCGAAAGCACGTAACACAGGTCTATGCGCTCTGAACTTGACATCGCTGGCCTAGGGCTAGCCACGGTCGCGAGTTCAAAGAGTATTAAATTCTCATTGAATTTTATATAACCACGAAACCTTAACAGGCAAATAATAATTTATTAACATGTATATTTTACTCTACAGATATGTTAAGTGATGTTAAAATAGTATGTCTGCTGAATTAATAATGTTGTAAATATTTGCTGTTTGAGTTTACGTTTCCAGATTTTAAGCAATACACTTCAAAATGTTAAATAAACCTCATTTCATTTCTCTTGAGCCGATGGACGTGTAAGGTTCGACTATCATACAATTGTCGATCTTGTACTTTTTGAAAATTAAGTTTTGTCTGGCTTACGAAATTCATGTTACTGTAGTATCGGTTGTTGAAATCAATTCTGGTGCATATTTATCAATGATACAACTATTTATAACGTGTAGAATGGATATTAAAATCAACGTCAGTGCAGAAAATCTGAATACTATTGTTCATCTCTCTCTCTATCTCTCAGGCCCTAATGACATAGTTATCGCCGGGCCCTTAAATACCACACACACACAGACACACACACACACACACACACACACACACACACACACACACACACTCTCTCTCTCTCTCTCCTTGTGGGACACCCCTCAAGTTGAAGTCGCTAGCAAGGTGGTTAACATAACAGCACTGTCTGGGCACCAAAAGAAGGCAAGAGGGGTCCAGGTGTGAATTGGGGTTTGAGCCGTTAATCTGCTATCGTAGTCCATTTGTTTCCTAGAAAATTAGTGTAGTACTGGCAGAGCGACCAGGCCCATTGACCGCTGCATTCGCTTGTTACATGTTTATCAGAACTGCGAAATACTAGTAATTTGGTGAACAGTCAGTAATGCAACATACATGGATGATCTCTCACGCCTGCCGATATGTGACACGTTGCTGTCCCGAAGATATTACATTTAAATTCACTGTCTCGACGTGTATATGCGATAAGCTCACGTAAACAACTCTGTAATTTCATATTTTTTTCCGATACGCCTCATGGGTTTGTCACCTAGTGAATGATCCAATGTTGGCACAATTGCGCATTTGTCTGACAACACTGTGTATTGTATGACACTAGCCTGTGCAAACCTGATTGTTAACGGTAGAAAATCTTTACTAGCAGAGTCCTTCACCTCGCATTCTTCTGCTGGTCGGACAGTATTTGATAAAGGTAAACTAAACAGCTAATATTGACCAACCGCAGATTTCTCTAACTACGTGGACGCCGTTTCACGAAAAGTTGTTCCAAAATGGCGAGGAAATACGAAAGTTAAGCGAGCAGATTATTTTGTTTCATCAGTCAGCGCATACCAGTGATCACGTAGTAAGAAGACTTAGGCTCATTAGTTTGAACCTCAGCCCGGCTAAACAATTTAAAGTTCAGAAACGAGGGTTTTCTCTCCTAGTTTCAAACATCTGAGGTAGCTTGCAGCCGCCAGTGATCCGTATACCTAGTTAGGGCACATTCCCACCCATTATCATTTGGAGAAACGACTTCCCATCAGAGAGCCAATTATGGCCGAGCGAGACGGAGTCCTTAACGATCTTATGGCTTTAGTTAGAGAACAAATGTTATCATCCTTTGATGATAATATGTATGTGGCCTGCTGGACATGCTTGTTTACAAGCCTTTTTAAATCCACTTTTGACGTTATTGCAGGGTTTTAATTTTCGTTCAGCTTGCTATATCATAATATTGACAGCTTTGAGACTTGGGGTATGAAGCACCCAAAGTAAAAGCTGTTGCAAGTAACACTTACATTGAAGGCAACACAAACCTAATTCTGCAAGGGCAGATATCAGCTCCCGTAAGTACTGATGGAGTTGATTTCTACCACAGTTCCTTAGATATGGTCATAAATTATGTTTCTTTTATTATGTTTCCAATAAGGAAGTAAAATAACGATAACAATAATAATATTATTAAAGTTGTGATGCCAAAGTTATCTTCATTAAGCTAAATTACTGTTCATTTGTTAATCCTGCTAAAAATTATTTTAAACTAATTTTATGTCTGGTAATATAAACTCACAATCACACGTGATTCTCAAGCTCTGTAAGTTTATTTGCAGTGTTGCCTGCAGTCATACTACGTTTAAACGCTTACTTTAGATATTCTTCCGCGTTTCGGAATATCTATTCACTGCAATAGGCTAGATTATACTGGTTCTGGTAGTATTTCTATGATAGATTCTCTTAATTAAAGTTTTATATTTTCCGCACCAACAGAGACATAAAGTAATATTTACCTCTTTATTACAGCAAAAGCTTAATTTCAAAGGGAAAGAAGATATACATTTGAAAATGGAAAACTTACAGATGTCTCTTTCGCTTATTTAAATTATTCATGATATGACATCTTGCTCTTTGAACAGCAGCTATAAAAGAATCCATTACTCTTTCAGTTGGTAATGTGAAAGCTTTCAGGTTGTCAGCAGCAATGTTCATAATACGGAAACTGTTTTAGGCGTATACATTATATATGCATCTTTTTGAACCTGCGTGTTTTCTTATTCCTTCGTAGTCATTCATAATTGAATCTCCGTCCTGTAAACATATCGCGTTTATTAAATCCTGCGTCTGAGGATCTCTATGTGGCAATTCTTCTGCAGTTGAATTATGTAAATGTTTGCTACAGTTACACATTTGAGACAGGCATAGAAAATGGCGTTTCTCTCAGAATGTCATATGCGATTTGCTAATGTTTTCATCATAGCCACCTTGATCGCATACAGACATCTGGAGCATTCGACAAAGAAACTATAGAATCCCCTTAAATATATTTGTCCTTTGGAATGCATTTGTATAATCACTGCAGTCACTTTAACAAACTAAGTTGTACAGTTTGGTAATTAACTATCGGGGACAGAAAAACAGAATATTTTAACTCTGGTGAATATTCCTCTTTAAACAGCTCAGTGTTTTAACGAAGTTTAAACTGAAAAAATGAATTAAAAGAATTGCATTACATCAAATACTGTTTACAAGGAAACACCGTCACATTTTTGTTCAAAAGATAAAGGTTTAGACGCCATGATCACTCGAAAGTTTAACATTAAAACAAAATTAATTAAAAATCGCACACTCTGTTCGAATTATTTTTGGAATATTTGAAGTTAGATATATTGTGACAAAATTACAAGTTTCTTTTTACGTCACTTTTGTTTCTTCTAAACCTAGACAGCATTGCCAAAGCTGCTGTTCGGTCTTTTCCCATTGTGCTCGCAGAAATGTCTTCACACCCTACAGTATTGAAAAACACCTTTCTGCTTCATTATTGTCATGGATATTGTCACAAAAATCTTCAACAGTTTATGGCCATCACAGAATGTTCATTGTAAACTGTTTTCAACCATGAATTACAAAATAGCACCAGCGCTAAAATCTTTGCCCATATTTCATAATCAGTAACTCCTTTCGAAGCCTAACAATGTGTAAATGGGTATATTCCAACGGTTTGTTTCAATAGGGTTTCTGGAAACTCCTTATTGTAATGCTGGAAATGTACTTTTGCAAAGAGCATAGAGGTCGTTTGATGCCCAGAAAACCTGAAGCGGTCTTTACCTTGAGGAATAAAGATGTCACATACTTTGACACTTTGACATTTCGGTTTTCTATTATTTTTTCCCCAACACATACACGTACCAGTAGATACGACATCATAGAGAAAGCAAAATGTCTAAGTATTGGTAAATTCAATCGGTCGGGTGGTAGACCTTGGCCCGGGGTTACGTTTTTTACTCACGAATCTTTGGAGAAAAGGTTTAACTAAGTAAATAAGACAAAAATAAATTATTTGAGTTCATTTTACCTGTTTGGTTTGCCTCTGAGTCTATAATCCTACCGGTCTGTCCTTTTAAATTACCCCCTCCCCAAAAAAAGAAAATGCCTCTAGAAATCAGAATTTCATTCCACACTGAACATACGTTGCAGGCAACCATTTGGTCAGTTCCCCGATCTTTATTTTCTTTGTTCCTCCAGAGAGGATGTTGGAACGGACAAGTTTTTTATTGGACCACTTATGATGAAGTTTAATATTGTAATTCAAAAAGACGCTGTAACAAAGGACGTCATTAGCCACCAGTGTCGCCCCTAGCTACCAGGAAACATTCAAGGATAGGATGGATATTAATATCTGCTATTATTTGTGGCCGTGGACAAGAAACGAGGTATTATTCCTGAAAACACTTTGAATCAACCGCAGGGTATGTAATTATATGGGTCCGTCGTCTTTTGATTGTTAATTGGTTAATGCTTTTTGTGAATGATACAATTTTCCCGGCACCTAAGAAAAGAAAATGATACGCTAGCTGTGTTTCTGAAATGCGGCGTGGACTGGCAGTACCATAGGAATGACATTGTAAATATAACGTAGTTTCGTATAGCTCACGCAGCAATACTAAACGATTCGTTATTTTTATTTTCTCTACTACCCACAGTAAGTAGGGGAAGTATGTATTCCACCCAATATTTCGATATCGAGGTTTCACCAGAAAGATTCCCTGAATCCAAAACGAGCATTTTTAGGAAAAGGTTTATGTGTGTGTGTCTGTCTGCCTGCCTGTGAACAGCATAACTCAAAAACAAAAGCCGGTTAGAAACCAAAGTTGGTATTTAAGTTTAATATCTCTCAAGGATGCGACACGAAGATTTTGAAAAAAATTCCTTCACCCTAAACTACCCTTTACATGGAAAAATTTTCGAAAACTTTGATTTTCTCAAAAAACTATTTTAATTAAAATATTATATGTTTAAGATATTTTTGTATATTCGTGTTTACTTTTGATGACTTTTGCATAACTGGTAAACCGTAAGAGATAGACAAAATCTTAATATACAAAAAATATAGATCTCGTTAGAACACGTTACGTCATGTCTATGTGCATTTTTTTGTGGAATGAACCATTTCGGAGATAGTTCTTGTTATCTGTGTGAGTTTTGGAATACTTAAACTTTTCTCAAATGAAAAGTTGTTATTCACTTTTTTACCTGTTGGTCGTGCAATGAGAACGGAATTTGAAGCTTTCATATAACAGCCAGCTTTAAAACATTTGACTATCACTTGAAGTCTACTAAACCCTCCTGTACGTACAAGAAAATTAACAATAAGCTAATTTCTGCAAATGTTTTTCTCTATGAACATGAAGTGCATAGAGGAATAGAAGTTTATAAAAATAGTACAAGGGTGAGTAGAGAAGGTCATGTGAGTGAACACATCAGATTTTTTCCCTTACCTCTTGGATATCTAATCAGTGGAATCATTGTAATCGACCTAAAAATTCGATATCAACAAGAGTTCTTCCGTAACCTAAATCCAAAGGCTCATGTACGTTTGTGGCATTCAGTAGGTCAACAGAAATATGTTGTTGCAAACATTAGAAGATTGAAGTTATTCACAACAATTAATTAAAACAATAACATGCTTGTACACCAAAATAATAACAGTAATTAACAATATTTTTAAGGTGCTTTAAGGTGTTATTTTTTTCAAGTGACGGTGTTCGAAAAGAGGTCTGTTCTTTTAAGATGATTTGTTTTTTATAATACGATATCTATTTAAATGTACTTTTGTTAGCCAACGATCAGATAAGTATTCAAACCTCCCTAGAAAAAGCAACCTTTAAACCTAATCGGCTCTGTGATTTGTAAACTGTAAAAATACATACTACAAAAATAAAAGTAATAATATTTTTGGAAAACAACATTCAGGAATGAAAAAAATAAGAATTCACCAAATAATAGAACAGCTAAACCATGTCATCTATTTGCGAATTGCTTCGTTTTGACTTATATACCAAGAAAATAATTTATTCAAGTCTCAGAAGATTTGAAGAAGAATTAGTAGACATTTTAGAAACAAGGTTCCCAGAGAGAAAAAGCTGAAATGTCATAAACCATGGCTGCCTCAGTACTTTATTTTGGAAGTGGACTCCGGACAAAAAAAAAATAATTATAATAATAAAATGCAGGCTTCAAAAGTATGAGTTAAAATATATACAAAATTAAATTACAGAGAAAATAAAGACGCAGAGAAGAATTGTAGATGTTTAACATAAGCTAAACTGAAACATCTTAAATAATGCTGAGAGGAACACGATTACATGAAGAATGTAGAATAACAAGCTTTTATAACAATAGCTTGTAGGAGTCACATCAAATTAAATAATGGGTACAAGAAGTAATGTGAATGTAACAGCAGATATTTTCGGCACTTCTGCAGCAATCCAACTCTGCTTCAGTTGTCCAGCTAGTAGCTTCGTGCTTCTCGCTTTCCTATCATGGTGTGCCTTGTGGCCGCCTCAGTGGGTCCGAAAAGGTGCATCCCTTAGTGTAGCAAAGGAAGAATTACAAAATGTTTACATAAAGGGAATGGGAGAGGCAATCTGCCCTTAAAGGAAGAAGTTCCTCTGAAAATGTGAAGTATAGCTCACATCGTCGGAAATAGCAACGAGATTACAGAGTTTTGCACTGTATACAAACCAGAGGCAATCCATTAAGAAGCGGTAAAGGGGACATACGCGTAATGACATTGTAGTATTTCAAGCTAGTTTGTTTCTATATTAATATTCTACACATTTTATACTTAAGCACATAAATTATATCAGTTCTCCATATTTATTTGACCTTTACTGCCAGTTAGTGTCAATAAATTACATCATTATTAGTACAGCGAACCCTTTGTCTCAAACGGGAACCTCGTGAACCTCGGATAGCATGCGTTTCCGGCTACGTAAACAGGTTAATGTACAGAACTGTTCTACGAGGTGGTACACACACAGCACGTGCATAGATTTTGTTCTAAAAGTTTATTACTCAAGGGACCTCAAAACATGTATTTATCTTAAAATCTCGATAACCAAGTTTCCTAAGAAGATACCAAATATTAGTTGGTTTTTGCTCTCATATTAGTATGTAGTCATGTGACTGAAGTATTGTTTGTGTGTAAACGGAAATAAAACTAATCTCTGATAATAATTATTCCTAACCGTAATGTTGAAAGCACGTATGGTTCTTTAGCTGTACTACTTCTAAACCTCTTGGAAACATCGGAAGTACGAAATCTCTGCGCGCTATTGAATTTCCGCCATTTATGCCGCAAACAATAAACTCGTTATGTTTGTCCCAGTGGAGGGCTTAAGCTTCTTTGCGACTTGTGCACACGTTGGTCCTGTTTGTTCCTTTGGCATTTCGCTTCCGTCTTCCCTAACTCATCCCTGGCATTCTGTGAATATTCCCCTACCGGTGATTCTGTAAGCCTCTTTCTTTTCGCCTTTACTTCGGAAAAAAAGAAAGAAAGAGAGAACGATAATCTTTATTTATTCATGTTCCATCTAGAATCTTCTTCGCAGTTCTTTGCTCTTCCTTTAGGTCCCAAATCCCAAAAAGCGCATTGCAGGTGTTATACTACTGTGCATTTTCTGAATACACTCTAAGTCGCGATAGATAAAATATCGATTATTGATAGTGTTTCCTTAGGCGATGCAAATGCGACGTGAATATATTCCAGGTGTTGTTAGAGAATGTGCTGCAAGCTCAAAATGTAATAACAGATATTCCTGTATAAAGTTACAGGATCTATCTAGTTACGTGAGGTTTTCAACTGGCAATATTTTATTCGCCTGTAAAAAGCGCATTGTTTTACTTGTGTTTTCCACGTTCACGAACTTTCAATGCCTACAGACGTTTTGGTCTCACCATGCAAAGTTTTAATTAATATTATAAGAAGTATGTTTAAGTAAAATCTACAGGTGCTGCTTCAAGGGCATATAAAAACTCCATATATACCTTTAATTCCAAATTAATTATACATTATTTTAGCAACTAATTGTAGTTGAAAGCGTGCTTTAATTAGTGTTACAGCACCATTGTGAAGAAATGCAAGAGTTTTATTTAATAACATACAATGTATTGCTGAATCGTTACTCACAAATAGCGCCGTAAATGGACTGACAATCCATTCAAAGCCAAATGTCAATCTCAGCGCTGAAGCGGTAAATGATAGGGAGGGCCCACATGAAATAAACGGTGTGATGCGATTACATTAGACTGCAATTTCATGAAAAAACTCAAAAGCGAAAAGAACAAGAACAACACTAAAATAGTTTTGAAATAAATTACTAATTTACGATAGCTAAAAAAATTGCATTTTATTGTGCAAGGTTTGGATAACACGAAAATTATCAAAACGCTATTAAAATATTTTGAACTCTTAACATATGTGTTTACTTAAGGCAACATTATGCAATCACAGGGTTAACAAGTGCTAGGATTATTCGAGTGCCAAATGTATTTGTTTATCTTCACAAGCAGATATAGCATCTCCCAATAATTGCAATAATTTTCCTTAGTTATACATTACGTATATTTCAAAATTTAAGCACAAGGATTAACGCTACGTAAGTAGTGTTTTATTTCTTGGGGTCCCTGCATCATAACAGTTCCTCTATGGCTCTCAAATTCTGAAATATGTTAGAGTGCAACCTTCCCTGGAAACGCTTCGCCCAATAGAAAAAGTGAAAATGTATTATGCCGTTATTATATCATAATTATGTAAAACTCGTAATCAGATGGTTGCGATAGCGGATTTGTTTTGGTTTGTTAGGAACAACGAAACCCAACAAGATGTATTGATTGGGGCTAATAACTTAATAGGAGGTAGGAAGTAAATCGGTGTCACAGATTTCACAGTTTTACATTCAAGATCCGTATCTGTTCAGCTCGCGTGCTTGGCCAGGCTACCCTAGGACCCCAGGGAAATCATGTTATCTCAACACCGACAGAGGCCTAATGCGAGTTAATAAGGCAGGGCTTATCTTGAATTTAGTTCATCTGATAGGCCTTACCTTGCTCCGTAATTGTTAATCAGTTATTGGTAGCCGTCAGACTTTAAAGTCCTAAAAGTATATCAGCACATGTTTGGTTTAATGCTAACAAAAGCCAAAGCTTTGCCTGCGTTATTCCACTGTCTCATTCTCACGCTGTCTCCTTTTCCCTCCGTCATTCTCCCCTTCTTTCCTATCTCCTCCTCCCTCTTCTTTCTCGTGTCTTTAGTTTTTCCAATTCACACACATTCATGCAAACAAACGTTTTAAATATTTGTCTTTCGGCGATTATTTATACAGCAGAAAATTACTATAAAATATTTAATTGCAGTTTTATCATATGTATAGATTTTGCGTCGCATAAATACCTTCAGAGAGACCACAAAAACTCAGTTTATTGTCTAATGCATTAATGCTTGAGGAGTAATATAAAATGTGAAGTAGAACAGACCGATCTGCAATTGACACTTTCACCTTTAGTACAATAAATCGTCCCACATCACAGTTACGGCAGTGAAGTTGCCTATACATCAGGGGTTAGACTACAATTAATGTCAGTCCACAAAGCCTCCGCTATTTTAGACAACACAACTGGTCTCTAGGTATCACAAGCAAACTTGTTTTCTTATTGCACTGTTTGCTGACAGATCTTTCGTTACAGCATATTTACTTCGTTATACTTGTAAAAACGTTAAAACATGTAACTTTGAGAAAGTCGATGTTAAAATAATTTTATGAAACAAACCACCTTTTATATACTGGTTTAAGTGGATTGGGGGGAAATTTGAAGAAATTAAACAAGACAAATGGTTTCCGGAAAAGAGCTAGGAGAAGATTTGAAGATATAGAAATGTAAATATTGTTCAGCAATATATGGGAAAAAGATTAACAGAAGCATATTGTGACAAATTACAAAAATCCGTCCGGTTACTTTTCTATCACTTTATTGTCTTTTAAAATATTACCACTAATACAGTTTTCTTCTCATCTTTAATACAGTCTACAGCCTTTCAAACTATCACAACTCACAACTTTTACTTCTCGTAATCTTGCTCAGTCCTTTTAGTGTCTTTCTTCACTTCGTCTCTCATACGCTCACTTCGACGATGCAATCACTCTACAGACATTAGAATCTTTTTTCATGACGAACACGTATCTTTTGTGACGACACACACATACAGCTGTCTCACACCCACTGACATATTGAGTGACTCACGTGTATAACCTAAATTTAAACTCAGTGCTGTTTCCTGGTCTCCTTACATAATGGGGATAATCTTTCTCGACTTCTACACACACACGCGCGCACTGGCAATGATGCAGCCAGATGCTTCTTGAAGGTGCTGGCAAAAGCTCCTTTTGATTCTGCCGGTTCAATTATTGTTAGTCACATACACACACAGCAGTCGCGTGTGACCTTGAATGCTTTTGCCCGCTTGTCGGCACGGCATGTGATGTAATGCATACTCTGTACATTAAGAAATTAAAGGAGACGTAAACAAAGCCACGTGCGTTTTGACCGCAGCACATCTACCTAATGCTTTCGCCGTCTAAATAGTCCCTTGAAAAATACTTATACTTAAGTCGGAAATCTCATTTAATGTTTGCTAAAGCATGAACTAAGTTTACTAAGCATAGTTAAAGTGTAAGAATGCGCAGTTAAGTGAATCTGTAACCAGCATAACTCATTCAGCGCGCGCATTATTCAGTGTGAAAGTAACATGGCGGAACAAGTGAGTGTTGTGAAACATAAGCGCGGGAAATCGTTGCGAAGTGGTGAAAATACAATAATATTGAATGTGTTTAACAAGTTCTGCGAGACATATCCCGAACTCGCTATCGATGATGTGATGAAATTAACATCCCAGTTTATCGGTGTGTCAGTTTCAAGTATTTACAGCGCACGCAAAGAAAAATCCTCAGTTGAGTTCAGAACTCCCGGCAACAGGAGACCACGTGCCAGGCAGTTGCCGAATGTTGTGACACGTTTGTGAGATCTGCAATCCGTCCAAAAGTTCACCAGTTCTTTGTTAACAATGAACCCCCACCTTAAAGTGCTGTTGGCAGTTAACTCTGATCCATATTTAAAACGAATTTCCCTCTATAAGCTGCTTCTGGTGGACAGAGATGACGTCAGTAGCAGTTAATTTCCATGTGTTGCATGTTATTTAGATAAAGTAAATATATCCTTTTAGTGTGGTAAAACGTATATTATAGTTACGCGTAGCGGTAACTGTGTTCCGCGCACGTGGCCGCGGAGTGATACACACCGGTGCTTTGTTTACGTCTCCTTGAATCTCTTGACGTCTTTTGTTGTGCGCCGAGCTCGACGTCATAATATATACAAATTAAAAGATACACGGAAAGACAAATGCATGTGGGTAAATTAAATAAGGAACAGAGAGAGAGAGAGAGAGAGAGAGAGAGAGAGAGTTGCTTGGGTATGAGTGAGTGTGGAAACTAAAGGGTATGAGGAAAGGCACACAACAGAATCAATGCACAGAAAGTTAGCCTTAAAGTCTTTAAGGATAGCAAGAACGTAGGCGAATATTTGGCAAAAGAGAAATACATAAAAGATAAGTTTATGGGTTACTTTATAGCATGTTAGAACATTATTATTATTATTATTATTATTATTATTATTATTATTATTATTATTATTATTATTATTATTATTATTAGTATTAGTATTATTATTATTATTATTAGTATTATTGTTATTGTTATTGTTATTGTTATTGTTATTGTTATTGTTATTGTTATTGTTATTGTTATTATTATTAGTTATTTATTTATTATCATCATTGTTAATATAAATGTTTTAGATATTAAGGAAACCTTGATTGGAAATATGGCAAGCTACCAGCCTGGGCTGATGCATTGCCATGTTCTTTGTATATTGTTAAATATTATATTTTAAAAAACGACTTGTCTAAGTAAGGAATAACGTACGTAATTTTGTGAACATAGGTTAGAGAGACATGTATAACTTTGAATATATAGGAAAGAAAAGTGCTTAGAAAGATTTATGGACCGACTAAGGAAAATGGCTGTTGGAAAATAAGAACAAATTCGGAGCTTCAAAACTTGTATAAAGTTACAGATATTGTCTCTGATATTAAAAAAGAAAGATTACAGTGGCTGAGCCATGCTATCAGAATGGACGAAGAACGAATATCTAGAATTGTTATGGAGGCTAAAATAGATGGTATAGGGAAAGTTGGAAGACTACACGCTGATATCGATCGAAATGGAGAATATTCTTTAGGGATGCCAAGGCTATACTAAGAGGACTATCAGGCCAAAGAAGAGGAAGAGGAAGAAGAAGAAGATGTTAGGTAAGAAAAAATAAAGGCAACTCAGTGTATTTGAACTGTTTCATACATTGCCCGCCTCGATAGCGTGATGGTTAGCGTGTCTGCCTCACGTTCAAGAGGTCGCGAGTTCGAATCTCGCTTAGGGTAAGTTATCCGGGTAAGGTTTTTTTTCCGAGGTTTTCCCTACCCTGAGAAGACGAATGTCGGGTAACTTAAAGCTCCATGTACCTCGGGCTCATTTGAGCATCATTTCACCCATTTCATTTCATTCATTCGTCCGATATGACACAATGTTGGAGGACGTTAATTTAAAAAAAAAAATGTTTCATACATTGATTGACCTGTCATCCTTGCGATATTTGTATTCACGTTTGTATGTTGATTCATTTGCAACTTATGAATTAAAGATATCGAAGAAAAGAAGAGGAGGAAGAAGAAGAGGAGGTTGAAGGAGTAGGAGCACATTGCTGAAACTCTGGCGTTGCAGCGCATTAATATTAAAGTAGACATTGCTGCTGTTCTAAATAATGCAGGGAAAGTGCAGGTTGACAAGTGTTGACATACATACCTCGAGGTCTTCCCAAGGGAAGATGTAGCCGCGCCGGTCCCTCTGGCACCCTAAATATTTAGTGGCGAGGTTATTTTATGTTTACGTTCAGAGTTACCCCAGGGAACCTGCTGGTCATACGCTACCGAAGCCTGCCAAGATGGTGCCCTTGTGTCGTATATATGTAACACCATATCAGTATCCTAGATGGGCCCTACGCCCTTCACTTTCTTTACTGCGTTACTGAAACTTTTAGAGGCCTTTCATCATTTATCTAGCCCTCTATTGCTGCAACGTAAACAGTAGATTTATGGTCAGGAATAACCTCAAAGGCATAACGTTTAACGATTTAAGTGTTATTAAATTTGTAACATTTGGGAGGAAAGAATTAAATACATTTATAGGTAGTCAAAATTTGAAGTTCACTTTTTCAGTATTTTGAGAATGTGCCAGAAGTGCTTTCATCAACAGTGGATCGCTGTGTGCAGTAATTTTTAACTTTTTATTTTCTTACTGGAGAAAATATTATTTACTATAGTGCGATTGGATGACCTTTAACGTTAACTAACTAGTGATTGAAATGCCTATGGACTTAATTCTGCATTTTGAGAGATGTCCAACAACAAGAATTAGAGGTATGTGGAAAGGAAATAGAAATACTCATGGAGGGATTGGGGGAAGGGTTGAGATCTCTCAACGATGAACAAGGACACAGAGTAAAATCTCCGTATTTAGTGCAATAGCGCATGCAGAGAAGCGGATTATGTTAGTAATTAAATAGTCCTATTGCTAGCACAATTTGCATATTTGTTATCGTACTTTCTGGTAGTAAATAATTTATATGGATATTGTGACGCCGGGCGCGGCACACAACAAAAGACGGTCGGGATTAAGCTATATCTAACATCACAAATCAGTCCGGCGAGCAATCAAGGGTGCTCAAGGTCAGGCTGCCTCGCGCGACTGCGTGTGTATACGTGACTAACAGCGCGACACGTAACAAAGGATTGCTGGAACCTTGAGGGGCATCTGGCGGCCGGCGTGTTTGTGGAAAACGAGAAAGGTCCACGTTACGTCATTCTCGCCATACAAGGAGACGAGGCAACCAGTTAAAATGAGTTGCGGTTACAGACATGAGTCGGTCAGTGTCAGTGAGTGCGAGATAGCTGTGTGTGGTAGTGTCGTCATGAAAGATACATCCCATCGAAGTGAAGAAGTTTTAACGAGTGTTGAGTGACTATGGCGGAGTTAGTGTATGAGAGACAGAGACAGTAAGGAAAGACAGTGAAAGGAATGAGTCAAGGCTAGGAGAAGAAAATAGTTGAGAGTTGTAATATCACGAGACAGTTAACATCAGTGGAAGAGAACCGTGTTTTGTGATTCAGTTAGAAGGCAAATAAGTAAAGAAAAAATAACTGGACTGGAATTGTTTTGTCACAATGTAATAAAATAATTTATAAACATTCGCAAACAGTTTTGCATACTGCCATTGGTGATTAAAGGAAGGATATAATATCATAAATTTAAGAAAACTGTGGAAGGGAAGGAAAGAGGTATAGGAAGAAAGGATTGTAATTTAGTAGGACGTCAGCACCTGCTACTTGCAGGGCAACAGCCATACCTGAGGTTGTACAGCAACATTTCACTTACCTCTTCCTATGGTCGCTGAGTAAGGAACATAATTTTCTGGCTTACCGGATAAAATATTGCTCCTGCTGCTCCGGCACTGGAAATGAAAAGCCTTGGCCTTGTTTAATTTTGTTTTCCAGGAGCACCCGGCGCCCACACAGCATTCGTTGTTTTCAGTGGCGAGCTACGGCTCTTTCTCTGTATGGAACTAGGTACATGCCAAGGATATATGCCTTTGTATTCAAGTCTTTAGGCTACTTGGGGAATTTTAGAACTTACACATATGTGAAAGTTATTAGACGCAAAACAAGGTTTTGGGTATTAGCAACAGTGCTCAGCGCTTCGTTAGTCAGACTAATAAGAAACATTATGAAAGTAATGAAACACAAACATAAAATCACACAAGCAACAAAAAACAGCAAAGGAGGTTAACTTCAATCAGCTCCCTCGAGAACAAAGTAAAGAGTTAAATATAAAAATCTGATGTGTTGCACTCACATGACTTTCTCTACTCTTGTGCTAACCATTCTTACCAACTCTTATTCCTATATCTCCATGTTAGTTAAGATAAACATTTGTACAAATTATCTTATTGCTTATTTCCTTGTAGGTGCAAGGGGAATATTAGAATACAAAAGGTTTTGTGCGACAGCCAAATCTTTTTCACCCTTGAGATTCCGTTCTCTTTGCACGATTAACTTATAAAAAATGAACGTTGTTGCATTTCACTAAAGTTCTAAGTTTTCCAAAACTCACACACATAACAAGGAATATTTCCGAAATGGTCCACCCTACAAGAAAATTTGAGACATAAATTGTGTATTTTAGCAAGATATACATTTTTGTATAGTATGATTTGGTCTATCTCTAACGGTTTACCAGTTATGCAAAAGTCGTCCAGAGTAAATACGACTACAGGGGCTATAGCCAGAAAATTCAAGATATACATTTCATTTTGCATTAAAATATCTCAAACATATGACATTTTAGTCAAAATCGTTAGAGCCATTTTCAAGAAAATCAAAATTTTCGAAAAATTTCGCATGTAAAGGGTAGTTTAGGGTGGGGCTATTTCCTTCAGAATCTTCGCGTCACATCCTTGAACGACATTAAACTTAAATGCCAACTTTTGTTTTTAACCGACTTTTCGTTTTTGAGTTATGCTGTCCACAGCCTGACAGACTGACACACACACGCGCGCGCGCGCGGACCTTTTTCTAAAAATGCTTTTTTTGGATTCGGGGGGCCTAAAAACATATATTTCCGGTGAAATCTCGACATCGAATTTTTGGGTGGAATACAATACTTCTCCTGCTTACCAGTAGAGAAAGTAAAAAGCAGCTTTGGGATTAGGGATGAGTTAAATTCCTCATAGGATGACATTAAATGGTCCTGAAGTTGGCGGCTTCGAATCCTGGTGGGTTGGGCGGATTGCTGATGGAGAGAGAAAAGCTAAAGTCTAAACGGTTAACATTCGCTGTTCTTGGGCTTTACCGGAGCCCTTTATTAGCATTTGTTTTACAAGGGCGTAACAGAAATGTTGTAGCTTTTAAGGCCATGTTAAGTTCATGTAGAAAGTTGTTGCAGGATCGTGTTTTAAATATATTGACACTCGATGGAAGAGGGAAATGCCCGGGAAATGGAAGTATTTGTGCTGCTCTAAATGACACTTGTCGCTTGGGTATGATACTGCGTCTTCTGGCGAGAGACGCCACTGTATCTTCAGCAGCCAGCAGACGTTTCCAAGGAAACCAAATATTTGTATTGTAAGAAGTAGTCCAGAATAAAAGTCACGTTACACTTTTATATCTAATACGTGACGTTACTTCGTTAAATGTTAGTAGACAGTCAGGCTCTAGCGGCACAGAACAAGATGACAGGGTTAACATAGTGGAATTCCCAAGTCTGCTCGTTTTCAACAGTAATAGTTAACAAGTGTTTCTGTTTCTTCTTCTTCTTCGAAACACTCATGTAATCGCTGTTTTGGCTTTCCCTTGAGGTTGGGGTGGCAGGTTTTGTAAACTTATTGGTCACTGACTTAAAGTAAGTGTTTAATTTGATAACAAGGATATGTTGCAAAAGACTTCAGTTCTCTCTTAGGAACCTAGATCTGATGTGACACTTGAGCAGCCTAGAGCCGAGAGGAAGTTTGCGTAGACATCGCAACTAAAGTATTCATACTAGTAAACAGAACCAACTTCTAGCACGTGATTTACTTCACGTGCTATTCTTACCCACTGATTGGTTAACATTGGATATGAATCGATTCTTGCTGGATGGAATCGGAGGAGCAACAGGCTCTACTCCAACCAATAAAAGCGTGACGCTAGGAGGTGTGGCGAGGGATATGAATATTGCGGTGTTCTTGTTGCGATTTCATTCTTATTTTAAAATGGACTAATGCAAAAGCACACTATGCATGATCTCCCCGTGGCTCCGTGGCCGAGCGGTTAGCGCGCTCGCCTACCACCTAGGCGGCCCGGGTTCGATCCCAGGGACCCGCATGTGGTATTCGTGGTGGACGAAGCGGCGTCAGGGCGGTTTTCTCCGGGTACTCCGGTTTCCCCCGCCATTTCATTCCACCGGTGCTCCATCTTCATGTATCATCAGTGTCACCGCCTGCGGTGCCGTAGTAGTAAAAGCGGGCGTTAAACACTACAACAACAAACCCGTGGCTCTTAAATTCAACTATACAAGCGTTTTTTTCCTACGCTTTCACAACGCAGACACCTTTTTTTTCAAGTTTTAGAAGTCGTTTTGAAGTCCTTTTAGAAGACACTGAAACTATATGTGGATCCATAGTTACTTTTATGTTCTTTGGTGGCGTAATAATTTAGTACGTTTGTAAGTGGTAAAATGCTTCTTGTTTTTATCTTTATTTCCTTACCTTTTTGCTGCTTGTTGTTCCCGATTCTAACTCAGTCGATATTTGCATGAAAACTCTTGTCTGCAAGCGTTGGCGATAGAAAAGCTGCTATTACCTAACATACAGTTAGTATCAGTGGCGGCTGAAGCATGAATGCATTAGTAGTGCCAGCAACACTTCCTCGACTTTTTTCTTTATTTTTTAAGATGTTTAATTTACGTCGCTTAACAACCGGGTAGAGGATATATGAAAGTGGTGAATGAAAGAAATGGTTTAAATTATGCAATATATACACCACCGCCGCTATTTAGTAGCAACTTTCTTTCACTGCTCATCGATTGGCACTAAAGGCCACGTACACTAACAATGCGGAATTAATCACGTCCGTGGGACTTGAAATTTGAGAAATATTTTCCTCAAGCAAATGTCGAGTTACCGTAAAATTTACTAATCGATTACCGAGTAACATGTCAACTAAGTTACACGCGATATCGTCACCAAAGAAAATCTATGGAAAGCAGAATAAAGCACTTACAACTTCACATTCATAGAAGCATTTATTTTTCGTGTAATTGTCCGATTTAATTTCTATGCAGTTAAAATCGTCACCTTTTCGTTCCCTATTTGTGCAGATCAGGAGCAGGTCTTTATAGACAGTTCATTTCGCTTCCTCATCTAACGGTGATGTAGAAAATGGGATTAATTGGTAAAAACTCTTTATTCGTGTTACATAAAGAAAAGACCACATACTCGTGTATTTAACAGGTTTCCTAGCAGAAACAGACTTCTTGTTTAGTCGTCTGCTGTGGTAGCATTGGCAATGTAGGTAACCTTATCAGAAAACAAATGATTAATTTCATTTTAGGTAGGAAATGAATGTCGAATGTGATTGCAAGTAGTGATAAGTGCCTTATTTCTGACGTCTCAATGTATCATACTTTGTCTTAGGTTATGTGTAAGTTGGTACCTCTGATTAGCATGTGCTATCAATGATTGGCACGGATTTTGCCAGGACCTGGCACTGATGTTCAAAATGGCGCCCGTACAACCTACGATTTCAACGCAGCAAACCAAAAAGGAGGTATAATAACATTGTATAGTGCGGACACAGGCTGTATTATACACAAAACACTGTTTTAAGAGTAAAATAAAGTAAAGTAAGCAAAATAAATGCAGTATAATATTAAACGGTGACTAATGAACAATGAAAAATATAACCTAAAATAACATTCATGTAGTATACAGTTTTTCATGCCATTATGTAATTGTATCACACAAACTCACAAAGAAGATAGACAAAACTGCAATCAGGTGCTACTTATATGAAACAAACCTGCTGGAATTGAGTTCACTCAAAATTATTGACCATTGTTTACACTGTTTTCCACCTATTAAGTATTATGTATATGCCTAGAGCAAAGCATACACTGGATGGCTGGTACAAAAATTCTGCCACTTAGGTTAATTAATTACTTAATATAAAAGCTTTAGGGTGGAAGTTTACTTTTGCTCTCATTGAAAGGTCTTGTTTTCTCATGCAGTAAGATATTACTCAGTACTCTACGGCATTTCTTTACTAAACTTCACAGGGGAGAATCCATACTGACAAATGAAATACGAAAAATAAGTGACTCTAAACCAGCACTGTAATTGAAATACATAACCTTAAAGCAGCATTACAAATCAACTTTCATGCAGTCTACAGTTGTGCATGCCGCAACATAGCAGTATTTTTCAAACTACAGTGACACATTTAAATTAAAAAGAAAATATATAGTTCGTATATACCAGCAGCATACTACCTACCGTTGGTATTGCAGCTGTCGCTAATTGAGTTTACTCAAAGGTATCCTCCACTATGTACACTTTTCACAATGTTATTTACAACATTCATATATACACTGAAAATTAACACACGAAATGTTACAACTTACAGTAGAGAATTAACTATTAAATTTAGGCGCTTTGCGCTGCAGTTTTCGTTTTGTTTTTGCTGAAGTTTTCTAAGCTGAATCCTTTAATGGTATAAGGTGTTCTCGGTGAATGCTTCTGATCCATTTTTCTCCGAGATCTTTATCTTTTGAAAAAATGAATATCGATACCAATCGTCCAATTTACTGTAGTTAGATTTACACTCAAGAACGCAACAGTTACGGGGCACTGTAATGTTTTAGGTTAGGTAGGTTATGTGGTATGTTGACGAATAACATCCACTACCGGAAAATTGTTTCTTTTACCCCTTACCGCAGTAATTGTAACACTAATGATATTTGCAAACAGATAAATTAATAATATTATATGTCTAATATAGCTGTAGTCTTACATGGAATACAATAAACACAAATACTGGAAAGCACACGGCGCAGCACACACGGTTATTGCGATTATTCCCATTTCCCAAATTGCCCAAATAAAGGTTTTGGTACTTCGCTAATGTGAAGACAAACAAATGACAATTATTAAAACCAAAAATAAATAACACGCATAGGAAACAATATAGAAGATATCACACCCCAGTGATCACCAACTATCAGCGCCAGTTTTTAAGTCTTTAATGCTATTTTTCCCCTTCATAGAGCCATTAGCACGGATGCACTATCTCCGGAACCGCCCCTGTGACGAGAATCAATCTTGTATACCATTGACCTTTTTATCTTATTTATGCTGAGTTATAACGATTTATCTCTCTCCCAAAATACAGGTGACTGGATAAATTACAGTGTACTTTTCTCGTGTAGATTTCAGATACATTACATTTTTTACGCACTTTTTTGAAGCACTTTTTTTTTCGAAACGTAAGACTATCGTCTTCCTTATCTATATTTTACACTTTCTTACGAGGGCTTGCAAAAAGAAAACTGTCTTAATACTATAGTCCAAAATATAATTTATTCCAAAAATGTATATTACTTCCTGAACACACATTTTCTGAGAGAGCATAAACTTTCACAGCCAAAGTCAATATAACTAGGAGTTATTTCCGGGCTGTTATGCCGTGGTCTGCTGGAGTATAAGTACCCAGATGTTTCGTCCACAGCTGCGGTGGACATCTTCATTGGCGCGGTCTTCATGGAATCCTTTGAGTCTGTAGCCTTGGACACAGCTCCACTAAAAGCAACTGTATGGCTCCGCTAAGTGGACGATACCTTCGTCATATGGCCCCACGGAAAAGAAACCCTCCAAGACTTCCTACTACATCTTAATAGCATCAACCCCGCATACAATTTACTATGCAGGAAGAGAAGGATGGACAGCTACCTTTTCTGGACGTCTTGGTAAGCAGGAAGACAGACGGCACACTTGGACTTACTGTCTACCGTAAGCCCACTCATACGGACCGCTATTTGAATGAGGCCTCAAATCATCATCTCAGACAGAAACGAGGTGTGATTAAGACAGTTGTAGATCGTGCTTCTCGCATTTGCGAGCCACATTTGTTACGACAAGAACTCTGTCACCTTGAACAATCTGTATTAGCTAATGGTTATTCAATCCAAGCAGCTAAAAGAGCCTGCCGTCCTGCCAGGCCAAAACCTGCCTCACAAAAAATAGACAAGCCCGAGCATAACGGGATAATTTTCCTGCCATACTTCCAGAATGTCACCGATCGTATCCTGCACATACTGCAACAATACGTCAAGACTGTGTTCAAGCCCACTAAACAACTCAACAATCTACTACGCTCAGATCCTCGGGAGTCCTTGTCATCAGCCGGTGTATACCATATTCCCTCTTCCTGCGGTTCGGTTTACATCGAAACACCAGACACACCGAACACAAAAGAAGCTGCCGCCTGGGCCAAACGGATAAGTCCCCAGTTGCCCAACACGGCATATGCGCATTAGGAACCACGAAAACTACGTGTTCGCCAACATTGGCAAAGGCGAGTCGAAGCACCGCAAACATACTAGAATAAAAATGTTCTAGACGCGGCACGGCTCGCCGACTAATGCGCGCCCATGCAATCCAGGTCCCAGGCCGCACACACAATACGGCAAAGACCCGCGCCTCGGGAACCACCCAGGAGCCGCAACCTGTCCGCGTAGGAAAACAGCGGAAAACTGTAAATCGTGTAAAAAGTGAAGTGAAGTGTAAATACTTCAGTGCGTGAACTGGGACGCATATTTCTGGTGTGCCCAGCGAAAGTAATTTCGGTATGATTTAAACCATAAAACAATTACTGTATTTTCATTCAAATATAGGTGCAGTAACCAATTGACTGAAGCTGTAAAATAGTTTTGTGAGGATAATGATTTCAATGGCATGCTGGAAAGTTATTCGGTTAGGCGACTGCAATTGGAACTGATGCGTATCAACTGAGTTTTATACTTGAAGTTCCTGAAAAATTTCCAGTGCGAACCTCGTGTGTTTAACATTTTTGTGTAGTAAGAGTTTGTTTCTTGCGGTTCAATAGTCGTAGAAAGATACAGATATCAGTTCAGAAGGAAGAAGACTTCCCATGCTGTTTGAAGAAATCTAATCATATAAACTTGATTTCTTATGGAGATATCCTAAAAATGTCGTACCTTAATTAAAACTAATAGAGCAATTTTTTTAAGAAAATAAAATATGAAATATTACTGCTCGTAATTTATTGCTAATGGACATTTTGATACTATTAAACATTTTCGAGATATTCTTTGTTATTGGTTTGAATTTACAATTGAATTTATGAATTGAATTTATGTGTAATTAGTAAGTTAATTAATTTTTTTCCTCATGGTCATCATAAAGTTTCAATATGACCCTGTTTTTAAAAAAAGCTTACAATCGCTTTACCCTTCTTTATCCTTCTTATTTCTACAACGAAATATGTGAAAATTGTCTCTTAACAAGAAGTAGGTAAAAGGATAAGTACAATGATTTGAAAAATACATGTAAATGCAACATATACCAGAGATTTTGGTTACAATTTTATTATATGCAGACATATATGTTTATTTTAGACCTTAAAAAAGTTTATTCCGTTCCCTTAGCAAGGCTAACTTCCTCTCGTACACTTTTAAAAAACGCTGTAAACAAAGATTAATCGTCATAAACTTTAAGAATGAGGACGATTAGCGTAAACATTACCACTGTTGTAAACAACTCATTCAAGTATCCCCATGTTACAAATTACTACTTAAATCCAACATGTTACAACATTTAATAACTCATACGCACGTAATCCTATGTTATTACTTCTCTTATAAGGGTGGAGATCCCTGTCTCATGGAAAGACTTGAGTCATACTCAGCAGCATTTATGCACTCTCTTTCTTGAGAATCACATTGAATATTTTGATCGTGCACCTCTTCGAATGTAATTACAAGTATTATTCTTTGCAATGCAAACAAATCGAATTTAATGATTTTTGGAGTTTACATACATAATGTATATTTTCACTTCTGCACCTGCCTGATGTGCGAGAGGTCCGGGTTCGATTCCCGGCTATGGAGTGGGAATTTTTCAGCCTCCGACAACGGTAACGATAACCAGATTGAGAGACTTGAAATACATGTACTCAAATGAAAGTGTTCACAGCCGACGGGAACCTTTCCCAGGTTCCGAAAACGGGAAAGAAGACTTGGCTACTTTTGACCCGTTACTGGGCATTGCATGTTGCTTAATATTGCACGCATTAGCCTTTTCGCTCTAGAAATTCTACAAGGTGGCCGTGCCATGAAACTGCCGCTAGAGCTCTCTCTAGTCGCAAACTAGAAAGAAAATCTTGGGTCAGGTAGAAATAAATGAATTCCTATGTGCAATATCGACCTCCGTTTTCTATTGATAAGCTGATTGATAGGGTATCTAGTCGTTCTCGTTGCCGGGCTGTTGTGAATCAAAATACTGAGTGCTACTTGGTTTCCCGTTGCCGTATCCGCATGGTTATCGTTGTGAACCAGCCTTTAAACCCTAACCTCCCGGAGCCTAGAAGTATGAATAAGAGTGTGAATATGTGTATGTCTGTAACCCAATATACAGGGTGGAAGGTGCTGCTTCGGCCATACGATTCTACATGATGAGTGTAACAAATGTGTCCTGTACAACTATTGTCAATAAAGAGCCCTTTCGCCAAGAAAAAATAAGTTCTGTCAAATATTTGGAGCATCTAGCTTCATGACGAATGATATAGCTATTATTTCACTGCTTTTATCAGCAAAGCACTGGAGGATACACTGTACACCAATTTTCAATAAAGAATGTAAAAAAAAGTTATGTTTAGGAAAATTACTTAAATTTTAAACGCTTCACTAAATTCGTGTTCATGGTCGACTTTTTTATTTTGATTTCAGGGTGAAGACAACGTGGAGTATTTCCTTGGCCTGACACCGAGTGGAATCATCGTCTTAAGGAACAAGAACAAAGTGGGAAATTATTACTGGTAAGGTAAAACCAGACATAACCACCTTCTCTTTCTTTTTGTTTTGAAATATCACCAGAATGTAATGCAAACCACAGCCGTTGACACGAACATACCTCTTCAGAGCTTTCCGTCGCACTTTGTTATTCTTCCCGTACCATTAATAATATTTTGTTCGCACCTGCACCTGAGGCTACACCAGACTTTAGGTACCTACGTAAAACTTCTTCTCATAACGTGCGAATAACGGAGAACGTGTCTGTTTAATATGAGCAACAAAATGGGCGCTACCTGTCGTTTCTTTACATTATCTCAGAACTTCTCATCAGCAAGTTGGAGAACACCTTGAATATTCTCTCCCAAGATTAACCGTAAGGACAGCAGATACGATAAGGCTCACTCTCTTTTATGGCAACATACGTAATCTTACTAAAGCGAGTACTTATTATGAGTGTTTTATGTGCTTTATTAGAGGAAGAATTGTATTCCAGCCAAAATTTAATCAGAAATACACATCGACTTTTGAGAAGGCAAAATGTGAACATTCTGAACAAGTTCAGAAAGTGTGTGTGCGTGCGCGTGTGAGTGAAGCATAAAATAAGAGATAACTGAAAAATAAAATAAATAACGAGCTGGTATTATCTAAGATGAAGCAATTTTATTATTTTATTTTTATTTTTTTTATTTATTTTTTTATTTATTTTTTTATTTATTTATTTTTTTTTTTTTTTTAACTTGCTTCACGTTGATGCGCCAGTTTGAAGCAATATTACTTCTCGTCGATGTGAATCTCGAAGCAGGATCACACACTGTTGTCGGTCAAAAGTGTCAACTGTTTGAAACGACCATGCTCTCCGCCGCCTAACAATGCATAGAAGTTCTTTTGAATCAGCCCTTTTCCCGTGGATAGAAGCGATGAGAGTTCTCTCTCTCTCTCTCTCTCTCTCTCTCTGGGTTTGTGTGAGTGGTTTCGAAACGTCTTTTTAATGCAGAATCAATTTTTTTACTCTTTTTACTGGAGATATTGCCGACTAATATGCCTGCATGAACTCTCGTATAATTCACCAACCAATTGACACTATTCGCATACACAAATAAACTTTAAGATACTTTATATCCATTAATTTTTAAGTAATTCGACATAAAAACAGACTATTCACCAGTGTTCGTTGCTCTCCAAGAAGACAAGCCACGCCATGAAATCCTTTGGCTCGCTCCGAACCGCGAGACTACCCCCTTTTGTTCGTTTTCACTATATTTATTATTATTTATTTAGAATTATTACAATAATTATTACCTATCATGATTTGTTTTTAAAGCAAGTATAAATTTCGGTAACCAAGATCTTCCAAGGTTGCGATAATAAACTTTTCAAGAAAATCTCGTGACCCCACATGGAAAGTTTAAACTTAGTCCATAGAAATGTGGAGCTTTTCTTAAAAAAATAGTACAAATTCTGTTAAATAATTTCTTTAGCTTAAATAATTTTGAGTCAATATCCTTGTTGGTTCAAATGTCCCAGTTTTTAAAGATACTTACATTTGAAATGGTGTATATATATATATTATTTTGTTTATCACAAGTCCATTCAAAGAATATTCAGAATACGAGAGTCGCTAGATATGTAAACTGACCACCCCTGGGGAAAACATTGTTGCTTGATCAAAATAGCTGATTCATTGGTAATGTAGTGGTAGGAGGTAGGCTATTGTCGCTATTCGTTTTTTCTCAGTTTATGTTTGAAGTCTGGAAAGTGTGAACATTTTTTAAAGTGCAATGGAGATTCAGAGAGAGCATTTTCGTGATATTGACTGTACGATTTCAAATGTGGCTTAAACGAAACGTAGTCACTTGAGTGTTGGAGGGGGGCGGTGCTTTCGGAGACTATTCTCCACCATGTGCTTCGCTGATTTGCAGAATTTAAGAGGTGACAGCAATCTGTTAAAGACGAAGAGAAGAAAGACAGACCAGTAACAGTAGTGACTGACAAAAACAATTATTAGTTAAGATCCAAGACTAACCTACAAGGACACTGAGGGATCAGTCCGCCGAGTGTTTCAACCATCCTTCATGAAGGGCACATTGTTGCATCATGACAATCACACCACTAATGTAACAACTGGCACCATGTGATTTCTTGCTGTTCCTTATGGTGAAGCACGTACCTCGAGGCCACTGATTTTCTAGCCCTAAAGAAGAGGAGCTATCTGCAGTTGAGTGGCGTGGGTGCTTCCAGAAGTAGTTCCGGGGGATGAAAGGCTGCATACAGTGTGAGAGAGAATACTTCGAGAAAGTGGAATAAACAACACGTTTCTGTGACTACTCGTATTTCGCTGTCTCAATACATAACTAGTGACCTCGTATCAGGTCCAACATGCACATTATGCACACAGCAAGCTTCTCACACTGAGTAGTAACCTGGCGTATGCTTCTGAAGTGAAGGAGAATTTACTTTGTGATTGACATACACTCCTTTGAGTCAGGCAGTGGAGGCTGTGGTAAATCTCCAACCAATAACTAAGGGAAAACAACCCAGGTCAACGATCTTTGGTCTCGAGACAGTTGCCCAGACAATCACAAAGTTATTTCTCCCTCACTTATAAAATATGTATTAAAGCTACTCCATAAATAAAATAATTTTTCAGTCCCACTCTACCCTTTCCATTTCTGTCCGACACACGGCTATTGTGTGGAATAACATTAATTACATATATATTTTTGTTACACCTTTACTACTACATTTCTGACCCTTATCTAACTTCTAAAGTTTACCTTAACACGTTTTTGTTTTATTAGCTGTTGTAGTGTTTGTGTGAAAAATTAAGTATAAATTAAATGAAAAGGTTTTTGTTGAGAAATATATGTTAAAGGTTGAATATATGTCCTGGGATAAAATATTCGCTAAACGTGTTTCTTTCTATTTCAGGCCACGAATAACCAAAATATACTTCAAAGGGAGATACTTCATGCTCCGAGTTTGTGATAAAAATGTAAGTACTATTTTAACTGTGCATGGTGTATTATTGTATACATGATTAGTGTTGTGTTACTTAAATACGAGCCTTGAGATGCCACTCTTCATTCGAAAGTGTAAGAACGTATTAAGTGAAGTTGGCAGTGCAAGAGCATTAAGAAAACAACATTTGCGATATGAATATTCACATCATCTGCTGCAAGACGCATGTTATCGTTGAAACAAAAGAACCTGAATTGGTTGCACTAATGTTTAAGCTGGTTTTGTAGCACGTTAGACGTGGAAGACAATTTTTACTTTCTCTACTGGTAAGTAGGGGAAGTATTGTATTTCACCCAAAAATTCGATGTCGAGATTTCACCGGAAATATGTTTTGAGACCCCCTGAATACAAAAAAAGCATTTTTAAAAAAGGTCCGTGTGTGTCTGTGTATCAGTCTGTCAGTCTGTGGACAGCATAGCTCAAAAACGAAAATTAGGTTAAAAACCAAAGTTGGTATTTAAGTTTATTGTCATTTAAGGATGCGACACGAAGATTTTGAAGAAAATAGCCCTACCCTAAACTACCCTTTACATGGCAGATTTTTTGAAAATTTTGATTTTCTTGAAAATGGCTCTAACGATTTTGATTAAAATGTCATATGTTTGAGATATTTTTATGAAAAAATGAAATGTATATCTTGAATTTTCTGGCTATAGCCCCTGTAGTCGTATTTACTCTGGACGACTTTTGCATAGCTGGTAAACCATTAGAGATAGACCAAATCATACTATACAAAAACTGTAGATCTTGCTAAAATACACAATTTATGTCTCAATAAATTTTCTTGTAGGGTGAACCATTTCGGAGATATTCCTTGTTATGTGCGTGAGATTCGGAAAACTTAGAAGTTTAGCGAAATGCAACAATGTTGTTCATTTTTTATATGTTAATCGTGCAAAGAGAACGGAATCTCAAAGGTCAAAAAGATTTGACTGTCGCACAAAGCCTTCTGTATTCTAATATCTCCCTTGCACCTACAAGGAAATAAGCAATAAGATAATTTGTACAAATATTTATCTTAACTAACACGAAGAGGACATAGGAATAAGAGTTTGTTAGAATGGTTAGTACAAGAGTAGAGAAAGTCATGTGAGTGCAACACATCAGATGTTTTTGTTTATCCCTTGGTCAAAAGAAAACGAGTAAAGGTTGCATTGGGAAGTAACATTGATCATATACAGGTGAGAGGTTAGGAAAGCAAGGCATGCACCTCTGTATTTTCTCCGTGGTTGCCAGATTCAAGCCGAAACTACTTTCGCATCTGAGCAGGAAAAGCGAACGTGAGCAGCTGTTGTGTGACACGGAACCACCTGTAGCACCAGGTCTCTGACGTCTTCCTGACAGAGACGTCAACTCCTGCTCCGAGATGTTCTAGTTTCTCTTGTGCAATTACCTTCTTATAACTCTAGACATGAAACGTTTGACTCTTAAATCGATGACCAGAGCTGTCAGAAACTTCAAGGAATGACAGCTGCCAGTCACCAAAATGTTACCACTCTCCTTTCATCACTTTCAAACCGAAGCATTGTATAATCTTGTCTTTTTGTTGCAATAAATTGTGGGTTTATAACATTTAATTTACACAAAAACCGTTGAATCTGTTGAAATATGCCAAAGGAAAGAGTTGTCGTTTATTCAATTTTCTATGGATATAGCCATAAATCAAGAACCTTCAATCAATAATAATTCAGCCAGGTGATGATAACTTTTTTGATAAAAATAATTTTTCTAGAAAACTACGTATAAAGTTTTCAACCTTTTAGTATTCGACTTTCTTGTTATTCACAACATGAAAAATTTGCTGTTAAAGTCTGACGGATCATTTCACGTCCACCTGTATAGAAATAGCAAAACGGAATAGAATAGCTGTCAGATGAATAGTGAACTATTTGGAACGAACTGCTAAATACCTTTGTTTGCAGTCTTCGTTCAAAGACGGAGATCATCAAGGCAAGAAACATGAAAACGACAACGAAAAGAGTCTCTTGTGATTCCGAACAAGTGCTGCCCTCCATCTGGAGCTGGTATCAAAGTAAACGCGCCTGCTGCATTCCGCAAACTGCTAGAGAGTTCATGCATCCTTGACTAACCATAAAGCTTTACATCGTGGCATTAAATGTGAAAGACTGCAAGCTTTTCAGAAATTCAGTTACCTTCTCTCTCTCCCGTATCTCAAAATCTCTGCTCACTTCAAGTTACAACGTACCGGTACTGCATCAAAAGGGGCAATGAGGGCTTAGAGGTTATAGTCTGTATTGTATATAGCTTCTCCATTTACTGACCTAACAAATCGCTCAAGGCACGTTTTGTGCTTTTGCCTGCAGTATGTCCACCTGTTGTCTTGTAGTGGACTATGAGGTATTCCTTAATCCTCATGGATGTATTCACCAGAACATAATTTTATTTCATGGCCATCTGTTTGGTTTCTTCTTCCTTCAAAGCTACATGGTCATTCTTTAGGACGCACTCTCTGCCATTCAAATGTTCTTCACTTGTAACTCAATTTTGGATTTCATTCTGAATGCAATTTTGGATATCACTATTTACACAATAAAGCATCCATGTGTATTTGCAGCCTTTACTCATAGGTATTTCTCTCGTTTAAATTTCTTAGCAAACATTTTGTTCTGCCGAATGCTGGTCTATAACCCAAGTTCTGTAAATAAAGGGGAGAATAAAACTTTACGTAAAACTTCTGTATTGCACAAACTCCACGCGGTGGAGTCAGCAACATTCTATTGCTAGTTGTACGAAATATGTCGCCAAAATGAGTAACAAGTAGTGTAAACTTGCGTGCATCTTAAAGTGATGTAAGGCCAATATCTAAATGGAATTCGTACCTAAACCGTGAAAAAGTTTTCGTTTATCTTATTTTTATGACGAAAGTATGGATATTTTAAATAACTTCTGACTTTTATCTATTTAACTGGGAAATCGTAAAACACAGGTAAACCTCATCACTGGAAAAAACACAGAGCTTATTTAGATATATTGCTCATGTTTCTGTGGATCAAGACTTACATCTCCTCAGGAACGGCTGTCCTTAATATTGTAGCTTTTTAACCTTTTTAATTATTTTATTTCACAAACTTTTACAATCATATATGGCCTCACATTCACAATTTATGCCAATACACTTAAAAAAAACTCCTTACACAACCTCAAACTCTAGCCCGTCATTTCTCTAGTTACCTTGGCCCGTCATATTATATTTCTGTTCCCCTGACGACGTGACGTCACGCCACGGAGCTTCTAGTCTATGGGAATTTTTCTCCATAGAAGCTACACCAGTGTTATAGTATGTAATAAGCAAAAGGATATTTTATTCTTAACTTAAAAAAGTAATACAATTAGTGTTATATAAATATTCGCAACCTGCATGTAAAAATATTCATGCTTCCTAAATTTTAACAGTTCTAAGCAAATGTTTACGGTCATTGACATAATGTGGCTAGAGTATGAGAGTTTAATATGAATATTATGTATTGGAAATAGGGTTACTGTTTAACTATTACGTAAGCATCACATATTTATAAGGCCATCAAAATAAAACCGCTCATTGTTGCTCTTTATACATTATCTTGCACTTCTTTTCCTACTATAAGTCTTTTTATAGTTAGAATTGTTTTGAATTTAGTTATTTTCCTTCTAAACGAAATAACATAATCCAAAAATTTGCAGGATCCGCTTTTCTCTCTCTGACGAGTGCCAGATATTTTTGTTTTCTTTCTTTCTTTTTTTCTTCCTCATAGCGTTTGTTACCTGGTGACGCAATTGCTTGAAAAATGGACGGCAATGCTCTGCAACTGAGATTTATAGCAGTCCGTGAGATGGATTGCCTTTTTGAGTTTTTGGCTCGCCTATCTGCAAAAGTAATGACGCAACTTACATCCAAGGTACAACTATTCACAAATGAAATAATTTCCTTATTCAATTGCCCGATGGTTTTCAATATAAACTATGTGTACAATAAAAAGAAGCTTATAAACATTTTAATTACATTAACATGGTTTTTACTTTGGTATGATCTTAGTTTTCAGTAAAGTTAAATTCTCATTTTAACTAATGGAGAAAAATTGTAACAGGGCTGGCCCCGTAGCTCAGTCGGCAGAACATCTGCCTGCTGTGCAAGGGGTTCCGGTTCGATTTCCGGCTGGGGGCGTAGGAATTTTTCTCCAGTCTAGAGTATTCCCTATTCTTCCCAGAATCAGGAATATGAATGAGAGTGTGTGTGTGTGCGCGCGTGTAAATTTAGAAACTATAAAAGCACTATTTTTTCTGAATGTAACTGTAACATTTAAAACTAATAAGAAAACACAATTTTACCTCTTCTGTACCAGGAAAGTATTTATGTGCGTTATCTTACAATCTTGGGTCTGTTACCAAGAGAACAGTTCGTGCAATTGTATAACAAATTTAGAGGAGAGAAACGGAGGGTCTAATGTATGCAAATTGAAGACTCACGCCGTATCCCCCCAGGAGAGCTTGTAAATGAGACGTGGTCAATTATCCTTCCTTGAGCTACGGATTAAGGCGATCTAGGATATTGACATTGGTACTTCTTATCTCTTTGGAACTCGTTTCCGTAGCTCGCAGTCTGGTTAAATACATCCAGGGAGTTGATTTAAATTTTCGTCCACCTCCTCCTCCTCCTCCCATCCTCCTCCTCTCTTCCGTCTCCTGTAACTAAATGGAACTGTGTGTTTGTTGGACAATGTTTGTGACAAGACTTTCTGAACACAAATCTTCCTTTGATCTTGTTGCCTGTGTTCTCCTGTTATTAGAAAACAGCTGAAAAAGAATTTTCATAAGAAATTACTTGTACAAGGAAGTAAACTGAGCGCAGAGCTGTTGCTAGATGAGGGCCTCCTAGGGTGCATTGCACAGTGCAAGGTGCAAAATGCGACCACGAAAAGTTGACCTCGGTACAAACTTCCACTTGCTCTTTCTTAACGCTTCTCTCTGTCTCTCTGTCTGTCTCTCTTTCTCTCTCGCTCTATCGCTTTGCCGTCTCCCTCTTCCTCACTTTCAGCGCTGTTTCTTCCTTACTGTGCAATGTTTTCCGTGCACTATTTGGTTTTCAATACCAAATCTGGTCTTTGGTTTTAGTGATCTAGAAAACTCTTTAATTCTTTCTCTCCAACGTCCTCTGTGATTTTCTCACATGTGTACTCTGTTATAGTGCTTTTCAGCATATGATTTGTTAACAAAAGTAATTGTTGTACCACAGATGAGGTATTTGGCTCTATGGTCTCGTCTTTTAAAAACAATAACAAAATTTCCACTGATTTAAATGACTTCGGCATTCGTTTTAATAAACAATTCGTTTAGAACAATTGCAAAACGCGTGGGAACAACTCATTTCATCTGAAACTCACACAACGATGATAAAGATATCGAGGAAATCATTCCTCTTTGGATAGAACCCCGACAGTGATCTGCGCAATCGGGATGCGCAAACGGTCGTTATTTCCTGGATTACTCTTGTAGTTAAGTTGTGTTGAGTTCAGTTCAGATATTAGAGTACTGTATTTTGTCCTGGGTTTAATTAAGAAATTAATTATGTCCGAGTATATGTTTCCCATCTAATTACTAATCATATGTGTTACGTAGCTGAACTAAATTTAAATTTGCAGCAACCAATTAGTGACGAAGTGCATGCAAGTTTCAGAACCTCGTCTCAGAAAGTTGATAAGATGTTTTAAAATAGCTAATGGTGTCATGGTTATGTCAGTTCTTCTCACAATATTAGAGCCTTGCCTTCACTGCTAAGCAAAATACCACAAGGTGGTTCATTGATTCTCTCTATCGTTTAGTTGTGCCAAAGAATACGGAGGGAGTAAGGTATAACCCTGAAACGCACAAAAACATAACTTTATAACATAGTGTTAACGTGTTTGAGTAGCCTTGGATTAATCTGTAACTTTCATATATAGAGTTGAAATTTGAGAAGGAGTTTTCACCCATTGATAATACAGCAGATGTCAGTAGGTATGCTACATCTTAGTGCTTCCAGAGGAATGCGCCAACACGAGTAACATTGTAACATGGAAAATTTTAACAAGGCCGTGTAAGGTATGCATAACAGAAACGGGGACTGGTAAGAGCTTGATTACGTTTTCCTCTTGATTTAAAAAGGTGTTAACATATTCCTGGTCCTTAGCTCGCAGCTGTTTAATGTTTTGCATTTCAAAAATAACAATCGATCATTCCATTATGCATTTTTGCATCCGTGTTTTGCATACCTAGCTGTTCAAACAGGAACCATTCTACAACAAGGCCTGCACATAGACCAAAGGTACTTTCTGTTTGTGAAATTCAAGCAAGATTCCAATGGTCCTTTCTCTCTACACGCCTCTGACGTAAAGATTGCTTTGATCAAGCTTTCTGGTTAAGGTTCCTGTTGACAATATGTAGTTCAAACATTGCTATTTTATGCTGTAGATGATGATGATGTTTAAATCAGAACTAAGGTTTGGATTACTTGGTCAAGTGTGTCGTAATTAATAACATTATGCTATTAAATCAGGTTATGGTTAAAATTCTGGCTTTTTGTTAAAAGAAACCATAATATTTCCGTGTTGGAGTGAACTTATGGGAACTTAGTCCATATGTCCATATTGCGGATTTTAAAATTACTTTTTTGTAATTGAATTTGGATCTTAATAAATTTAATTTTGTTTCTCGTCTTGTACTTTTCAGGTTCCTTTTTATGGTACCACATATCTGATTAAATCTATTAATTTTATTTCACATGTCTTTATTTTTGAGTTATGACACATTGCAGCCTAAGTACTTAAAATAGTTTATTTGTTCTAATATTTTTCTTGTAATATTTTCGCTCGCATTGTTTCCGGTCCTCTAAAAGCCAAGATTTTAGTTTTATTGTTTCAAATTTTTAGTTTGTAGTTTCGACTGACTTTGTTTAATTGATATACAACCCTCTGAAGATTTCAAATGACGTCGATGGGCTCTTAAACACCATTCACTCACCAACTCACTCACGCACTCACTAACTCACTTACTCAGTCACTCTCTGAGTTACTTATAAAAACTAAGTCATCTGCAAATATCATCATTGGAGTGGCCATGTAGAAAATAGGGATAATTACTGCCTTTCCAGAGTATGACCTATAAACCTATAGCTACTTAATTTTTTAGCCAGCTACGTCATTCATTAATGCTAAGTTATTGTAATTATAAATATGACGGCATTCAGCCTAGGCTATTTGCCAATCATATCCAATTACATGCAAGGTACAATAGTTTCTTAAAAAGACATTACATACAATACAATTTTGTTTGTATTAAACCCTTTACAAAATGCATATGGTTCGGAATTAACCAGGTTCTACTCCAGACCACAGAAAATATTAAGTAACACTACTATCCACAATTATTATTAATAGCACGTTCATTATTTCTACCACATGTAATTCTCAAAGTATTTGCACAATATAACTACTCTCATTTACTTAATTCACTGTATATAAAGTTAAGAGTTTATTACTACCAAATACAGATACGTGGCATTAGTATACGTCTGTAGGAAAAAAAAAAAATAAGTAGGCCGAGAAGCAGATGGACAGAACAGTTTCCATTTATGAGACCGAGACAAGTTTAAATGACTTACACCCTGTTGCTGCTGATGATGACGATGATGAAGATGACGAAGACGACGATGATCTTAATAATTTATACCATTAAGGGCCCATATTTAATCCGAGTAACAACAAAAGCCATCTGGGAAGTTGTTTTAAAATGAGCAGTGTAATACGCTTTCAAGTTGTAAAAGTTGAAGTTGGGTGAAATTCTCACGTTTCCAGAATGATTGTGGTGTGAAGAGATCTTGGCTAACGAACAAACTGTAGGCACGACCCTTACTGCCACGTAATGAGGAATTACGGCCACATAGCTGCATTGCACCAACAACAAGCAAAACGTCTGCAGTTTCATATAATTATTACCATGCACTGTGTGTTTTTATTTTGACTTTCTCATTACCAGAAGCAAGGAGGAAGAACGGTGAAGCACAAGTAGCAGCAACTGCCGCTGGGGTCGGCAACTCAGCCTTTTTAGAATGCTAAGAGATGCTTGGGTGTGCAACGTTTGCTTTACCCCGCACCCCGCACCCCTCCCTGTTCCTGATCCCCCAAAGTCTACTTCGTTAACTCTGAATTAAATTCGAACGAATAGATTAAAGGAAGAAGAAATGTAGTGGGTTTAAAAGACAGGAAAGAAGGAAAAGAGATATAAGAGATTAGCTTCATTACCGAAATGGAATACCAAAATACATTCCAGAATAGCTATAACGCCATTAGCGTGACATTACACTATAATACATGGATTATGGTCGCCTTAGAGAATTAGAGCTTTTATTTCCGAGTTTAGATAAACGAATTTTCAAGGTAAACTATATACAGAGTGGAAGGTACTGCTTTGGCCATACTTAACCAGGGATTCTACATGAATGGTGCAACAAATTTGTCCAATACAATTATTGTCAATGAAGAACTGTTTCGTCGAAAAATTAGTGTCAAATATTAGGGATATTTGTAGCCATATAACTTCTTGACGAATGGACATAAAGATTTATTATTATATTGTCACCCAAACAAGGTGTGAACAATGTTGTGATGTCTTTTTACTTCAATTTGAATGAATTTAGTCACAATTTAGTGTTACTGTAACGTTGCCAAATCTCGCTTAGAAATCAAACTTAGTATAACATTAAAGTTTAACTAAATTCATTCGAATTAAGGTATAAATGCATCTTTTCACAATGTTTGCGCTAGTGAAATAATAAACCATTTATATGAATTTGTCAAGAACCTGGATGGCTCCAAAATATTACAAATATTTGACACTAATATTTTTTTTGGAGAATCGCTCTTTATTGAGAATTTTATTGGACATATTTGTTAACACTCATCATGTAGAATCCCTGGTTAACGTATAGCCGAAGCAATACCTTCTACCAGGTATAACCAAAGGAAACGAGGTATTTTATAAATAATAATATAATTAATAATGCATAAAATATCCCATGTTTGCCTTTTTGAGTCGAAGGAATAATTATTCAAACGTGTGCTTATGGAGTAATGGCATCTGAGCAACAAGTGAAAAGCAGTGATAGAAAAGTATCAACATATGTGAAAATATCATCTTGGCGTATTCATTAAAATAGTATACTTATACTTTAAATATGAATATCTTATATCTACTTATATACGCATAGGACGTTTTAAACATAAAGAGTCTAAAAATATATGCAAAATATGGATACAAACCTTGACAACTAGAATATACGCAAAGGTACATGTTTCACATTATTCCTTCTGAAGGGACAATTGAATTTTCTATGAATTTCCTTTACTCTTTAATTCTCCCTTTTTCGGGTAAATAACACAGTTGATGACTCGAGTGATTAAGAATAGTGAATGGACCCAACATTCCTGACCGCAAAATTTATCTAATATTAATTATGTTATGATTAAGAAAAACTCCGAAGAAATGTTTAACCATATAACTTGCTCTGCCAGAAATAGCATCCGGGACTGAAATTTGGAAAACAGCCACGTTAATTCCAGTGCACTCCGTGGACACTAGTGCATCTAAAGCGCTTGTTTTCTAATTCACAAAATGAAAACCTTTGAATTGAAAGGGGTGCTGCAGCGATAGTGATTGTATGGCGTTCGTGGAATAAAATGAAACAGAGCAGTAGTGTCTGTGACTCGCATTATCGGTTTCAAATCCGATTTATTGGCCGCTCTGATGGAGTTTCCCTGATTTTATAGTCTTCTGGGAACTAATGGATTGGATAGCTAAACCCCGGGACCCAAAGTACCACGTGTAGAACAGTCGGAATACATTATACAGAAAAGGGACTATGTAACACTTAGTACCCATGGCGACTAGGCTCACAGAACAGCTAAACATATGCCGATCAAATCAGCAGCAGGCGACCATGTCACTGAGGCCATAGATATGACGCCGCACAACAAAATCCCAATAAATTGTACAACCCAAAAATGTCACACTCAAATTATGTGGCAATAGAATACGTATTATTGGGTGATATGTATTCAAATAAGGTCATCATCAAAGTATTCAAGCATATCATACAGAAAACTTGGGGAATCTCTGCTCAAATGGAGTAAGTAATTTTTATATGGATGCGGTGGTGGCAGAGGTGGTGGCGGTGGCGGTGGCAGAGGTGGCGGCGGTGGCGGTGGCAGAGGTGGTGGCGGTGGCGACAGAGGCGGCGTCGAAAATAAGAACTCTAATTGGAAGATGGTGCGCATATTTATGTTTGAAATTTAGCAACACTTAACAAATTACAATTGGCTTTAGTTACAAAATTGTAGTGCATTGTTTTGTTATGTTCTGTTTCTTTGTGCAGGTTAGAGAGCTAGTTATATTTATTGTAGCGTAGACATTATGTAACAAATATTGTATTGAGTTAATTAATGTATAAAAGGAATAGTAGCGAGGAATATAAACATAAAATTAGTGGACACTGTTTCCGGAATGGAATCTAGTTGCCAGAATGAAAGTAATGCATATTTTATTTTTATTTATTTTGTTATTGTTTTAGTTTGTGAAAGTAATTTTAAACATCACGAGAATGCAACGTTCACTAAGAAAATAATAAACAAACAAATATCTTAAATCATATAAATGGGCAGAAACTGTTAAAATATTTTATTTGGTTACGTTTCGGATACGATGTTACACCTTACGTCGATTTTTGAGATGCACAAAGCTAATTCTGAATTGTTTAAATACCAAGTTACTTATGAAGCACTCTGTATATTTGCTAAAGAACAAGTATCAAGTCCTTGTTGGCAGCACTGGAGTTGCATTTGTTATCCCTGTGTATCTTACGTTTTATCCTACGTACATTGGGGGAGAAATGCGAAACTTAAACAAGGAAAGCCTTGCTAGCAGTTTCGAGAATTATTATCCCCAAACTCTAATTCAAGTGAATGTTTGATTCAAACTCTGGGATTCGGAACCGCAAACGCTCCGTCCGGTCTGGCGCGGCCACCAGCAGTAACCATTGTACACACGCCGTAAATTCAAGTAAAGCAGAGTTCGGAACCATTTGTCTTGCTTGCATAGTACATTCACTTCAGTAAGGAACACCATAATTCTATTCATCTTCTGCTTGCAGATGGTAACCAGGAATATCGTAAAGAAAATAATGATTTGGTGAGTTTATCTGTAACAAAGGAAACCTGGAAATTAATCATTAAAACTTACAAGTAAGTGTAAATAAAAAAAACTGTCTTATCTTTCAAATGTTGGTGAAAACGTTCACCTGTTTCTCGCTGTAAAATTCAAGATAAAAATCACACCCACAATTTAATAAAACACCATAAGAACACCTTTTCTGCAGATGTACTGAAATTAAATTTGCAATGTTTGCCCGTTAATGTAGAAGAATTGCTGAAATATTGCTTTTTAAAACTGTGAGGTGAGTGAGCTGAGAGGTGACATGGCTGCCATGTCCTTTGGACTTCAGAATTAGTTCTAATGAGATAGGGAAGGATAGAGGGGGTGGGAGAGTATCTGGCTTTCGAGAAGACGAAACAAAAAAGATTAACTAAAAGATCCTGCTGAACTAGTTCAATATGTCGACATTTGGGTAAAATAGACATAAGTCTAACTAGTGAACATCTCAATTATTCCACTTTTACTTTTGAAGCACTCTAATAACACAAGGAGGACTGGAATCTCGCTCGGGGTGGGCTGACCCCTCAAGCTGTTTTGTAGAGCGTCCAGTCGTGCAGTTAAGTCGGAGAAGTTGCAGTCATATCAGGGGTTGATATCTGCACCCATGGTACGAATAGGCCACCGTACAACACTGAACGTTCAAGATTCACCCGTTTATAATAAATTCACAAGTTAGTCAATAACTAAAAAGGACTATATTTTATTGCCTTCTTTGTCTTTAATGCATTTTTCTCCTAGTAATTCTGTTCCAGTAGATTGGGAACAAGTCCCGTGCAATGCAGAAGGTCATGTTCCTCATGTAGGAAAGGTATGAGGTCAGACAGTAATCCAACAGGCACTGTTCGAGTATTCTCGAACTTTGAATTTGTACCTTGACCACTGCAAGGACCATGCACACATGTGTTCTAGGATTCGGTTCAACGACGGATAGGGAGTTTGTTGGCACACCTGACATAAGAATCACGTGCTTACATAATTTCACCATTCGGAACCAAGTCTTGCAACTTCAGTTTGAACTGCGAATAGCGTAAAGAATTTATGGTACTGCACTTGAAGAAAACAAGTTATAGCTTACAGTAAAGTTGAATACTGCTGCAGTATGCACAATCGAGTGGGGGTGTCAATAAGGGAAGGAGAGGGAGGGTAGCAACTGCTCCCACACCACATTACGGAACGATATAGGATACTCAAGTGCAAGCTGTACACTGCACTATACCTTTGTTTGCCCTACAAATACACGGCATATTGTAATAGTAAAATTAAGTCACATTTGTGTACATATTTAAATCAGGTTTCGAAGTCTAAACACTTAGCCATAGAACATAAACTATTCATATATGTTAACAGACTGGGATCTGCTTTTTCACATGAAATGTAAAATACGGCAACTGGCCCTAAAAAATTCTTGAATGGCGTCGGAAATTTGTGACGCCTTATTTTTATTGAGTTTGTAGCAGAACTTGAATTTAAATTCCTTAACCCCTTATTGTCGAGTGTGTCCTATGTGAGCATAAAATTTATTATGTTGAAAAAATGTGATGGCACGAGTAGTATGATTTTTTTTTTCATCCTGCAAATATTAATTAATGTACAGGTTGATGATAGTAATTATATCAAAGTAAATAATAATATTAATAATTATATTATTATCTTTTAAGAAAATACATAAATATACTGATATAACGATCTTGCCATATTCATTGATATGGTTTCTATTAAAATGACATCTAATATTAAAATGAGATACATGAATAATCACACATTAAACAAAATGGTTTTTCATTATGTAAAATACAAAAATAATCTTCCCATTGTTAATTAAACACGCGCGTAGTCATTCTGAACGTCTGTCTGTTACCGTTTACTAGTTTGAACTGCACAGTGTAGCCCCTGGCATGGAGTAAGAGAGGTGGCTCCTAGGAGACACTTAATGACGTCTGAATTAGATCAACGTATGCAGCAGACACGGGTAATTGTTGCCCGCCGATGAATATATTGCATACACATTCATTAGTTGATTTTAGTCAAAGTAGCTATAATTCTGCACGTAAATGGCTCTTATTTTCATAACTAATCTTACAATTTCTATATTAAATGTCATGCCTACAATATCATGTCGAAAGAAAGCATTAACGTTCACCTACATATTGTGTGAATTTGTGAATCCCTACAAACGCATTTAGTGCGCTGCGTGAAGCGATAGGCTACCAATTAAACGTTTCTATAACGTGCTATAATGAACGTCACGTCGGCTAGTACGTAGATAGAGGCCGGAAACAAAAGCTATCTGGCAATAATAGAAAATAATGAATGCGAGAGTTACACCCCTCCATGAATGCCATCGCTTTTAAACAGATAATGCCGCATTAATCGTTTCATTGGCACTTTTCATTAGAATTTCGATCCACTGGTCAAAAAGAAGAGACGGAAAGCAGACACGTTTAAACGTAGAGCGTAGCACTCGGCTGGAAAATTGACTGCCGGGATACAATCTGGCAAACGGCACCAACCTGATGCGCCATTTGTGCCGTTATTAATACACTTTACTTGGCGTAAACAATTTTAAATGATATAGTTCATATTTCCTTAGAAAAAAACTAACCCTGCGGCGCGACAGCCCTCTCTGAGCCAAGGCCTACCGCCGAGGCGCTGCGTCCCCCATCTCTGTCTACTACACCGTCATGAGTGGGGTGCAGTACTGGAGGGTGGTACGTGGTCAGCAATCCCATCCCTCCCGGCAGATTATGCGGTCTTCGTGACCTGGGGCCGCTACTTCTTTATTCAAATAGCTCTTCAATTGGCCCCTCAGGGACCTAACGAGGCTAAGTGCACCCAGAAATAGACCTCCCAGCGGGGAAAAAATCTCATGCCGGTACAGGGAATTGAACCCGGGTCCCCCGCGCCATAGGCAGGTGCACTGCGGGGCGGTATGTCTTAGAAATACATACAGGCGTTAGCTACAATATTGACATCACAGTATATTTCTTTTCGTCCTTTGTTCTTTGGTGTAAGTTTAACACCATTTAGTAGAAGTGCGCGAAAAACCCCTAAACTTAAGGGCGGAATAGACAAGGTAATATGTACCATATTGCACTGCCGTTACCAGTAACCTGAAACCATCCCTTCCAGTTGTCTCAATTTTCTTAGGGAAGTTACGAACAAGTTGTGTTTGTCAACTTGCCCTAGCCTAAGGGGTTTTGGAGCTTTCGGACAGAACTCAATAATCATCATCAACAGCATAATGGAACAGAGTTTTGGTGTGGAACTTTTGAAATGTTTGCAAATTTTACATTTGCGTGTTGTCTTAATTTAAAACGTATCAGTAAAGCTTCAAGGTTTACTTCTATTTCTACTCAACGTCTCATTTTTGTTTCTTCGGAAGATTTTATATCGTTTTCTGGGGTCTTTTAAGGCGTGAGCTTCACCGTTAACCTGGGCACTCATCAACCTTCCCTCATAGATTTTAACCCCTTCAAAGGCGTTTCCTATACTACCTGATAACGTATACCTACCATTCATGATAAGAGAACGTTCCCTTACCCCAGACTACCCTTTGAAATATTTTTTAAAAATTTTAATTTTATCAAAAAGGATTAAAATAGCTTTTTAATAGCATTTTGTTATAAATGAACTGTATATCACGATTTTTTTGGGAATGTTCTCAGAATTCCTCTTCATTATACATGACTTTTGCATAACTGGCAAGCCGTAAGAGATACACAGATACTTACTACACAAAAATGTAGATCTTGTTAAAACATACAATTTATTTCCAATATATTTTTGTAGAGTGAACCATTTAGGAGATATTCCCTGTTTTTTGTTTAAACTTTCCAATACACTTTTCTCAAATGAGAATTCTTATTTATTGTTGAATCTCTCGGTCAAGCAAAGAGAATAAGCCATCCCTTAGTGACCACCTTTAAAAAATTTGACTATAACTTAAAGCCTACTGTACATATTCCCCTTGCAGCTAAAAGAAAATTGGCAATAAGATGATTTCTGATGATGATGGTGATGGTGATGATGATCATGATGATGATTTGTTTAAAGAAAACTTTTCAAACAGTTAAACAAAATTCATTTCGTATGTATATCAATGTTATATCAAAAATATATTTGAAAATCGGATTGATGTTTTAAATCCCCACAATACTACCTTCCGTAAAATACAGCTAGTCGTTATGTGAAAGTTGAAAGCATTTTGAAAGGTTCTTTGAGCTCTGAATGATTGCCTCAATTACGGAGGCTCCGACTCGACAGTGGATTTGTGTTTTTAAACTCACTGTGCAAGAATGAAAGTAGCAGTATCCGGCTTATCCGGATAAATCAAAGTACTTTGAAGAAGCTAATCCCTTGGCAGAGGATCCGAGGAAGAAGCCAAGAGTTTTGTTAGCAATTAATTAATTGTTTAGAGAAGGGCCTTGATGTTGACACAGGAATTTCTCATCTTCCCTTCGGGCTTCCCTCCGAAATTAAACCAGCGTTGCTTTGCTGCTTCCCTTTCTTAACTTCTCCCTTTAACTACGAAAAAATTGCTTGCCTCATGGCGCTTTTTTCATTATCCATTTGTGACGCAATCGAGGGATTCAAGAGTCAGAATTATATCAAATATGTTTACTTTGTCAAACGAAAGTATGTATTTTACTTTGTGGATAATTGCTCGAGTATCTATCATTGCTTAGTTCCACAATTAAATTGCACAAGTTAAGCTTGTACTAGTAAAATAATATATTAATATAATACATATAAATATTTATACAGAAGGTAGGAATTCATAATTCGATTTGGGTTGCATTTTCCATTTGAAGGTATTTAATAACTAGTTTCTGCCAGCAAGGAATAGTTTTTCATTTTTAGTAGTAGTAATAATAATAATAATAATGATAATGATAATGATAATGATAATGATGATGATGATAATAATGATAATAATACATATTTTGTTATTGTTCATGATTTGTTAACACACGTGGTAAATAAAAGGAATAATATAACAACTAATGGTAATAAAATGAAAACCATCATTAAACTTAAGCATTAATGCTATAAAATTAATTTAAAATTAATTGTGTCAATTTGTCTATTAAGATACCTATACTGAAAACGGGAAATAGTATTTACTTATTTTTGTGTAAATTGTAAACATTACCTACAGGCTTGGATTTATTTGTTATACCTATGAACCTATCATCATCGGTGCAATTAGTCCCATATGCCTTCTAACATACCAGGTGTAAGTTTTACAAAGACCGTGAATTTGTTTGTTTTTTTGTGTGATATCCCCCCCCCCTCCGAAATGATGAATATGGTGCATAACTGGTAACCCTTAGAGATAGACCAAATCATACTGTAAAAAATGTAGATCTTTCTAAAATACACAATTTATGTGTGAATAAATTTTCTTGCAGAGTGAACCATTTCGGAGATATTCTTTGTTATGTGTGTGAGTTTCGGAAAACAAAGCTTTCGTGAAATGGAACATCGTTGTTCATTTTTTTATATGTTACGTGTGCAAAGAGAACGGAATCTCAAATGTTTAAAAGATTTGACTATTGCACCTTCTTCTAAAGGTTTATGTGGAACAAAACATAGCAATCCGTTATATCTGTCCAAAAAGAAATATTATGATTTGATTTGAAACATCTTGTTCAAGGGCGCCACGTTTAATTGTTATATCCAAAGATTGTGTTGCTGATTGGTTAACGCGGCCATGCATATGAGAACAGCCGGTTACGAACGTCTTTCTTTCATAAGAAAGCACGCCCCGTAAGCAAGTAATAAAGTGACGCTTGAGAATAACTTTTTACTGTCGACCTTCGGAGTTAAGAAGACACCTTGGAAAAACATGTATCTTTTTCTCCTCCTCTCTAAGTTACGGGCCATTTGTGTCATTATACGGTGTTTACTACAAGTAAACACGACTCAGCAGCATAATGTAAACTTTTGTTACTTCTAGGGAAGCTACTCAGCAAATCTTATCTAGTTAGCAATGCTGGAGAATATATCATTGTGATCGGAAAATAAAATAGAATCACAATGTACTTCGATAACGTACTACTTGGGTTCAAGTTCTGGCTAAAAGAGTTCTGTTTAACTTTGACAGAGCCAAAGAATGAATTCTTTAGTGATCACTCCTATGTCGAGCCTATCGTCCCGGGCCTGGTCATACCATACTTTGCCCCTTCCTCCTAGAGGTTTCCAGAGACACAATGGGCGACTGTGTTAAAATAACGATATCCTATTCCCCTTTCCTACAACCAACCATTTTACTGCAATCTTCAAGCTGATAACAATTTTGATTTCTGTATCTGTTTTCCTTTATCATATAGCACTGTTTGATTTGTTACAGAACGATGAGAACACCTATGGCTTCGAGACACCTTCCAAGCCAGCGTGTAAACACCTCTGGAAGTGTTGTGTTGAACACCATGCCTTCTTCCGTCTCGTACAAGTGTCGCCGACAGCGCCGGACATCTTCGCTCTTGGATCCCGCTTCAGGTACAGGTAAGGCGGGCTGGTTTACAACCCGGAGTCCGCGATCTTTACGTTAATTATTGCTGTTTGTTTGAATATGAAGGGTTTTCCATTATGTTACCCAATAATGAGAATGAACAATGACAAAAAGGTGCACCATTAAAAAGGATTTTCGAATTAAAATACTTTGTGAATTAAAATTCAGTTACAAATGTTTCACCTAAGGTTCTATAGTTTGTAGTTCGTTGGGATGAAATTAGCAGTTATTCAACTTGATAACTCCCGCAGAAAGTAATATTTTGTGTCTCAACCCTTTAAGGCAAACATTTCATATCCTTCTACCCTTTATCGTCTTGTTGCCAGTGTGCCCAGATCTGGTAATCTCAATGAAGTAGGCACTGTTCAGAAAATTGATGATCAATGGAGAAAACTCGGAATAAGTGATGTTCCGTGTGAGACAAAGAGCATACCTGAACCTGGCAGTTTCTGGAGTATTGTTAAACACATGTCAACTTGGTGGAAATACTGATTTCAAAGAACTGGCGGAGTTTGCATTATCAGTGGTTTCATTGCCCCACAGAAACACTTCTCGTGAAAGAGGTTTTTTTTTTTTTTTTTTTTTTTTTTCAAACAAGGTTTAATAAAAACCAAAATTAGAAACAGATTGGCTCTAGATATGGTAAATGGACTTATTCGGTCGTCTCAGCTTATGAAAGAACGTGGGGGTCCAAAAATGTGCAATCACCGAGAAGATGTTAAAGTTTATCTCAACAACAAATTTATATAATGCTGCAACGATTGAGGAAGATGATGAACTTTCAGATGAATAGCGCGAGAAACATTGGTACTAAAGTTGTAATACTGGTTGAGGTCATCAGTCTTGTAAGTGGATACCAAGAACATCAATACTATTACATTTTCATAAGTGTTATGCTGATACACTTATTGTTGTAGCATTTGGTTTATGATGCACGATAATTTTGAAGCCAAATCTATAATTTTGAGTGTAGGTAATTTTACTTTTAAACAGTGGCAACCCTGGAGACGCTACCACCTGAGCCATATCACTACCCTTATACACTCCAACAGTAGCTCTTTTCCTCCAACTTTAACTTTTTTCCAATTGAACCAATTTTAAAAATGTAGTAGGTATTGTTGTTTACTTAGTGTCTTTCCAATAAACAGTAAAGCATAGAAAATAGCAGAAAATCAGGTTTTAAAGTTTAGTTTGGCTTCTGTGCATGTAAAGCTTTACTTGATCGGTACTGTCAAATGCACAAATTATCTATTTCCTAAAAGTAAAACTCCTTAATGATTTTTATGAGAGCTTTAATTATTTCAGGACAATTTTTACAGATATATCATCCTAAATATAGTCCAGTTCGGCACGCTGCTTGAATCTAGAGCACTATTGCAATAGAAGCGCAATACTTATACAATATATTTATGTTTTCAAAAGCATGCAATTAATGAAATCTATAATTTATGATGCCAATCATTTCATTTATTAAATATAACTTAAAAACTTAAATTTTAACGGCAAACTCGAGCTACGTTAAAAGAAGTTGAGTAAAGATTTTCTCTATATTATACAAATGCACGAACAACTTTTCCTAGTTGAGCACATCTTTAGAATATAGGTCCGATTTGGGACATCTCAACTGCAGACCACGAGTCGGATAAGGGTAGCTATCCAGACATTCCCAGACCACCTCCTATTTATCCCACAAATGGGAAGAGGTGAGCAAGCATGCTCTCCGCTGACTCTCATCTTCAGCATGTAATTCGGGTTATTCAATTTTGGAGGTTTGGTGTAACCCTTAAGCTGCAGGTTCACTGTAAAGTCCAACCGCTATCTCATCGCTGTTCTAGTTAGGGATTAAACCACTATGTTCTCACAGCTATACGCCTTATAGGCTTTACGCAGTACGGACACTGTGGTAACAGTATTAGATGTTCATCTTCTTTTTGAGAGAAACTACCAGAGAAAAAATAAAAATAAAAGTGCTGTTCTTCCCGTATTGCCATTAATAGTAAATTATGATGCAAGGGTAAAGATAAGGGTTTTATTTCGCAATCCTACGAGCAAAATAAAACCACTTTTAACAGTTTTAGATGTAACGCAGCAAAAGCTTGCCAACGAGAGCTGCGCGAGACTTCGGTTTTACTCGGATAAAGTAGTTATCTCGCTCGATTGGAAGTCAAATGCCACTTCCACCCCCCCCCCCCCCCCGCGTTGTACCTGTCGCTCCTACTGTCTATTCCCCCTATACTCTGTTCATCTAGAGATTAGAGGAGATATAAACAAAGCACCAGTTTGTATCACTCCGCGGCCACGTGCTTTCACAATGACGCAACACAGTTACCTACCGCTACGCGTAGATATAATATGCATTTTACACTACTAAAAGGATATATTTACTTGATTCAAATAACATGTAGCACATGGAAATTAACTGCTACTTACGTCATCACTGTCCACAATAACACTTTTTCATTTCCTGCTCACAATCTCGAAACCAATCTCCAGAAGCAGCTTGTGGAGGGAGGTTAGTTTTAAATCTGGAAGATCGGGTTCAGAGTTAACTGCCAACAGCACTTTGTTTAAGGTGGGGATTCATTGACTGACGAACTTTTCGACGGATTGCAGATCTCACACTCACAAATTCGTTGCAAACTACAACCACCATTTATCTGGCACGTGGAAGCTTTTGGCTGGGATCTTCACCAACTGATGATTTCTCTTTGCGTGTGCTGTAAATACTTGCAACTGACACACCGGTAAACTCGAATGTTAATTTTATCACGTCTTCGATAGCAAGTTCGGGATATTTCTCGCAGAACTTGGTAAACACGTTCAATATTATTGTCTTTTCACCACTTCGCAACGCTTTGCCGCGCTTATGTTTTACAGCACTCACTTGTTCCGCCATGTTACTGTCATACTGAATAATGCGCGCGCAGAATGAATTAGGCTGGTTACAGATTCACGTAAGTGCGTATTCTTACACTTTAGCTATGCTTAGTACACTTAGTTCATGCTTTAGCAAACATTAAGTGACATTTCAGACCTTAGTAACAGTATTTCTTCAAGGGACTATTTACATGGCTAAAGCGTCAAGAGGGTGCGCTGTGGTCAAAACGCACGTGGTTTTGTTTACGTCTCCTCTAATCTCTAGATGAACAGAGTATATATTCATTCACTGCGATATGCACACCTCTACACGTTGTTATGCATCTTGTAGGTATACCATTGCCCTGCAACAGGCATAACGATACGTTTATGAAGTCATATGCGCATCCTGCAAACTGCCAAGCTTTCGTTGCGGCAGCTCACTACCTTTTAGACAGCGCTCGAGTTTGTAAAATGTCGCTAATGTTGTATTGATTCTTGGAAATGAGAGATGTCAGATGTTTTCATGTATTGTTGATTCGATAGCAGTCCTCGCAACATATTACTTTAAACCAGCCAATAAAGTGATAAAATGCCATTTCTGTTTTGGATAGTAGTTCTAATGTTATTCTCTCTGCAGTTTGTTTAATTTCACTTGGTTCTTCTAAATGTATAAAGGAACAATGTTTTAGACCAAAGAACTCAGAAGACTGCCAATATAACGTATAGGTTAACTCTACAAGGAATTGCGATAAATTGAAGTAAGACTATTTACATTGTGAACAGATAATGTGAGGGCTATGAGAAACAAATCATGTAAAACGACATAATGAAAAGTAAAACGTTATCAAATTATTAAACATGTGCAAATACAAAGCGTAATTTCCATTTCATTGGACTTCAAACCAAAATTGGTCAAAATGGAGTAGAGTAAAATATCGTGGCACTACTGCAATTATTTAAGCTTTTGGTTTGTGAGTACTATGTTAGAAGCTCTACTTTTAGATCGTGCTGTTTGAAAAAAGGTTTACATATTTTTAAAATATTTATTACTAAGTTTGTTTTCATTTATTGAACTAACTTATATCTACACGAAGGACTGCGCAGTTTTTCTTCACGTATTTTCTTTTTCGGAATAGCTTCAAAAATTAATTTATCGTGCTAGATCATTCTTTATAATTTGTGAAATTAATATTTCCTTATATAGCAGTAATACTTGTATAACATTAAAGAAGTGTGTAAAATATAAACATATTGCATGAGACAAGCCTAACCAGTCACATAAAAGAGGTTTCAGAATATTAGGTTAATTTGAAAAAATACAAAATTGTTCCATAAGCAAAGTCATGATTTGGAATATTTAACATTCTAATCGATCAAAACAAATATGAAATACACAAATCTACAGCGCAAGTTTAATGGAATAACCTAGGTGTGATTTTAATGAGATACCATTGAGAATATTTAATCTTTTGAATAACAATATATCACGACATTAAATATGAAGTTAAACACATTTGCTTATGTACGAGATCATATGATACAGGTCATCAATGGTGAAAATGCTATCATGCTCCGACGCAGTGAGGTGCGCTATATGCAAAACACTTGTCGCGAAAAAGTATCGATTTCTATTTGCATATTATGCATCGGCGCTTTTCCTTCTTTTACTCTCCATACAAATGATAACATTGCTCCTTACATATTATAAATGTTTGACTTGCAGTTCAGATATTGTTGCGAAACTGCAGGGTCTTAAAGTTCATGTTTCCACAATAGCAGCGTGTTAAAAGAGAGGTAAAATTCGACATTTAGAGCGCTGTTGAAACCCACTAACTCAATGAATTTCAATTCGACACTGAGCTCCTGTGAGAGTTTCTAAATATTGTGCAGAGGCCTCAGTGACATTTTCATGTGAACTATTGTGCATTTATAAGACTCACAAAGAACTACATGAGTGAGAGTTAATCTTGGTAGCTAAAGAAGCAGCAGTAAAATCAGAGTTCCTGAAAGAAAAGCTGTAAACACAAAATGCCCTTCTCGTGTGTGGTAAATTAACGATGCAATCAAGCCCATTTACTGTCGTGGTAAATTGTATAGTACGAGCAAATGCACAGTTTACGACCTACAGTCACAAATCCAATGCTCTACGTCACTTCGCTGAGAGCTTCCCAACTAGGATATCAATAACGGACTTAAATGGGGATCGATTCGGATTCATCAGCACCTGTCATAATCCTATTAGCGGACTTTAGTTCTCACCCATTTGTACGCTGCGTTAACATTGGCAGCGCTCAATGACTTCCCACTGCACTATCAGTCAGTTTTTAGGTACTATAACTGGCCTTTATTGGCTGCGTAGGCACTGAAACCGATTACAGTCTTTTGAATCTATTATAAAGCGTAAGTTATGAAACAGTTGGTAAACCTGATAGCAAAAATTATACTGCAAGTACGTTGTTTTTGAATCACATCAGCAACAGTTAGTCAACTTTTTTTTCTGTTACTTTCTTTTTATACATTTTAACTCTTGAAAATTCATGCCTATATAATAAAATAAAACATTTGAAGAAAATATGTTATGTTGAAAACACCAAAATGTGTTTTAGAAGTATTATACTAGGATAATTACATCTAAATTTGCTTCAGGAGACTCAAAAACGTATGTTAGCAACCTAGTGGGTTGCTATGCCATTTATCCCAGTACGATGAAAATTGGCAATCCAAATAGTAGAAAGTTTTTATGCTATCCATTTTACTATGCAATGTGTTACAAGTGCTCACTTTTCTTTTACGTGACGCATTCTCTTCTCATCTTTTACAAACAATTCATACACTTTTCTGTATTATCCTAATAAAAATGCAACGTATTACATGCACACGGTTTTCTCCTCTGTAAGATATTTAATTATTAATATATACGTATTAAAATAGATTAATTAACAGAGGGACAAAATGTAAGATCTATAGAACATTAATAAAACCAATAGTAACATACGCTGCAGAAACATGGACCCTGGACAACGCAAGTGAGGAAATACTAACAAGATTGGAAGGGAAAATGCTGAGAAGGATCTTTGGACCAGTAAAAGATAAAGAATAATGGATAATAATATACAACTATGAGCTAGATGAATTAATACATAAACAATATATTGTGAGGTTTATAAAGGCACATGGAATAAGAGGGCCCGACATATTGAGAGACTGACAAGATAGAAAAATATGATTTGAGGTTTTCCTGGCGACGGACATATTCAAGATAGAATCCCCAAAAGAATACTGAAAGGAAGGTTGTTTGCTAGAAGAAAAGAAGGAAGGTCAAAAATAAGATGGTTAGATAATGTTGTTACCGTCATGGTATAGGATATGTACCTAAAATGGACTGTAATGCAAATATTAATTATTGCCAGCAAGACACCATTTAACACAGGTTGTTTACTTTCGTTTTACTTTCACTAAGTACACAACAGTCAAACAAAGCAATCAGTCACCATCGTAATAATAAAAATGCAGCACGTAGATGAATCAGATCTCACCTTATGACATTTTACAACCCGCTAAAATGCAATCTGTACGTTTCTTCTTAGCAACTGTTAGACAGGTTAGCCAACTCTCTCGCCCGCACAATATGACCACCAGTAACTGAACAAATGTAACAGAAGATGTAAGAAAGATTAGAACAACGGGCTCGTTTAGTGACAAATAAAGCATTTTGGAATGAAATGGTAAACAGGCCTTGCATTTCCCACCAATAGAATGGTTTAATTTATTTTCCTAAATCGCAAGAAATGGAACCAAATTTTATGTGAATGTGAAATTTGAAATTACACTTCGAATTTTCATTTGCTTCATTCTTTGCTAATTGCAATATGTGCCAACTTCTTATTTCTTCAAAGTTAAGGGACAAATCTTATGTATAAATTTGTTGCCTATTTAAAATTGACATCTATATTCAGGAAAAAGTAATTTGATTCGCGTTGATTCTGAGTGTTTCATATACAGTTGAATTATTACTTTTACTACGTATCTACAGTAAGTAGAGGTAGTATTGTAATGCAGCAAAAATTTGATACCGATATTTCACCGGAAATACACCTGTTGAAGCTCTTTGAATTTAGAAAAAATCAGTTTTAGAAAAAGCTCTGTAGATGTCTGTGTGTCTCTCTGTCTGCCTGCATGTCCGTGAATAGTATAACTAAAAATCTATTCACACATCTTACCCTTTACATGAAACAGCTTCAAAAATTGTGTTTCTCCCAAAATGGTTCCAAGGATCTTGATTAAACCACCCTAGCTATTTTTGTGACAAATGAAACAGTTATCTTGAATTTTGTTTGAATAGTTTCGGAAATGCTCTTCATTCTGAAAACATTTTGCCTAGCTGGTAAATCATAAGAGTTAGTTATGTTACCTGCTAGGTGTGCTGAATGTTGTTGTTAGCTAATGCTGGATTTCTGACAGTGAAGTCATTAATCCTCTTGCTCTCCAATACTTTTCACTGATGGATGGGGCACTAGAAGTGGCTGGACATATTTGAAGGTGGTCTCGGTCCATTTCCTCTTGCAGATCACATAGAGGACAGAGTGGTGAAGAATATATCCCAATTCTGTTTAAATGTTTTGCCAGACAATCGTGTCCTGTAATCAACCTGAAGGTTGCAACTGCTGTCTTTCGGGGATGCTCAGGAATTACTGTTTGAATGTTTGGTAGTTCCCATCTTTTATTTTTCATAGTAATATTTTGCAATAATTTCTTTGAATTCAGAGTTGACTAATCTTTTAGCTGCATAAAATGGTAGATTAACTATTGATTTCTGCACATTCCCGGTACCCTTTTTTGCAAGAAAATCAGCTTTCTCATTACCACTCAGTCCACAGTGAGCTGGTATCCATTGGAAGACTAGGTGTTTTTGAAGTGCTGTTAGATGGGTAAGGATTTTCCAACATTCTATAATTGTTTGGTTTTTTGGTGACAACTTGGAAGTAATTGCTATAATTGCTACCCTGGAATCCGAGAGAATAACTGCTTGCTGAAAATGTGAAATTCTGTACAAAAGATTTTGTAGGGCCATTCGAATTGCTTCAATTTCTCCATCAAAATTCGTAGTTCCATAACTTAAAGATTTGTAATAGGAAAAGAGGTGACATGTGACTCCAGCACCTGCTCCATCTTGGTTTGATATCAATGATGGTGTGCAGAATGTTGACATGGTCCTTGATGGTTTTCTGTAGCAAGCAGAATGTTTACCATTGACTACACGAAGTATGTAGTAGCGAAAGTGTCAACCGCAGTACTAAGTTCCAATTAATGCTAAATTGAATCACTACTCTGCATTTAGATGTGTTTTGACCATATTTAAGAAAGGTCCCGCCTATTTGTAACCGCATTTGAAGTACTTGAATATTCAGTGAGAGAGGCAATAAGATACGTTAACCATACCCGCTGTAGCACTTTGCCCTACTCATGAATCAGAGTCTAAGGCACTAAATACTTCCCCCGACCCCTTACACCCCCCTTGAAATAGATCGCCGACTCACAAAAGCTAAAGAAAAATAACTTTTGTTACAAATCTGCATAAGAAGCTTATATAAACTCAAATATAGAAGCTATTTCATTATGCAAATTGCTGTAGTAGCTGGGTGTATTCTCCAGTAGCATCTCAACGTCCCACAGAAAATTTATTGGACCACTCTTACTATTCTAACGTACAGTTGCTTATAAGTGCTCAGCTGTTTCGTAAAGACTCGGCTTTTTGCCTTGTAGCCACATTAGAGTGTGTTGCATTTTATAGGACCAAGCTCTCACGTCTGTTCCAAAATTAAAATCCTAATGGCTGACGGATTTCTGGAGCACCAATGATCGTAAATTATATACCACGCCTGAAATCTTTATTGGAGCTGCCAAAACTATTAAGAGAGGAATATTTTCAACTTCATATAACTGGTATTTTTAATGCAAACATTTATACTTTTTAATTATTTTAAGACGAAGGAAACTCTAAAACACTAAAGCTGTGAACCTTGTGGTGAACAAACACAAGACCTTTTACACCCAGGAGTAAAGTGTGATAAAGTACGGTAATTTCATCACTGAAGAACGAGGAAGAGTTTGAAAATACATTATCTATTTCCGAGAATTTCCAGTGCGCTTAATACACGTGTGTTGCATACTATTGCGACGCTGGTAGCGGCGCACAACAAAAGACGATCGGGGCCGGCACAATATCAGACCGGCGAGCAAGCAAAGGCGCTCAAGCTCAATCTTCCCCACACCACGCGAGCAAATACGTGACAATAGTCAGAGCGGCAGCCTCAAAATAGGGTTTTCTCCAGATTCGAGGAGTGTCCGGAGGCCGGTGTGTTTGAAGAAGTTTGCGAAAAGTCCGTGTGACGTCATCTCAGGTATATAAGCAGCCGAGGAAACAGCAGAGTAGAGAGATACAGACATGAGTGGATCAATGTGTCAGTGAGTACGAGATAGCGGTGTGTGTGTGTGTGTGTGTGTGTGTGTGTGTGTGTGGTACTGCCGTGAAATGTACGTCGCGTAGAAGTGAAGAGGTTTTAACGAGCGTCGAGTGATTGTATCGTCGAAGGTAGTGTATGAGAGAGAGAGAGAAAGTGAATAAAGACCGTGAAAGCACTCAGTTAAGGCTACGGGAAGAAAACACTTGTGAGATGTAATATCATGAAAGATTGTAGATTGTGTTAACGTCAGTGAAAAAGAACTGTTTTTGTGCAAAAGTTTAGAAGAAAATAAAGTGAGAAAAAAGTAACTTAGTCGGATTTTGTCGTTTTATAAAACTAGCGTCAGAAGTGGGGTTCATCGAATTGTCAAATTGTCTGAGTATTTTGTGGATGATAGTGAATATTAGAAATAATGTTCAAGCGAAAATAAAAATTACTAACAACTGTTGAAGTGATGGTTTCAGTAGCAAGTCACCAACATTGCCATTGGTAGCGTACTGGCGATAAGTTATTATTTTGACCTTAATAGACAGTAAATTGCAGCTCATCCTTAGCTGCTACACAAATTAAATTATACGTCAATATTAACAAACAGAAAGGAAGTAAAATGTAGAATCAAATATTACAATCCTGTCTGAATAATAAATGTATCAAAATTTAATGAACAAAATACGCAGGAAAAGGAGGTTATCAGCACTGAATGCGAAAAATTCATCTTTTACCCTGATACCATGAGCGAAAGTGGATAAACAATACTATTATCGAATATTATTTCTATATGTAAGTGGAAATTTAAGAGGGTCAATGCCTTCCTCTTTTATCTCCAAAACTGCTGAAATAGGGGTAGCGCATTTTAGCCATTTTAGTTCTCAAATTGTACCAGCTACCAATCACATTATTTACATTCAATCGTAGCAAATCGTATGTCTTTTGTCAGATCATCCACCATTGTTATTATTATCTTTACTGTTATTAAACTAATCATAAGATCATTAAGGCATCCAGTTTTTGTGTTGCCTTTAGTTTCTGTTATTCCTCATTGACCTGTAAAAGCAGTCGAGAGCATAGGTTTTGCGTCAGAACTTTATCATTTTGCATCATCTGCTTTAAACTGTGCTTATACAAACTGAAACATATACTGCTCGAGGTTAAATAAAAACATATTTTGCCTGCGTATTTCCCAAGCTGATTACAGGTTTACTAACAGAAGAGCTATTTAATACTCAGAATTAGATTCTAATGCAAAATGGTCGGCTAAACACACACACACACACACACACACACACACACACACACACACACACACACACACACACACACACACACACACACACACACACAACGCAGTTTTGTCACTATTGTAGTTTTGCATGACTATTTTATTTCTTAAAAGTGAGTATTTATGCATATGTTTTGTACAGAAAGTTCTTTTCGCCCACATATTACGTCATGGTCACCATTTGATACTAAAACATCGAACAAAAAGTTGGAGTGACAGGGTTAAGGATATTAAATAAATTACCTTAGTTGAGAATTTGAATTTCTGATCAGTTGTGAAAGGTGACCATTACGTGCATGAATCGCCTAACACAAAGTTGCTTCGTGTTGCAGTGAAAATAATTGAAAGGTGGTACTATCACCGTTAGGTTTTAAGTTTATGTCGTGATTCTCGTTTATTAAGACTACAGGTATACGGAGGAGGATATTTCGCAGTGGAGCCTACATACAACTATTGTGGCAACCACCTCCGCTATTTAATTGGTGAATCAAATACCAACACAGTATTCCACAAATTCAGGTGCCAGCACATATTGATAAATATGTATACATCTATGGTTAATCATTTCAAAATGATTCAAATTACTTCTTTCTTAAGCAGAAGCACCAAACCTACTTGTGTTAAGAGGTTGCAAAACCATAATTAAAGTAGCTGCAGAAAATAGCATTAAAACTTGACAAGGAAAGATTCAGACGCCTGGGCTAAATTTGGGGAGACAAGAACAAAGTCTTATATACAAAAGACTTATTTTTACTTCCTCTACAACTTATTGTATGTAGGGGAAATGTTGTATTCCACCCAAAAAATAATGTCGAGATTTCACCGGAAATATAAATTTCGAGGTCACCTGAATCCAAAAAGAGCATTTTTAGAAAAAGGTCCGTATGTGTGTGCCTGTGCACAACATACCTCAAAAACGGAAACCCGGTTACAAACCAATTTGGTATTTAAGTTTAATATCTTTCAAGGATGCGACATAAATATTTTGAAGAAAATGCCTCCACCCTAAACTACCCGAACATTTTTAGAAAATTTTGATTTTCTTGAAAATGGCTCTAACGATTTTGATTAAAATGAAATGTATATTTTGAGTTTTCTGCCTATAGCCTAAGTAGTCCTGTTTACTCTTGATGAATTTTGCATAATTGGTAAACCATAAGTGACAGACCAAATCTTACTATACACAAAATGAAGATCTCGTTAAAACACACAATTATGTCCAAATAATTGTTTTTATGAGTGAACCATTTAGGAGATATTCCTTGTTATTCGTGTGAGTTTCGTAATATTATACTTCACTCAAATTGCAGGTCGTTATTCACTTTTTATCTCTTGATCGTGCAAAGAGATCGGAATTTCAAAGTCTTCATATAGTAACCAGCTTTAAAAAAGACTATGGCTCAAAGCTTACTGTATTTACATATTCCCCTTGCACGTAGAAGGAAATAATAAGCAATAAGATCATTTCTGAAAATGTTTATCACGACTAACATGAAGATAAAAAAAATAAGAGTTTGTAAGAATAGCTGGTATGTATAAGAGTAGAGAAAGTCATGTGAGTGCAACACCCGAATACCTTCAGAATACCATCTACATGTTTTGTGTAGTATGATTTGGTCTATCTCTAACGGTTTACGAGTTATGCAAAACTCGTCCAGAGTAAATACGACTACAGGGGCTATAGCCAGAAAATTCAAGATATACATTTCATTTGTCATCAAAATATCTCAAGCATATGACATTTTAATCAAAATCGTTAGAGCCATTTTTAAGAAAATCAAAATTTTCAAAAAATGTTCCATGTAAAGGGTAGTTGAGGGTGGGGCTATTTTCTTCAAAATCTTCGTGTCGCATCCTTGAAAGACAGTAAACTTAAATACGAACTTTGGGTTTTTAACTAACTTTTCGTTTTTTATTTATGCTGTCTACAGACTGACACACACACACACACACACACACACACACACACACACACACACACACACACACACACACACACACACACACACACACACACACACTCACTCACACACACAGACCTTTTTCTAAAAATGCTTTCCTTTTTATTCAGGGGGTCTCAAAACATATACTTCCGGTGAAATCTCGACATCGAATTTTTAGGTGAAATACAATACTTCCCCTACTTACCAGTAGAGAGAGAAACAATTGATATTTCTTACTATTAGTCACTATTGGACAAAAAAGAACCAAGCGATTTGCGATAAGACATTTGGTAAAAAGCTCCAGGAAACAAATCACCTTCCTCATAAGTCGGGGAGATCTATTTCGCCAATCTTGTTCCTGGAAGCGTGAATGCAAATTTTAATCACGTAATCTAATTGAGAGTTCATTCAAAGCTTCAAAAAAAAATTGACAGATTGTTACTAGGACAAAATATCTGAATATTTGTAATCGCGCACTACACGCAGGTAAACTTTCTTCTGTATTTCCTGTTATATTGTATAATACTTGAGAGTATCACATATGGATGTTAAATATATATCCCACATTAATCAGGTTTCCATATCAGTTTTATTAATGGTAATGTCGGCCAATTTTATTACTTACAAAAGTCTATGCTTTTCTATGTGAAACGAGACCCAAGAACATACAATGATGACGATTAATAAGAGGTTGTGACTGAAGATAGTGATTGCAGTTAATGATAAAGGTTGTCAACTTATGCCCCTTTAACTCTTAAGATCATCATATCGGTGCCTTTTTACTTTTGGAACATTACAATGACACTCACTCGCTTATAGTGTGTTAATTTTTGGATTGGTTTACTTTTGGTTATTGCTTTAAACTCGCAGATTTTAGGGTGGATGGGGAATAATCCTCACCAAAAGAAAATCCTACCCTTGAGGCAGGAATCGAACTAGGATCTCAGGATTTGTAGGTGAACATCTAACCTACAGAAAATAGAGGCAGTCTTTCAGCATTTTATAACGTATGCCAGGCATGTCTGAGGTTTCTCATTTCGTCGATTTCACGCGCTTTTTCCATTTTCGAGCAATAAGCAGAGAGAGAGAGAAAGAGGGAGAATGAACATTTCTTCTCGAATTTCTTGGAGCCGTCTCCTATTCCCCTAACTTGTTCACTTCACTTCATGTTAAATCCCTAACAGCTTCTGTATGGAGATACGAGAAACATGAACGATCCCCATACATGTGCGACCCGCTCTAGCTAAATTAATTTGGGCTCCGGTTCAGTTGTTAGTGGTTAGGCTTTCATGAGTTGCAAATTTACTTATCACTTCATTCATAAGTCAAATAAGTTCCCTACAAATACATACACGATGTATGAATAGTTCACCTAAGTCACTAACAATTGTATTGCACTGCAAATAATATTAGTGTTGTGTGAGTTTCATCATCGACAACTACATACTTCCTACACTCCTTGCTATTATCTATTGCATGTGCCCTGCGTTTTTCATTTTAAATCTGACAGCTATTTTTGTATATTTGCAATCACAAATATGTATGGTTTTAGCAATCTACATAGGTTTTTACGTCTGTAGAAGGCTAGGAGAAATTATGTTCTACTTTAGGTGTGTTTTTAAAACGTGGTATATTAACAAAATTTTATTTAAAACTAAAAATATGTGTACTTTAACAAGATTACATTGTGTGTAGTAAGAAAGAGAATATTAACCAATATCTCTTTCGGTTTACAGTTATGCAAAGGTTGTGGAGTAAATAATATACATTTTATTTGTCATTAAAATGTCCTAATCCTGTTTTAATCAAAAGTTACAAAAATGTCCCATGCAAATGGTAGTTAACATTGCATTGCTATCCAGTTCTCAGCTATATTTAAAGTTTTAAGTCTCTAGCTCATCGAAAAGTTAATTAAAATCTAAATATTTTAAACTTTTTCTATGAAAAGGGTAGCTTATAGTAGAGTTATTTTCTTGAAAGCGAGTTAATATTGCATTGGCATTCAGTTTCGAGCTATGTTCAAAGTTTCAAATCACTAGCTCATTAGGAAGTTAGTTTAAAATCAATTGCAAAATCTGTACTAAAAAGACAAGCAAAGCAAGTTAATAAGAACGTTTTATGAAGAGCACACAACCTAATTTAATGATTTAAAAGCTTGTCTGCCTTGTAATTTGGAAGACCAGAGTTAAAAGTTCGTTTAAAGTTGAGTTGACAAATTCAGAATTTTTTTCAGTGCTTTTTCCAGATTCTCGAAAATCTGGATAATTCATTGCCTCACTCCAAACTCATTCCAACCTTATTTTCATTATCTTTGTATACCTGGAAGTTTATAAGAAGCGTTAAGATAACAAAAAGAAGAGAAGATTTCTACGTTAACATAGCCAACAAACAAAGATCTGTGAATTATAGCACAAAAACTGTTCTTTTTCCGCTAAAATTGCATGCTAATTGAAGTTTTCTCCCTAACATATTCTTTGGTACGTACCAGGGTCCCCATTGTTACATTACTTCCTTCTCTTCCAAGTATATTACCAAGTTCTGAATAACTTTGCTATCTGACGGTCGTTGTTAGAAGCAGCGGAGAAAGACACAGAGCTGTCATCTAGCGGTGTTGTCCAGAACTATTCAAAACGCATACTGATTTAATAATCTGGACTCGCGCTGTCTCTTAAAAGAGGGTTTGCAGAACAGGGAGGGATACGAATAATTTTGTTTACTTAAGGGTGAAGGAATAAATCCATGGTATATTGTTTCAAAAACTTTTCTTTCATTTCCATTTTCTGTTACTGCCATTGCACACAATTCAATTAACAGAAGACAGCGCACGTATAGGAAAATAATAACATTGTTCATTCTAGGTACCTACATTTATTGGCTGCGTATTCTTTTTCCTCCGTAACTTTATTTGTGTATAGAATTCATTATTTTCCCTGGGTTTCCAAAATTCAGACAGAGAATTTATGCTTTCTTTGTAAAACAAGTGGATCCATGTGAGACCAAACTTACTTGCACAAACAAGAAAAAGAAAAACAGCAAATTAAATGTAAATAAATATATACATAAACAAAGTGTGAATATCAAACTACTACTTCAAAACCAAAGAGATGATTAGGAGTGAAATATATAAATAATATCCGAAGAGCAATAAATAATATTAATCAGGGACAAAAACACGTTTCGAAGAAACCAACTGGAGGCAAGTTTCTTTCTTTCTTTATTATTATTTTTAACTCCATGCTAAGCTGAAAGGTGCAGTAAATTTTAAATTAAGACAATGTAAATTACCGCTACTGCTAACGTATTCGGTGTCTTCTTACATTCATAGAAAGAGTAAAAGGAGAAGATATTTGAGCATGCCTAGTTATATGATGTAGGGGTGTGACTTACTCATTTCCTTAGGGTCCCATGGCCTTGGTCGCGATGGCAATTGTTAGTTCAGTTGACTCTTGTCTCGGGCATAGGTGTCTCCATGTGAATGTATGTATTCGAAAACAGTAACAAAGCAAAGCAACAACAAATGAACTAATGGAAATTGCCCAAATATTCCCACTTTAAAAAGTATAATTATTTTGATAAGATGTTATCTTTCCTTTTATTTTCCAGGTTATTCCTATCTTTTGAAGACGCATGCTCAGTATCTCTGTTCATTAACCCTGGACTCTTTTTTTCTTTCCTAATCATCCTTTGTGGTTTTTAAAATTACAAAATGAATAAAAATGGCATGTTTATAGTGTACCTTCATTTTAGAAAAACCTATAGAAGCTTTATTGGAATCGTAGATGATTGCTTTTGTTTTTATTTCAACATTTTTAAAACCGTTGTTTACTAGAAAGATTACCATGCTCTGAAACTCTCCGGATATTCTAGTTAAGTTACTAAAAAGCTGCCATTAGCCTATTGTAAACCATCTGTTAAGTTTCTTTAGTTAAAACCTTTTGATTCTTAAAACTTGAGAAAATACATATACTCACCAAATAATCCGCAATTTTGAAAGCAGCATTGTAAATCTCTCTATGGTGGCGCTCTAAAACGAATATTGCTCAACTTAAGGTTAGGGAATTTGCTAGGTTCTGAAAACATTGCTTTAAAATCTTTTGCTGTTGTATGTAGTCTAATTTATACTGAAGCCAACATATCGATGATGATGATGATGATGATGATGATGATGATGATGATTGGTTGTCGCTCTAGACAGAATCAGGTTACCTTAATTGTTCGGGCTACCCCACATGCCACCAAATGTATGACACTATATTCCAACAGGTTTCTCTAAAAGTAAATCTTCTACTTAATAAAAGAGCAAATTGACTGAACTTAGGAAGACTGTAATGCATGCAGTTTCTCGCATTAAGTGGACTGATGTCGATCTATAAATTTGCACTAAATAAGGGTGGCAAATAAGCCTTTGTTTACCATATTACCAAATATCTAACACACTTGTAGGCAACTAGCAGCCCGCAAAACAACGTGGAGGGGAAGCAATACCGAGAGTCCAGGTGTTCTCATAAGTCATCCTTTCTGGCACATTTGCCTAGCTGCTACTTCCCATCTACAGCTCTTTATTCGATAGCTGTAAGGTACATCTCAGAAAGTATGATCACTGAGAAGACAGAAGAAGAAACACTGAAGCTTACCACAAATATGTAATCTACGATGAACCGGATGTTGTCAGTTATAAGGTTTATGAGTTGTAAGTGAAAGATGTGCTACTTGTTTGGCTAAAACAATTGAGCTACAATAATACGAGGGTAATTTGTAAAATAAGGATCTGTTTTATGCACATCAAACCATCATAAATAGTCGCAAAACGGTTGTTTTATTTAGTTCCTTAGGTCTTTCTCCATTTGTTTACACAATTCCCATAATTGTTTAAACATTTGTCATAACGTTTTTTGTGTACTGACTGCCGCCCGTGAGGTTTACCAGTCGATGGAAATTGTCATTGGTCGATCTTCATGTATCTTTTCATCCACGGTATTGACCAAATCTTCGTGATCACTGATGGCCGGCCTGATAGTGGTTCATTATGGAAATTATCCCGTCCGGCCTTCAAAGCTCCCATCTACTTACGCAATTAGCTGTCATTCATCGCATTAGGGCCATACACTTCACTAATCTGACGACGAACATCCGTCGCTGAAACGTTCCTTGCTGTCAAAAACTACATCACAGACCGCACTTCACACTCGGCGGGTCCATCGATTGTTTCAAACATTTTGAACCGACACTGTGAACAGCACACTGTCAATGCAAATTGCACCATGCGCAAGTCATGCCGGAATCGGTGTGCTTGCAGTTTCAATGTTGGCGCCTGATTCATGAGCTACAGTGATTCGGGCCTTACTTTCCGAATTACCCTCATTGTTCAGAAGGAAGAAGAGATAAATTAAAGGTACATTTCACTATAAATTGAAACTATTATGCTCCAATATTGATAGGACTTCTTGCATATAGTCATACAAATATCCCAATCACATCCTCAAATTCCGCCACATGAAGACTATTTCACGTGCATCCCGTTCATAATCCAGATTTTGTAAACCAAAAGCCATTACACATATTAAGCAAACATCAAAATTTGCATTCATACAATTATACAAACCCACTTAGTCAACATCATTTTTATTTTTGAAGTTAATAAGTATCCCAATGTACCACAGATATATGGTTGTGGGTTTCTTCCACATGTCATTAGATGTAGTTAATGTGTGAGTACAAAAATGATTACTCTCCAGGTTACTAAATTTTCAAAACAACACTGTTATTTTTAATAAATAATGGGCTAATCTGAAATGTTATCCTCTTTTCCACTAAGCTGTGTTCTCACTTTTTCTTTGACGAATATAAAACACTTGACACACAGATTATTAATTTTTATATTTTCCTGCAGTGGTCGCACGGAAAAACAAGCCCAGAGGGACGCCCAGATGAGACTAAGAAGTCCACCACAGTTCACAAGAACACCCAGTCGGCGATACCAACGTCGTATTGTTGAAGGTGCTCAGGATGGTGAGTACCTACCTATGTCTCCTTCTTCAAAAATGTACAGCATATAAAACATTAGTTACAGGTATGAACACTGCATTGCATCATTAGAAAACAGGAGAGAAATCCCATGAAGTTGTGACAGTATAAAATGTTGAAGAACTAGATACATCTTTTTTGCATCAGAGCAGTCAAAGGGATAAGGGTTTATAGAAGTGCACAAACCAAGAGAAAATTTCTGCCTGATTATTATGACTGTATTTTCTCCTTTGTTCTCTAGTCAACAATGCCAAGTTTTCTAACAAAATTAAAATATTGATTATTCAGGCTTTATTTTAAATTAAGATTAGTAAATAAAGAAATATTTCTTTATTCTTTATTCTCCTCCAGAATGTATTTAGCGTGCATCTTTGTGAGTTGTTTCAAAATATGATTCTGTTTTTACCTTGGCTGGCACATTGACTGATTGCTGTGTTTATATGCAGTGCAATAGTTTACCTAACATAAACTGTCATAAGTTTAAACTAATAATTTAATTACTTGTAATTTGAACATCAATTTTGTTACAAACATGGCCTGTATGTAACAAAAAGACTGTTTATATCCTTCTTTATCTGATTACCCTACTTGTATGGAGGGCTTACAAGCCTGTGCCTAGAGTCAGAAGCCTGTTGGGGAACAGAGGAACCTATAGACTGGACAGAGTGAAGACCAGGAAGCGGATGGTCAGCCAAGCACCAGATATGATAGTGAGGAAGAGGAGGATATGAAATTCAAGTGAAATGAATGATTGGAAAGGTGATGATGGAGCAGTTGGTGGAATTAGTGGTGGGGGAAACCAGAAAACCTGGAGAAAACCCACCCATATGCCCCTTCACCACAAATACCACATACGGGTGCCTGGAATTGAACCCAGGCTATCTTGGTGAAAGGCAAACGGTCTAACCACTTGGCCACAGCACTGCCCAGACTGTTTATATTGCCAACTATTATTAAATTAAATAATGTTGCACATCATATGTGTTGTCAGTACTTTACATAATGACAAATAATTTGACTGTGATATGTAAATGTTATGAAGAGTAAATTTCTCATGTGTACTTTCATACACGTGTACAAGATTTTTGCTTCTGTAAGCACAATGCCATGCACATAATGTTAAAGACTAAGGATATTTATTTTAACTGTTCCTTCAAGAATAATGATATCTTGCATCTCTGTGACTTCTAATGAATTCATTCATTCTTCCTTTGGTTGTCTTATTTTTTATTCATTAATTTTTTCCAGCTCCAAAGGTTGAAGAGACTGTTAACAATGAGAACATTCCACCACAAGAGATGAAGGCTGTTTCAATACCACAGCCTGCCCACTCGTAAGTGTTTACATTGTCTACACACAATAATTATTGCACATTGAGATGCATAATAAATTTATATTAAAATGTATTCATTTGTAGTGTTGGCAGTCTATACCGTTCAACATGTAGCATCCCAGCAGTATTGCCATCACATGGAAGGGCAGATTCACCTCGCAGCACACGAAGTGCACCTTGGACACAACCACACGTGCGTGGTTTGTATAGTAGTGCTAGCCCACGATCCGTTAGATCAGCAGGGAACAACAGTCAACTGTTGAGTCGTCTCACTAGAAGATCTTCCAGTGTTGAGAGCCAAAGTTCAAATGATTCACGCTCATGTAAAAGGTACGTATACTGTCTGTAATTCCAGCATTCAGTTTGAGCTTCCTATTTCTGTAACTGCTAATTCATGAAAAACTGGTTTTAAATTATTCCATTTGTCCATAATTTTTTTCTACTTGTATAATGGCACATATGCAAAAAGGAAAGGAACAGAAACCAACATCACATGCAAATTTCCTATTTTAATCAGCCAACATTTACAGGTTTTTAACAAAAACAACTCTACTTATAATAACTATAAAATATTAAAAATGCTGTAACCACCTCAGAGTTCTGCATTTGTACAAATAAGATGGGCTACCAAAATGAAAATTAGGTGTTGCTGTCCGTTCAAATCTCAGTACAAATAAGAATACCAAGATGGTCGCTCATCACATTTTCTGCTGTGATAAGTAAATCTGTAAATTCTGACCTCTAATAATAAAGAAAAATGTTTCTATCACATTAAAATTCTAATACCTGCAAGAAAGTTGCACAGAATAAGTGCTTTCTTCAGGAAACAGACAATTTGTGCATATGTATTAATTTGCAGGAGTATCTAAGAATCCAATTATTACCTCCAGTGATTTCTCTGCAGTAAGCCTCACCATTTTTCCTGATTGCTTTAACTTCAAAAAAATCACTATACATGTCAGTTTCTGGACAATAAAAGATATGGTAACATTATTACCCTTCAATAGTGTTGGTGATTTCTATGTTTTAGTTCCATACATTCCTGTGTTTCAAAAATTCTCAGATGTTACAAAAATATCATTTTTTTTTCTGTTGAGGTGATTTATTATTATTATTATTATTATTATTATTATTATTATTATTATTATTATTATTATTATTATTATTATTATTATTATTATTATTATTATTATTATTATTATTATTATTATTATTATTATTATTATTATTATTATTATTATTATTATTGTCATTGTCATTGTCATTGTCATTGTCATTGTCATTGTTATTGTTATTGTTATTGTTATTATTGTTGTTATTGTTGTTATTATTGTTATTGTTATTATTGTTGTTATTGTTATTATTGTTATTGTTATTATTGTTGTTGTTATTGTTATTATTATTATTATTATTATTATTATTATTATTATTATTATTATTATTATTATTATTATTATTATTATTATTATTATTATTATTAATTATTATTATTAATTATTATTATTATTATTATTATTATTATTATTATTATTATTAATTATTATTATTATTATTATTATTATTATTATTATTATTATTATTATTATTATTATTATTATTATTATTATTATTATTATTTCCAATGTTTAGTGTATTATGTATTATCTTACGCAGACTAGCTCACCGTGTGAGTGTTTTAAAGCACCTACCCCTACTTGTACGAGGCCTTTGCCCTCAATTGGACATCACAGGCTATTTTCATTTTCATTATTATTGTTATTGTTATTGTTATTATTATTATTATTATTATTATTATTATTATTATTATTATTATTATTATTATTTCCAATGTTTAGTGTATTATGTATTATCTTACGCGGACTAGCTCACCGTGTGATTGTTTTAAAGCAGCTACTCCTACTTGTACGAGGCCTTTGCCCTCAATGGGACATCACAGGCTATTTTCATTATTATTATTATTATTATTATTATTATTATTATTATTATTATTATTATTATTATTATTATTATTATTATTATTATTATTATTATTATTATTGTTGTTGTTGTTGTTGTTGTTGTTACTATTACTATTGTTGTTGTTATTATTGTTCTTATTACTATTATTAGTATTATTATTATTATTGTTGTTGTTGTTGTTACTATTACTATTGTTATTATTATTGTTCTTATTACTATTATTACTATTATTATTACTATTATTATTATATTAAGCATAATATTATTAATAATAATACTTAAAATAATGCTTCAACTTGTTCACAAAATATTTTAAAATGTTGAAAGCATAAGAGCTGAGATAATCCAAATCATAACTTTCCAAACAGTTCTGAAGTGGTAATTTTATTATTTCATTAGCAGTTTGGAGCAGATAATCATGAAAAACAACTTAAATCTTAATGTTAGCCTCATTATCACTTGTAGCAGTTAAGAGTATAAGAGTATAAGAGACATGCTTTCCAATGGTCCCTCTAAACCTTTATTTCTGCACTAGGTTTTGTTGACATACCCAGCTTTGAGGAAAACTGCCTCTCTATGTATAGGTCAGCCCACAGGAAACCTACCTGTTACAGTAACCAGGTGTAAGCAGTAAAAATAAAAAAAATAAAAAACAAATCTCTTGCTATTGCTTACATTTTTTTTATTCAATTTCATTTCAGTTCTGTTTTAGCCAAATATTTTAGTTGGGTCATTGCTTGAGCCATCAATTTCATTGTTCCTTACAATTTTATGTTTTAATTTGCTGCAGTGCCATGCAGATAAAATAGTTCCACCTTAATGTTTTCTTGTTTTGAAAATACCAATCTAGGCATCGACATCACAGAAGTCGACGTGGGTCTGATAATGAGAGTGAATTATCTAAGTGTTCTGGAAAATCACATGGTCACCGTCGCCATAGACATCGTTCTCATGGAAATAAGAGAGATTCTGGTTCTGAGCAAGATCATCATCGTCACAGACATAAAGGTTCCAGTAGGCATAGGTAACTAGACTTTTGTATCACTGTGATTTATCTTGGGAATAATTATATGAAAATAGTTTGTTGGATAAGCACCAGCAGATCAACATTATCTCAAATATGTAGTAATTCAATGTTGTATAAACCTTTTATTTGAAATTAGCACATACTCCTCCTTCAACTTCATTGATAGCTGGAAGATGGGTATGTATTTAGAAATGTTAAATATTTCTGTTCATCAGATTATATTTCACTGTTCATCTGCTGGTTTCCTAACCTTCTTTTTATATTTACAATTATGCATGAATATTAGAAGCACATGAGAGAGATTGTTTGTAGGCATTTTGGCATAATCACTGTATGCTGTGCTATGACAATAGTTTTATGCAAATATGTTGTATAATATGTATATGTGACAGACATGGCAGTCATTATGAACTGGTAGACTCTGAAGCCCAATGGAAGGAAGTGCAGCGTAAACAAGCTGAAGGTGGTTCTGGTATTCATCAGGCTACTGTTGTTACAAATCGGCGTTCAGGCTACATGAACAGTGGCATGGAGACTGAATCTGAACATTCCTACCATCACAAACGGAAACAGAAAAAGCACAGGTATGTTTATTTATGCCTAGATCTTATCTCTTCACCATCTCACATATGTAGTTCTCTGAAACCGAAAAATATTGTTGATATTGTGTGTTTTGAAATTAACAAATATTGTTTTCATTTTATTTTCCATTATTGATGCTCTGTTGACACAAACCAAACATAGAAATATGATTGGTAGCTTTTATAATCATCATTCTTATGAACAATTTACATGAAAATTAATTTCCCTAAAGGACTTATAATGAACAAAAGCATCCTGTGTGTATCATTTTTCACTTTTTATTCACCCCTAACCTAACTCTTTCTTTATTGTTATTGGCCTTGTTTCCTAGCAGAAGGAGGGGTTTTACACATTAAATACTTGCAAGGAATTTGTGTAAATCTGTCTTCACTATTTTTGGTGAATGTTATCTTCCTTATGCTTCATTATCATCAACATAAACTCACTGCTGTTCTTCCTGCTGTGATATGTGGAGAGGGCTTTTTTATCTTTTTTGTTTAGTTGCTCATTATGATTAAATTATTATCATATTCTACATAAATATTTACCAAATTATGTATATTGATACAAACAGTAGCTTTTAAAGGTTTGATTTTATTTAAGCTGTAATTTGTGGACCAAAAGTGCTGATTTATCAGTGTGTTTATATTTTCTCTTCTGTTCCTTAAGTCGTGTGCCTATGCTTCTTTAGTTCATTGTAAAACAGTTGAGCTTCTAGTCACAAATTCATTTTATAGTAACTTGTATCTAAGTGTATTTATGCTATTCAACATCTCTCTTCTGCTCTTAATGTTTTGAAATTAACGATGAGAAGTGTTGGCAAGCTAGAGCAAGATACAAGAGAAGTAATTTAGAAAGATAACAAACGCTAAATCAATGCTGTGTTTTTATGCTTTTGCATCATTCAGAGGATGCATAAGCTGTCAACTTGGCTGAATCTGGTACAGCACAGCCTACTGCCAAACCATATAAGTTCCATGACAACTAGAAACATGAGTAGCATAACAAAGCATGATACTATTGAAACATTTTCATACCATTTCATACCATTTCATGATATACTGAAAACAAAGAACAGATAGTTGATCTAAATTCTTCCTTTGGAGGCCACTGGCATGACCAATGATCTGTTAGAGCATGTATGACTCGCATTTCCAAATTCTGCACTGTTTGCTTTTACATTTCGTTTTAGAGTCTCTGTATTTTGATATCGTGTTGAGCAAGCTTTACTCTGGATGTTGTCCCATAGTTGGTAATGTAGCAGATTCAGATGCGGAGTTCCTGATTTCCAATGTTGGTGTGCTATAAACTAGGGAACATTGCCATTAAGCCATTGTTGCACATGTTATGATATGAGTCTTATGATATTATATAACATTGGGCTTTTCAACAAAACTCTGCACCAGCTCATAAGGCTAAACAGTGCAACAGTGGCTTAAGGACAATGTTTCTGAGTTTATAGAACCCAAGATTGGCCATTGGAAAATCCAGATCTGAATCCACAGGATCACCAACTATGGGATATCTTTGAGAGTAGAGCCTGCTCAACATTGGAGGCCCTAAAACAAAGTTTGAAGCAAGCAGTGCAGAATTTGGACATAAATGTCATATGTGTTGCTATAGACGACTGGCCATACTTTGAAAGTCTGTGTGGCCTCCAAAGGAGCAATCACATGTTCTTTGTATTCACTATATTATACTTAATAATTGGCATGGAAATATTTTGGTTAATGTCATTCTTTATTGTGCTGCCCATGTTTATAGTTATGACAGAACTTATAATATGACAGATATATAGTCTGATAATAGAATATAGGATAAGTTCATATATCATCAATAAACACATTCCCAGTGTTCTGACTTGGAATAGCAAATTTTGGTTTCTTATGGTTTAAATTAAATATCATTGCTTGAAACAGCTAATGAGAGGATTCCATTAAGATAGGTATTTTCGTGTATGTTGCAGACATACAAAGTACTTGCCTTCATAGCAAGAAACATTGGTTTTTGATACAGTGTAACAGTAGTACGTAATACAAGTATGATATGTACATATTCTTTTCCTATTTAAGAGTTGTTATTTTGTTGTGAAGGCAGTTTTATGGGTGTTATGGAAGTATGTGAGCAATGGAAAATAATAATTTGTGCAATTAACATTTTTAATTTAATGGAGACATAAAATCTCATTGTATTATCTATCATACAAGTGAACCTAATTTCAATTAATTAGATATAAGGTTATGCTTGAATGCTGTACAAAGTTTGCTGGTTTCATTCTGCTGTATTGCATATTGCATATCTTTGCAGCTTCTTTTTGTGCTGTTGTGAACAATAGTACCTGTTCATGTATTGAAACTGCTTTATCTACTATCATACAGATTATTTCCAGTTTTGAGAATATTTTATAAGTTACTAAGGTGAAATGTTCACATAAGACAACTTTCTCTGATACTCCAGGTCCTTAAACTCTTGATTCTTAGTATAAATTTGAACAAAATAAAAAAAGAAGGTTCTGTGCCCAGTTCCATTATTTGTACATCAATGAATTAAATCTGGGTAAGTTGCTAAAATATCGCAATTAAGGATGAAATGGTTTTTACTACCATATGGGGCACTAATGTTAATTCTCATTAAAAAAGAAACAAATTTGCATTATTCAATGAAAAACTGAAGCTATTAATGGTGAAGCAATACAAATCAACAAATATAACAAATATTTCCAAGACTAAGCTCCACTTATCTTGTATTTGGTGTAAGTTGTTGAAAAATTAAATACAAAACACCATTTTATGATGATTTAATTACATCCTCAGTGCTACTGTTTATTCTGGTTGCCATCATTACACACACTAAGTGACACTTTTTTCTATTGTGTTACTGACCGACCACTGAAAGCAAAACAAGTTTATTAAGAGAATAAGTTGGCAGTATTTCAAAATTCATTACATGGTACTTATTCAAAATAAATATCTTTCCCCAAGTCATTAAATATATGGGTCCATTTAATTGTTTTGGTAATTTAACCTATGGATTTTTTATGATTAAATGATCAAAAATAAGTGGCACAGCTGATTTAATTTTTCAACAATTTACACCAAATGCAAAGATAAGTAAAGCTTAGTCTCTAAATATTTCTTGTATTTGTTGACAAATTTGTGTATTTACAGGTCTTTAAAAATTGAATTACTATGCATTTACAAGAATAAAATTTAAAGAAACCTTATAGGTATGAGAAGAAAAAGGATGGAAACAGTGTAAACTTGAACAGACACCACCCCAAAAAATGGAATGGAACGCAAAGTGAAATTTTTCCAGAATTATTGTTTCATAAATAATTTATGCATATATACATAAACTGTTAAATAGCATATTAACTCAAATAGAATAAGCATTTTCCCTAACTTCTGATGGCTAGTTATAATCATCACCATCATCATGTATCGCACTAATTGCTAGAGCAGAAGTAGGTATATTAACTTGCTTTGAAGCTTTCACATTTTTGTTTAACACTGCGCAAATAGCTCGGTATGACTTGCAATGCAATGAGACTTGTCCCTTCTACAGGTCAAGGTCTCGTTCTCCGTCTGAGAACAAACCTCGATTACCTGATGAACTCAAGAGACACCTAGAGTTTGACTTGATTGATACAGAGGGTATGACTGAAGCACAGCTCAGGGAGATTCCTTACAAAGTTGTAGAGACAACTACAAAGAGTTTACGTGTAAAGGTGTCACCCAGCAACAAGCAAACTCAGCGCTCACCAAGGAGGACCAAAAGGTATGCTTCAACAATTAATGTTTATTTCCCAATCAGTGTACCTACATGTGTTATCTGTCCATAAACATTAATTTAGTGCCTAGTGACAGTTGCTATTGTATGTTGTTAATTTGACAACTTGGGACCTACATTCCTCCAATGCATGAATACTGTAGAATATTTAGACTCTGTAACACCTGATATAATCCAGTTTGTAACTCTTAGTAGCTATTCTACTCTATTAGCAATAATATTTATAACCCCTTTTTATTTTTAATTTTAGTGTTTGGAATGAGCTTACTTAGAACCATACATAATGTTCAGAATAGAAACTCCTCGGCCTCTCCCCTCCAAATTCATAAGCCGCCTGCTGTCATGTCAGCATTCCTTATTACTAAGAAAATTTGAATATAAACTTGTATAAGTTTTAATAATTTTTAACTAATTTTCACTCGGAATAGTATGGAATTTCAGAGTGACAGGATTGAAACTATCACATTTCCTTGAATTCACATAACATGCTTGTCTGTAAACAAAAACTCATAAATTATCTAAAGAGTCAAAATTTACACAAAGCCTGTATGAGAAGTAACATTATCAGCCATATACTTTATATGTCATTGAGTACCTAACCATTTTATTACCTTAGAAATTGTACAATAAATAACAAAGTTCAAAAAGCTTACTAAAGGTCAATTGTAAATACACTACATTACCAAAATTGTAGATTTGGTTATTTTTCAGTGTTAATTTGCTGCTCTGGAACATATATTAGCATCACTTTGTATTAGTATTGTCACTTCCAACAACTCATAAACACTGCATATGTTGCTGAAATGTTAAATAAATTAGAATTTCTAAACACATTCCAAATTTGGTAGAAACTGGTACCAAATTAGTACGCAAAAAGTTCAATTGGATTTGAAAAACGTGGTGCTATGGCAGGGACACAAGCTTAGCCATAGACTTCCATGCTTCAAGTTCCGACTATAGCATTGGGTTTTTCAAATCTAATATAGCTTTCCAGACCTGCCCATGCATGGACAGTGTGACAAAATAGTTATCGGATAAAAATTTAGGATTGCTCTTAATAACAAAGAGTGACTGTAATTCTAGCAAATTCAGCCACTGCCATCATTCTAGATGACACCTATTATGCAGTAGTCCAGAATATAGTACAATTTACAACTTTTAGGTATTTCAAGCATTTGAATCAATCTATGAAAGAGCTGAAAAAAAATTAAACCACATAAAATTTGGCTGACATCAGTACAAAATTTAAACTACCCTATTCAGAACATCCTTGAAGTTTAGAGCTTTCAGAAAAACTGGTGAACAAATGAAGTCTAAATTTAAGATAAAAGAGATAAATAAGGGTTATCATTCATTTAAAGTGTAATTGAAATTGTCAAAAATACGGATGGAAGGTCTCTGATACACTAAATTAAAAGCAGAAATATGTATCAATGAACGAGTTAACATTTTACACAAGTTTTTTCCTTGAATTCATAGTTTTCATAAAAAAAGCATTCAAACTGCTATGTATTTGGCAACAAGGTGCCTCAGTAGCATCACCAACAAATGCTTTCTGTGTGGCCAGCCAGTTGTTGGCAATTCTGGTGAGGTACAAAAACAGAAGGTTGCATGTATTGCTCAAATGTAAACAGAGTTCTGTTAGTGTCAAAGCCTTCATGAGCTTATTGGGATGAAGTGTGGACTTGTATGATGGGTAGGCTGAATTTCTTATAAATGCATAATTAACAATCTTAGTCATATTGTGCCTTTAATTTGTAATTTATTTTTATAACTTAATCTGAAAGACTCTGAGCATTCAGAGCATGCATGGACAATGAAACAGCATTTTGCCTTAGTCTGCCTTGACAAGCTGTCTGCTGCCAACATGTTTTACTATGGATTGCATAGAACTCAACACTGAATCATAAAGCACATTTGGAGAAAAATGTTATATTTACAGCATATTAAAGTTAAAGAAAAAGAAAAGTGGTGTTGATATTTTACAACAGGCTCAGCCTTAATACACGTTTTGCCTCTGTTATTTGACAAAAGATGTTTGAAGCTTTGCAATGTCACACATTTTTCTTTTCATTTCATTCAGTTTTTGGTACTTTCTGCTGCAGTTGATAATGTACCAATTTCTGCCATTATCCAGCTCTCTTTCATTCTAGCAGCCTAGAAAAGGAATGTGAAATTTGTTTCTCAAGGTACCATTGAATCATTAACGCTTCATTTAAAATTAGTTTTATAATTGAATAACACAGGGTAATTTAATATAATCAACCAAAGAAAAATAATGAATTACAAATGATAAGACACTCTGTGACTTCACTGTCTATCAATTAAAAAACACTAGTTTGTCTGTGTTGTTTGCTTGCATTCACTTGATTGCAATAACATCACTGTCAAGTTCAACCCCTTCTTATCATTGCAGTGCACCAGCAGCCTGCATTCACTTGTTTGGAGTGACATCATTGTCAGATACTATCCTCTACTCAGCACTACAGTGTCCTGGCAGCATGCCAGCTTGCAGCGTTGCCAAGTTAAAAGTACAGTTTAATGTAACATTTCAATCTTAATTTCTAGCTAAATTCTTACACGTACAAGAAAAAGACATTAGGTGAAATTAGTTCTGAAAATGTTACACTTTTGTTTCTACAACAAGCAGTTAGGCCGCGCCATAGTCGAGTGGTTAGACCATTCGCTTCTCACCAAAGGGGCCCAGGTTCGATGCCAGGCAACTGCATGTGGGATTCGTGTGGACAAAGTAGCGCTGGGGCAGGTTTCCTCCGGGTTCTCCAGTATCTCCCGCCATCTCATTCCACCAGTGCTCCATCATCATTCAATGTCACCGCCTGCAGTGCGGTGCCATAGTAGTAAAAGCAGGTGTTAAACACTACAAAAAAAAAAAAAGGACAAGCAGTTCTTCATTCTTAGCCATTGACACACTAGCCCATTCTAAATCTGTGGTACAAATATTTTTTCTCCTAATCTGTGGGTTTGCAAGAATTATTTGTTACATTTATCATGTAGAATACTCTCTTGACATGGTGCATCAGGTACCTTCCATCCTGTATAAGGGTAATTTGTACTGGAAGCCTTCTAGAAATGTATAGTTCTAGGTAAATCATTGAATATTTGGATATGAAATTTTATATACATGAATTTGCAGAACATTTGGGAAAATGTTTCACATTCGCCTAAAAGAAATACAAACAACTCACCTGAATACTTAAGAGTTTTAGGATTATCCCCCAAAATGACCATAACAATAAATGTTAATAGTTTTAATAGATACATTTGAAATTTAACATCATATGTGCATTATACTGCCCTTTTTTTTTGACATGTAAATGGGTATTAAAATTCCTTTCTCAACTGCTGTTTCTTTTGGGTGGGGGGTTGAAGGAAGCTTAGATGCACTATTGCTACATAAGATCAGTAAAGGCAATGTTAAAGCATTTATATCTCATGATTATAATTTATAATTATGTACCTAAATCAAATCATTTTATTTTTTGTTTTAAAGCTGTTCCACAACAGATGAGAGGTGTCCACCTCCAAACAATGGGGACAGTCCACCTCCACCATATTCACCACCACAAGCCCCACCTGCTGGAAGTGAGGCTCCTGGAACTCCCAAGTCGAGTTCCATGGCAAGTCTTGGAGATAATGTGCAGAATAATATAGACCATAACGATAACGCTGGACAAGACATTAACAAGAACTCTGGTTCAAGCTCTGCCAGTCATAGTCCTGCTGGATCACTTAGGAGTCGTAGTAACAACAATAACAATAACAACTTACCAAGGTATGAGGATGCTGCTGCAGACATCCCACCTCCTCCCCCACCACCTGGTTTCTTTATATGATAGTAGTCATTACATCCTAGGTGAAATAGTGAACAAACGTTTAAATGTCACATATAAATAATGTATAAAAGATTATTCTTGCATTTACTAAAATACAATTTCATGCTTAAAAAAGGTGGAAGAAAAAAGAAATAAAGAGAACTAAATTCCGGAACAGTGAGTTTCTTTCTTATTTACCTTTGAGGATCACAGGTTCCAATCAAAAGATCTGCGCCAAGATGAATTGTGCTGCATATGGAAGAATTGGAGATGCATAAATAAGAAGTAATAATTTTATTATGACATAATTTTTAATGCCCTTAGCACATTCAGACCATAGTAAAGCAACTGGTTTTATGTAAAAAGTATGTAAAATATGTGATAGCAATGTAGTCATTACTGATAGTGACTACAGAATATTATATTGCATTGAATATTTATTCTCAGCCTAAATACAATTAATTTCATGAATATATGAACACAAACAAAATAACAGAAACATTTTTAAATTATACGTAATTGGGATTAACCTACATTTATAATTTAATTCATCTACCTGAGGCATCCTTTCACACAACTCCAGAGTTTTCCACATAATGAAGCTCTGCCAACTATTTATATTCCACTATTTATGCTATTTTACCAATTGATATCCAGATTTTCTCATCTTTCTTAACTGCTGTAATTCTTTTCCCCCTTACTTTCCCCATATCAGTCAGCATTTTAAGTGCTATAATTTCTTCCCATAACTGTCCCATTTTATTTCTCATATACCCTTCCTCCATCTCTTTGCCCCCATCATATTGTGACTTTTTGGTGGGTGTGAAGTAAAGACGACAGATGTAGTCTAGATAAAGAAACACTTTTATTTCCGTAAACAGTAACTTTTTACACTTGTTGCAACAGCAAGAAAGTCTTTTCCGATTCACTCACAGCACGGCTCCAAATTCGTCACAAAACTGTCCCTTCTCCGTCGGCACGACTCCTCAACGCTTCGCATACGTCTCTTCTTTCCGTCGGCACGACTACTCAACACTTCACATACGTCTGTCCTCCGTCTGTCGCACTTTACCGCTATTTATATCTCCCAGGCACTATTCTGGAAAGTTATTGCGGTGAAATACAAAGCAGAAGATTCCAGAAGCCTCTATCCTTTTCTCTCTTTCGGCAAGTGCCCCAACAATGCGGCCGTTCTCTGTCTCTTTCCTTCGCCTCCTTTGCGGTAGTGCCGACAATAATGCGATGGGTGACACTGCTGTTGCCTGCAATTAGATGCGGCGGGCACGGTGACAATATCTAATAAACAATAAAATCGGTATCCCGTCACAACCCAACAAAATTCACACTTCCCCATTTACTCCTCTGATCCATAAAATAGTGTCTTGTTTAAATCCATGCATGTATTACACAAGAACCTATAAATTTCTCTCTCCCCCAACCCATTTCAATTACTCCACATAACCTTAAAGAAATCTTTTCGTTATAACTAGCTTCAATCTCTCGCCTACATATACTTTTAATTATTCTTTGCCTAACTCCTTCCAAAATGCTGTTCTAGTTTGACCTCCAAATCTCTGTTAATTAAAAATATAATAGTGAACACTATCCCAAAAATACATGTATTTCTGGTAAGACCACCTGTGATATTTTGCCTAAAAAATGTATAAGTAATCTTAATTTGGATACTCCACTCTTTGGTTGTGCAGTGCCATAATTTTATTAAACTGAATACTTTTAATACCCATTTTTGTTTACCTATTGCTAAATCTAACAAGCCCACATAATCTACAATCAAAATGTCTAATAATTTAGAATAATTCATTTGAATCCTAGAAATAAGTTGCATGCAAATCTTAAAAATCCTCAAAGTTTGAATATTTTTACTTTGTACTGCCCAACCATATTAGCTAAGAGAAAGTATTGTACAAAAATTTAGATATCAAGATTTCACTTAAGGTATTATGTTTTGGTATCCCCTGAACCCAAAATAAGCAACTTTAGCAAAAAGGTTTATACCCATGTACATGATTAGGTTATGTAGATTCCTAATTTTTTATTTTCTTTGCTAGTATAACAGTATTTTTCCAGAGTAATTACAGTTCTACTGTTCTGTCTTCTATGTTTTTTGATGCAATTTTATCCAGCTCAAGTTAGGATCCACAATTTATATCTTTTGTTAATCACAGTTAATTTTAATTATTTTGTATTACCGATTATGAATATTGCAAATATGGGGAAAAAGGGTTTGCTCATAGATAAAAGCAAGAACTTCTATTTGCTTTGAACAGTTGTACAATTTAACTTAAAATTATTATTTATTTATGCCAACAAACTTACTGTTGGTGTTTTTAAACACACAAGCCGTGTGTGGGCAAAGTTTAAGAGGTAGAACCGGAACTTAAAATGTTTACATTAGTTATTGATCGGAACAAAGCACAAAGACTGCTCATGTAAATGCATTTTCTCTTATTTTCATTTTTAAGTCTGTGATTATATAATGCCACACTATACTAAGTCAGTAAATAAATGTATTTTTAAACTTGCAAACTCAAAAATTAAAGTGAATAATGAGAAAGAAGGCATTGTTCATTGCATTTAGAAAAATCTATTAAATACAATTATAAAACAATAGGGATGAATTTATTGTCTTGAAAAGGATTACAACTCTAATCTTAAAGATTAAATATGGAAACCATGTTTCACAGTTCTATAACTTTATATAGGTATATATTAATGTTATATTTAAATTAGCAGAAGTTCTGTTATATGCTGCAGCTGCACTCTTTGATTTTATATAATGGCATATGCCAAAAGAGCAATAGTATGTTAAATGGACCAGATTTGTGCCCAAGTAAGGTCAACGAAATAAAAATTTACCAGTGGCACAAAACTATCAGTTATACACTTTGGCATCTGTTTAAATGCTAAGATGCCTATAACCAATTTGTACCTACATGAATAAATAACTAAATACATCACCATAATTTAAGAGTTGTCCTTATGTACAGTCCTACTCAAGATATAACTTATAAGTAAATTGTCATGCTTTTATGCAACTTATTGCTCATATAAAAATTCCATGCAGATAACATTTACATATTGTTCAAGAATAATTTTTAAGCTTGAAATTGCTGAGGTAGATTATTAAATTTAATTCCATATATCATAACATCTCTGTGTCTAAAATAAATAGGCCTTTTTTTTTTTTGCATGCATAAAACAAATTGTGCTTATCTACTTCAGTTTCACGCAGCTGTATGTTTTTGTTCACATTTTTCCTATAGTCTAAGCTTAAATTTTGTTTCAGAACTATCAGAGTATGTATTATGATTTATGAATGTTGTAAAATGTCTATATTTCTTCCCGTTTCTTTCCTGCATGTAACACACTTCCCTAAAATGCAACATAGCAGTTTTTATAAAAACTTTGCATTAATGTTTGTCATTATTGTATACAGTAGCAATTATGAGCTGGACTAAGAAATGCTTGATGTCTTGTTTACTGCTTATTCATTTTTATAATTTTTCCTCTTGTAACATATTGCTTTTCAAAACTTATACTTACATAATAGTTACCCAATAATTTTTCTTAAAAAATATTAGATAATAGTACACAAAAAGGTAATCAGGAAAGGGACAGGTTAGAAATTGTCATAATTTCTCACCTTAAAAGTTTGTTTAAGCAAGCACTAGAAACTATTTTATCAAAAAATACCTAATAAGCTAGTCTTAATTTTTCATTTATTGTAGAAATATGTATAAAACCATTTACTTTGATTTATTTATGTCTGTAAGATGCACTTTAGTGCCACATATTCAAAATCAAGAGGTAACAAAATTACTGTTGCTTTCCATTATACATTATTTAAATAGGTAAGTATGTTTATAACTGTGTATTTAAAATGGAAACAGAAGACAAATAGGTGAAAATCACTTTCTATCAAATGAATAGCATCTCTGACTCCTTGCACAGAGGACCTGAGTTCAATTGTTCATTTAGTGTGAGATACCTGATAAAAGATTTTCTGTGGTTTTCCATTATCCTGGGGTGGCAAATAACTGCAACTATTGACCAGTACATTCATCATCTCTGAAGGGGTGAGCTTTTATAAGGATTTTTGAATGCTAAAAGGCACAAGAGAAAGAAACAAACAACTTTAAAGTTTCTTGAAGAAATGCTTTTATCCATATTGTTTGCTTTCCCCCACTCTCCATTTATACCCCTGGAACCAATGAAGGACATCTTTCTCTACTTTGTCATGTTCAACTTAGCCCATACATATACATCAAGTCTTAAAATTTTATATGAAAGACAAATTAAGTTGTGATTGCCATAAAAGCACTCTCTAGGTCAGGCATGGGCACGAGAGGACAGGTAAAAATTGAACTTACCTTACTTATACCAGTGATGAGACAAGCAGAGTACTCCACCTGCATGGCAGTAATAATTTCTACACTGTTACAATTTTGTGTATACTAAACATATTTTGCATACAATAGTTATTATAGCCACCTACTGTTGTTAGGCAAATTACATAAAATTCAAGTTTATAATCTTCCTTTTTCTGCTGCCTTATGAGTAAAACAGTAAAGTTCCATTGCTATTTAGTCCTGAAAATATTTTAAAACTATTTGATGAACATAATAAATTGTTTACTTTTAAACTCAATTATTATATTCAAACTTTGGAACACAAAATGCAATAACTTATGTTAAATAAATAATTAACTAAACCCCTAAAAGGAGGAATCATATGATACCTTTTATGTTTCCAAGTACGAATATTCAGAAAGTATCTTTTGAAATTGTAAATAAATACCTAACATCACCAAAGTTTACTTTATGCTTCTGATCATAGTCGCATTTGATATTGTAATGCTTTATATTTGCAAATTGAAATCCGTAGATTAAACAGCTATCCATTCTGTTTTTATAACTTACAAGAAATTCTCCATTCTTCATAAAATGTCCCAATAAAGCCATGCTTGCCACTAAATGAGGCACGTCGGAAGCTGAACAGCAATGAAGGGGAGGGAGGGATGGCCGGTGGAGTGAGGCAAGAATGTGTTTTAGTGGAGTGGCCGCTTTGAGCCATGTCTCCTCTAGATAGACACCATACTAACAACTTGCTGCTTCAGCACATTTTCATCAAGTAGTATAATTCTTATTACTTTTTCTTTGATGTAAGTTTGCATAAATAATATTCATCTTTGCATTTGTAAAAGCTGAAGAATTAATACATTTTCATTGCTTGCCGTGTACTAGACAGAATCTCTCAAAGCTTATAATTGTACCTGGTACAACCCAAAATGCAGAGGTTCCTTACACCATCCATGGTGGGGACTCGGTTAAGCTTGGCTCACTGTGTGGATAGATGGCTTGATTATCAGTGAAATAGATATGTGGAACACAACTACCTAATAATGGAAACAACTGCTCCAAGTGAAGTTGAAAATTAATTAAATTAGAGTGGAAACTTTATTTTTTTGAAAGTCATGACGATAGAGCCAAATGCCTCTGCTGTGGTATGATAATTACATACATAAGAAAAGTATCTGTTGAAAGACCTTATAACAGTGTATGCAGAAACATATGGAAAAATCATAGGGGATGCTAGAGAGGAAGCATTAAAGAGGTTGTTATATCTTAAAGAAAAGCATTCCTTATTCAAAAATGAGGTTAGTTCCTGTAATTTCTAATATCACTAAAACAAACAGCCGGATATGCCCATAACAAAATAAATTAACCAGTTTAAAACTGCACAAAAAGTAAACATTATGCAGCGAGGAAGGAGAAGACACAACACAAGGGAAACAAATGCAAGGAAAGAGTGAGTGGAAATTTTCACAGAGGTTAACTTTTTATAGTCACATTTTCACCTTGCACCCTGCGATGCACTGGTGCATGCACCCTGAGAGGCCCTGCACCAGAGGAAGTAATGTACACCCATTTGTTTTTACTTTTTTTTAACTTTTAATTTCTGTTTCTCTACTGGTCTCGATACCTAACTTTCTCCTCTTGCATCACAAAATTGTGGCTGGCTTCTCAAGTTGGACTGCCTGTAAGATGAAGTTTACATTGGCCAATAGTGACAAGGGTGAAACCTTTAATTCTTAAAGAAGGTACTTAGCATAACCAGATAATGACTACTGTGGGAATTAAACCTAATCAACGAAAAAAATGAGAAGTCGATTCCCAAGAATGGCAGCCAGTGTGATTACCATCATACCATAGCGCTAGCTCATAAATCTAGTACTTAATTCACTTGTACTAAAAAAATGGGTGAAAAAATGCTTGGATGTGTCCAGCATCCATAGAGCTTAGGGTTACTTAACATTTGTCCACTCAGTATAAAGGAAACACCAGAAAAACCATACAGGTAACTTAGTCTCTCTTAAATGTGAAACAGATGTACTTTCCTTCACCCCATGAAAATGGGCCATACATGGTAATATGGTCCATTTTGGCAAAAAATAAATAAATAAAAAACACTACAACCATCTTCTTACTGGTACTGCAAATGCATGGACTTTTGTAGGATTGGGTTCTGTTTGAAAAACCCATTGAGCCAATTTATTTTTCTTTCCAGAATCATGGCAATAAATCCAAAAATTCATCACCAGTAATCATATTCCAAACCAAATTTGAAGTGTTACCGTGCAGAATCTTTCTGCACCAATCATTGCATTCTTGTTTTTGATTGGTAATCAACTAATGTGGAAACCATCAACAACAAAGTTCTCTCATACCTAACTGTTGATGTAAAATGTTTTGTATTTGACCCTTACCACACTCGATGTCACTGAAACAAATGCATGACATGTCCGTCAATCTCAATGCATTTCTCAAACAGTGGCAATATTTTCATCAGTAACAGCCGTTCTTGGGTGTCCTTCACAACTCAGCACTAAGTAAAAACAGATTTCTTTTCAATTTTCTGTATGATCATAAATTGTTGCTTTAGATGGGGCTTCTTCTTCAAATTAATTTCTAAGAGCTGATCTTCATATTATTTAGGCATAATTGACAATTTAAAATGTAAAAATTCATTGTCCAGAAATGTGTTCTGGTCAAATTCATTTTTAGTTAAATCAAAATCTTTAAATGATGCTAATTAATAAACTATTAGAGCAAACTAAACAAAAATGTTCACTGTCACCCTCGTGCACTTGCATATATGGATATACTACTGAAGCAGAATGCTGTTTCCTATACTTGTATCACTCTATTCTATTTATCACTCATTTTTTCTGCCTGCTCATTTGATGCTCCTAGGTCTATAAATGATTGTTGCATCATATCAGCTATGTTACATAGTTTGTGAACACATTTTTTATTATTTATTTATGCCCACAAACTTACTGCTGATGTTTTTAAACACACAAGTCGTATGTGGGCAGCCACGTGTGAAGCAGAAGGAGGTATGTGGCTTAAATTCCGGCTGTTGCATTAAATTTTTCAGTTCCAATTCTACCTCTCAAACCTTTTGCAAGGTTGAACAGTGCCTATTTCATCCACAGGAGCCTGAGTGCTTTCAATCCAGACCATAGCATAATAAAATGTTATGTAATTATCAGATATTAATCCTGTAGTACTATAAAAGAAAAAGGTTAAGCAAAAATAGTAATGTTACAACAAAGTTTAATTCTGTCTAGAGCAAATAGTAGATACTGACGCCACTTGCTATCTGATGTGCGAAGAATATGCTCCATTCCATTGTGAAAAAGTGTTTGCACAAGCAATGGAGTTGATAAGCATTGTGTAAGTGTCAGTACAGCCTTTATCTGTCAGGCTAGTTTTGACACCTCTAGGGACCAATTTCTATGTAAAATTTGTGCAGAAGTTTCCTTATATTTGCAGCAGGTGGAGATCGAAATCTCTTCTAACATCCTGCACTATTGATATCATCTTTTTATGTACTCTGAATGCTATTTACTTCACTTGCATTCGCTTCTCACCAAAGCAGCCTAGGTTTGATCCCAGGCAACTGCATGTGGGATTTGCGGTGGACGAAATGGCACTGGGGTGGGTTTTCACTGGGTTCGCCAGTTTCCCCTGCCAGCTCTTTCCACCAGTGCTCCATGTTCATTTCATGTATGATCAGTATAACTGCCTGTGGTGCCATAGCAGGCGTTAAACACTACAAAACAAACAATTTCACTTGCACTATCATCCTCCATTGTCTAAGGGTAACATGCTAGCCTCTGTTTCCCAAAGTTGTGGGTTCAAACCCTGCAGAGGACAATGGATTTTTGGGATGTAAAAATCCTTAGCATGACTTCCTTTGGAAGGAATGTAAAGCCATGGTCCTGTGTCGTAGGTTTACAGCACATAAAATAACATCAAGCCTAATAAAGAGGCCTCTGAGCAAAATTGAGTGTTCTTTCATGCTCAAATAGTATGGGACAGTGAGAATAGCAGTTAAGGAGCATCCATAAACAAAAACCCAATTTGGTCTTTCAGTGGCACTTAATTTAATTAATTGTGACTTATTATTTGGCAACAGCGATTTTAAGCATATGTTAGAGTGTAACATTAGAAAATGGCTTAGCTTAAAAGTATACTTAGACAACAAGTGATTAATGCATAATAGTATTCCAAAATCTGCTTATGATTTGCATGAGGGAATTTACAGAGAGTCCAGTTCTACAATCATTAGTCACTATTCTTTTGCTGACATATACAGCATATATTGTAAGCCAGATTTTACATTTTTCAAGCCCAGGATCAAGATGTAACGTACGTCGGTTTCAGAGTTCTTACAAAGCAAAAATAAACGACAAACTTTGTGCTGACCCAGCCAAACTGGAGACCTGAATAAACAGAGATAAAACTGCAGTAATGTTGGACATTATTCATATTATTCTGACATTGCATTAATTTACAAAAGTATGTCATTCATCAAATGAAAGCTACAACTTTGTATATCTCTGGTTATTTCACAAGCTTATAATTATTTAATGTAAACATTAGCAAAATGTCTTTCTGAATAGTATTTTACACTTGCATCATAAAACTGTGAATAAATTATAAAATAATATTGATCCCAACTTTGAGCTGTGTAATGTATTGGGTAAAAACAAACAGTCCACTTTCTCTGTGAAATTCTGCATACTTCAGTGGCTGGCTTCTGATGCATGAACATATGGAACTATTAAGTAGTTCAAGGCTTTTTTCTCTAATATGAACATTTTGTTGTCATCATGATTATGTAACTATTTTTCTGCTATTATGTTGGTACTTCAGAACCCTTATGTTATTGTGAATTTAGGTTTGGGTTATGTATGACTATGTAAACCTGGAATACCACTTATAAGTGTAAATATGCAATAAAAGGGCAATATATAAATGTAAATATATATCATACATTTACACTTAAATATTTAAAATTAATTTTAGTAAACAATATTAGCTGCATGAATTTCTGACCTCCTTTTCATCTTGAATCTATATCTTCTAGCCCTCTATGTATTGTATTATCTGTACACATATGTGCTGTGAAAGCAAAAATGTAATGTAAATAGAAGCTGAGAGGAATTAAAAGTAAATGCATGATAGTAAAAAGAGTAACAGTTCTGCATGTTCTTATGTTACCTAGTACTCCTTCTTAAAAATAATTCTATGTTCCTAATTCTTTATTACTGAAATCCATTTAAAAGGTAAATAGTATGTGTAAACTTAATAGACAGGGCTTCAGTGTCCACATATACAATGGCTCTTATTAGAATCCATACATTCTGAAGTCAGATATTACTCAAATGCATTTATCCTGAAGTTTTGCACCATTAGAATCCATAAACCTAACACACTATTAGAATGCATCCATCGTACATCTTGACAAGCTATACTGTTAGAATACCTCTACTGTATACAGTGCCGTCACTTTAAGCTGATGTCATGGACTGCGTGTGTGCAACTGCATGCCCCACAGTGCCAGTGAACCATGCATGCATGTGGTCCATGGTCTCACCATAAACTGAAGGCACAGAATTAGAATCCAGCCATTCTGAAATCCATATTGAAATTTGTGCTACAGATGCTAAGGTCTCTAACAGTTTTGTATTTTTATCAGCTTTACAATACTGAAGCACTATATCATTTTAAATCCAAAAATATGATGGAAGTTATTAATGTACATCATATACTTGAAGTAATTACATTAGGGTTAACTGCACTAAAATCAATCAAGAATTCAAGAATGTGTAAATAAGGAGCACTGTATATCATCACAACATTTTTAGCAGTTAAAGGAAATTTATAATTTTATAAACTAGCAACAGAATGAATTGTATGTGTGTTGTGTCTTGAGAGAACATAATTTTGTTATAGGATGAAATATATACTACGAGATTGGAAATATGTGAAATCCAAGACATTGGTGTTTTACATTAGAGACAAGATGGTTACTTTAAGATACAAATATTAAAGAAATTTAAGTCAAGCAGTGTTTCCATGACTATCAGTTCAGATGTCCTTGTTAAGTCAGACTATTTTATCAGGATGCTCAAATTTTGTGACTTGTGAAATGTGTACATTTTTTAAAATGTTAGGAGAAACAGTTAAAATGTATATAAATATATTACAAAAGGCTTATGTAGCTCTCTTATCATATTAGTTTAAAATTGTTCATAAGTTTTGCAAATCACAAAAATGTAGTGTCCTTTTATTACACATATTCCTGTTATCAAGTTTATATGCATTGGTTCTGGGTAGCTCAGTTGATTAAATGCTGACTTATAGATCCCAAGGTTGTGGTTCAAACCTGGCCCAGACCAATGGTTTTTAAGTGCACTTAAAAATGTCTAGCATATAAGAACTCCCGCAGGAGAATATTCCAGCACACCAGGTGCTGATATGATACTGGCAATTGACAATGTCATTAACAAACAAAATAATTTCTTTTTAATAAAGATATGTACATTTGCACAGAGGACATGCACATTTTAACTTTTGAATTATTAATTTCTTAAAAATGCATGACAAATAATCAACCATCAAAAAATGTTATTCAACATGCTCATCTGCTATAGTGAAGCCCAAATTTTATTCTTGTCAACTGTGTGAATGTGTATTAATTAAAATAGTTCCCAGTTAGACAAGCCCATCTCCAAATTGTGGAAATATTACGTCTACCTTTTAACCATTGGAATTCAAATTGTAATTGGAGTAAGTTGTAAAATTTTTTCCACAATTTTCCCTATCATCATTTAACAATTGTTAGGTATATCTCATCTCATTGAACCTCAGGCTCATTTGAGCATAATTTTACCCATTTTATTTACAATCTCTACTATCCTGATTTACCAAAGAAGAAATACTACAATTGTCACTTTTCATTTCATTCTTTCCAATGTTAGTTCCTGCAAGTTACCTAAAAAGCATTACCACATAACAAAGTAACTGGTGACCAACATCTTCAAGATGCAGTAAGTGCAGGAATCTTCCTTTCATAGAAGTTTGAAAACAGTGTTGTTGTAATTAATTTAATTTAAAAGGTGAGTTAATTAATAACACTGGAGAACACTTACAACATATTTTTCCGGGACCCGTTTCAAAGGAACTTCTCAAACACATAACTGGAAAACAAGAACTGTCCACATGGGAACAAATCTTTATTTTAAAAAATAGAAACCGAGTATTTAATTTCGACATTCCTCAGAGAGACATTTTCAGTAAGTTCATTGAACCACCACCAGAAGAAGCATTACAATCTGCACCATCAAGCACCATGGAAACCCAGTTATTGTCCGGTTGATAATGGAGGAAAGTTAACCTTCGAAACGCGTCCCGGAAAAATATTTTGTAAGTGTTGTTCAGTGTTATTAATTAACTCACCTTTTAAATTAAATTTAAAAAAAGTGCAGGAATGTTTGGAAGATGCACATAGCCTTAAAACTATATTATAGGGAATTATCCTTTCTTGCATTCATCCCCTCAATTCTGGTGCACATATTTCGTAACCCACCCCACTCAGATTCTGTCAGGTAGAGGAGTAACTAGAAGGTTTAGTTAGAAGTATTTCTTTCATAGAACTGATTACTTTCATTTACTTCACACTTAAAGAACTCTGTTAATAATTTGAATTGAAAGTTGATTTTAAAGTAATTTCCAAGTTCCTTTAAATAATTTAAAATGCATATAGACATGTGGAGATTGCTAATCAAATATTGGAATGAGATATTCTGGCTGTTTTCACTCTTGAGTAATAAAATTAAACAAAAAAGTATAATAGCTCCTAAACTCATATCTTCTTTATGATAAATTACCTTCAGACATACCTCTAAAATATGCTTAAAGCACCTCATCAAATTAGTAAGGTTTTGAAAATATGATATAATTTGCTTGTTCACTCAGAATCATCTTACTTCACTGTTAGTTGTATTTGGATGTAGTTAAGCATCTTATTGTTAACATTCTTAATTCTTATTAAATGAAAAGAGCATTACAAAATGCATCAGTAAATAGAATTGTTTTTAATATTCCATTTGTATGCTGTCTTTAATATTAGTGTTTTTTTTTAAATAGAGCTTCTGAACTTTATAGTTAACCACTATTGAAGCTCATTTCTAATTTGATAATTGTTTTTTGACACTAGCATGCTGTACTAAGCTGGAATGTTGAATCAGACTTAAAAAAGATTCACTGCAATGGCTGAAAGTCAAATCATTCTCCACTTTATATGTAGTTCTATATCCAACGCTCTTACCAGTAAGCTAACCTGCTGCGATGTCCATGTGGACATTAAACTTTGTCATCTGATTCAAATATCCTGTCTATCAAAAGGATCTCAAATACTCAAAATAACACACCAATATTTTAAAATTATGGAGTTGTTATTCTTTAAGGTGTGTTTATCTGTGGCAGTCATGCCAATATGTGACACTCTATATAATCTTCTTCCTTTCCCCTCCAACTTTGTGTGTTGATGGTGGATGGACTTTACGGCAACATACAGCTAATAGAATGTTAGGTAAATTGAACAAAACAGGGGGGGGGGGGGTTTGGATAAACTGTGTCCCTCCAGGGAAAATTCTGATTTAGGAATCATATGACAATTGTCATTTTTGAATGAAGTTATATCAATAAAATTATTGCAAATCTTGGGCTCAGTTTAACTTAAATAAATAAATAAATAAATACATAAATAAATAAATAAATAAATAAATAAATAAATAAATAAATAAATAAATAAATAAATAAATAAATAAATAAATCACTAACGAAGTAAACCCGTGGCACAACAGTCCTTTCTGAGTTTTTATTTATGGATGCTTTTTAACTGCTATGGTTCTCAGCATCCCATTCTATATTGACATGAAAGTCTGCTTAATTTTGCTCAGAGGCCTCATTCATCAGACCTGAGATTCTTCTACATACCGTAATTCTATGACACAGGACCATTGGCTTTACTTTGCAGGAAGCCACACTAAGCATTTTTATTGCCGAAAAAGTCTATTGCCCTTCACTGGGTTTGAACCCACGACCTTGGGAGCTATAGGCTAGCATGTTACCCCTAGACCACGGAGGACAATTTCTGGGCTAAGGCCCACCACCTAGCTGCTGCGTACCCCACGTTTGCCTTCTACAGGTGTCATAACTGAAACTATGACCACTTCTGCATAAAATAAAAAATTAACATAGGCTACTCTATACATTTGTTCTGAATGCTTGTATAGAAATATAGAAGACACCAATGGAAAATAATATTTAGCAGATTTTTACACGGCATACTGTAATACAGTAATGTATAGAGCACATTACATGTTGCTGCCGCAGTACTTAACAGATAACATTAGTACAACTCCATTGCATCTCTACCCATAACAAGTTTAACCAGAATGAATGCATATGCTATACTGAGTATCTAATGTAACCCTTAATTATCTTGTAATTCTCTTGCAGTTTAAAATTAAGATAAACTTCCAGAGGAAGTAATAACTTAAAGCAGAATGAACCAGCAAACTTAGGACATAGCATTTTATTAAAAATATACTTTACCTTTAGTGAATTGCCTCCACAAATAGGAAGGTGGTGTCAGAGAGAATAACAACAATATTCAAGTCTTTTATTGCAACAATTGAGTACATGATTTAGTACATATGCAACTGTATATAATGCAATACCTAAATTGTATGACTTTTATTAGATTGCTGCTAAACTTTTCAGCTATATATTACTTGACATTCCCTTGATGTTTGTAGTTTTCAGAATACATCACAGTAAGAAATAAGCATGGTGCTTCATTTAAAACTACATATAGTGTATCACATTACAGGATGTCCTCCGGGATGGAATATGGAAGTATACAATCTCGAGGAGGAAGTCGTCCACCTTTGCCAACTACCCGTGCTCTTGGGTCTGCCCTATACGACAATCCTGGAACTCTGTTGGGGAAGCTCAATGGGCACGTACCACAGCATCAGCAGCAGTATCACCAACAATCGCAGCATCACCATAGGCTAAATATTAATAACCTTAAAAGCAACAGTCATGAACATTCAGATTCAGGGCTCAGTGCAGAGTCTCATGATTATAGTCCATATGGTAGTGAGAGGTGAGTGCCTAGGATTTTATCCAGAATTAAATTATAACATTTTGAACATGTTCAATGTCTAATCAGCAACGTAATGTAATCTACTTTTACCATCTTCAAAGTATAAACTAGAAGTAATATCAGTGACATCTCTGTACGGCAGTAATACCAACTATTAAATGGTCTTAATATAATTTGAGTCAGACTAATACTCCATGCTGCATTTATTGCTAATGTTTATCTAGAATGGATTTTGTTAGGATCTTCATGTTCGATGATGTTAGGGTGATCCTAATGAAATGCACTCTAGGTAAATACTGGCAATAAATGGAGCAAGGGGTATTAGTTTGGCTTAAATTATATTAATTTTGTGCTTCACTGTATCAAAGTTTTACATATTAAGAATTTAATGATATTATTTGTTTCAATTGCTATTTAGCTTCTGATTAGGGTAGCCAAGGTGGTTAAGGCATAAACTTGTGAACAGGAGATCTGCGGTTCAAATTTTGCCTAGGCTATCCTCTCTAACTGAGCTTTTTCCAAGGTTTTCCTCAGTCCTGATAACTGGCAAAAGTCAGGAAGGTACCCACACTAAACTTAGGCCTGGAACATTTTCTTACCAAGTTTGTTCTCCTAAATATAATTTCATTGTATAGATACCAGTGTCCACTGCCTGTGGTGTCATATATATATTAAGAATGAATGTTAAACACCATTTAAAAAGGAAAAGAGAATATTCAGGCTTCATAAATTTTATTCATACACTATCCCATAAAAGATATAAAATACAGGATGGTTCAAAAATATGTTTACAAACTTCAGGCATGGATTCTTTACAACAAAAGAAGAAAAAAGTACACATGAACACGTGTCCCATAATCCTATGTTTTCTTGTTATTAATAAAAATTTGCTCTCATAACTTATCAGTGCATAAACCTCATAACAAATGCTTGATATGTCCTCCTCTCTCCTCTTGATTCTAGACATGCATGCACCCATTGAAGCATGTACTGTCGCATGGATGGTGTCGAATGGTTTTGGAAGCTTCCATATCACGCCATCTGATACAACCATTTAGCCTCGTGTCCATTACCATTTGTATGGCCATGCATAAAAATAATGTCTCTCTGCTCACAAAATGAATATCCTGCTATGGTTGAACAAAACCATACAGTTACCTCACCACTGAAACGTACATGATTGAAACATGGAAGACAAACTATACCGCTCGCTAAAGTTAACGACATGTGAACGCTGGCCAATGCTCAAGCAGAGCGCTGTTGCCAAGCGTAGTGCATGTACCGGCAGAGGTTCTGTACATAAGGGTGTGTGAGATGCATGCACCACATTCAGCAGCGCTGGTAGGAGGGGTAAGCGTAGGATTTGCTGGAGTTCGCAGTACGCCCCCCCTCCATATGCCTTTAAGTTTTGCAAAGATTATAATGACACTGTAAACAAGTCTACATTTCACCACTCTTAGGATACATAAGAATGAGTTCATAAATGTAATTGTTAGATTGGACCTGGAAGACTGTTGAATGTAAACTGGCATTAATAACAAGAAAACAAAGAATTATAGGATATATGTTCATGTGAAGTTTTTTCTTCTTTTGATGTAAGGAATCCATGCCCAAAGTTTGTAAGCATATTTTTGAATCTCTGTGTATAATGCTTAGTTTTTAAGACAGCATTTTCTCTAAAATAATGCCAGGAACCTTGAAAATTGTTGTGGAAAACCAAGGGATAATATTTTCAAAAGATTGTACAACCCTTGTCTATTTCCATTTAGTCCTGCAAAACTAGTTGATTGTGATAATTTCTTCAAGTTGTTACAAGACTACATAAACAGCAAATATATAAGCAATAATCATTTTCATTATGTACATGCATCTTTATGATCTTCTATAGAAGTTTGGAACTATATAAGGTTATAACTAATATATATGTATACATATTACATTAAGAAATTTTTAAAAGTAATAAAGCTTTTTCATGCCATACAGAAACATGCATTAAAGATTAACAAGTTGCAGAAGAATTTGTTGAAGTCTTAAAGTACCTATCAAGAGTATTCAAGTTTTAAGGTAGGAACAGTCTGAAATTACTAATAATAAAATTGTGATGGGTTATTTTGTATTGCAGGTTAAGTGAAGGTCCAAGATATGCACACACAACCAAACTGACTAGTTCAAGCTCATCTTCACAACCTCCATTGCCTTCCCTAGTGAGTACCAGTGCCAGTATTTCCAGAATGGGGCTACCCTACCAATCAAGACCATATGCATTCAACTCGATGCGAGTGTCATCATCATCGTCCTCTTCACAGCACCACACTTCTACACCTCAATACAGTGACACTGTACATAGACAATGGGATGATCAGAGGGCAAGGGGACAAGGGAGTGGCAGGTTGGTGGCAGGTGCTTCCAGTGGTGGTGGTGGTGGTGGCGGCAGCAGCAGCTTATCTTGGATGTCCCCAGGGGCACCACCCCAGGGCTCCTATCGCACGCTGCCTAACTCACCTCCTCCAAATGAGGGCGCTGCTAACCTTAATAATAATTGGAATGGAAGTGTAAGGAGTACTCGCAGTGGAGAGGGTAGCAGCAGGAGAGGGCCCCTTTACTTTAGGGGTCATCAGTCAAGCACCTCTTCTCCCAGTTCCAGCATCCTTAGGGACTCCAACAAGTTTAATGTGAGTATTCAGTTTGTATTGTGGGTATAATGCTAATTAGCGGGGATACCAAGTACAGTAACCCTATTGATGTTTTCCTATAATTCCAAGCTTGCTCAATATCAGATATTTAGTTCATTGCTTTAGTGCTTCTGCTTATGTCTTATTATTATCTGTGTAGTTGGCTCTTATGTAGTTGCTTTTGTAGTGCATTTTTTTATCTGTTGAAGCATTGCTTTCACTGGTGTTTATGCATTCCCAATTTGGCTACATAGAAATTAAACATAACCTTAAACTAACTGACTATACAGACCTCAATTGACTGGGACTGGTGTGACGTTACTTCAGAGTCTTTCCTTGCTACACATTACAATGTTTTCTAAAATAAAAATAACAGTGGAACACACTGTTCCACACTGTATAAAACACAAATGTTTACACTGAACATTCTGACATTTTGTAAACAGTATGAAAACTAGCAATGCTGTCCATTACAGGACAATGCACAAAATCAATTTTACTCTGGGTGGGTAAAATTTATTTTTAAAGTAGTGCTTTGGATTAAGAATTTTATGTGTGCAGAAAAAATTGTTAAGTGTTTGATGTGGAAATGGAGATCAGCAAGGACTATTAGGGTTCCTGGCTAAGCTTGTTGGTTGTGTGATGATGATGCAGCAGACCAGGACAACGGACGCACGACCGGGGGGCCGAGGGGGCGACGCAGGACTCACGATGACCATGATGGAGCTGCAGAGATCGCGTTCGGCCAGCTTAGAGCTAATACTCTCACCTCTAATTCAAAGCACGTACCAGTGAGTATCTGCCCCACCCACCCTGCCTCCTATTTGCTTTCTGCTAGCTGCTTGCTTGTTATTTGCTGTTCCATTGCTGTCACTCAAAGTTAAAGGATTTCAGATGCAATCTCAAAAGGTTAAAATGATCTTTTAAATCATTGACAATGTATTATATGTGTGTCTATCTACATATAGAAAGGAATTGGTGCATTAAGAATACTAAGGAGTGAACATGTTTGCTTACTTCACTTACCAAGTTTTACCAGAATAACCTTCATGTGTACTTGTAGGCAATCTCAAATGCTTATGACACATTTTGGAGTAAAATCTGCTAAGTGAAGCAAACAGAGTACAGTAGAATTTTGATAACTTGATCTTACCTGGGCTAAGTGGGTGTCAACTTACCAAAACGTCCAGTTTTATGCAATAAGGGGTCTGTTATTCACAATTCTTAACATAATACTGTAAATTACATAAATGCATATTCTAGCATAATATAGGAAACAGAAAAGTTTAACATGTCCTAAAATGTATTATGTATTAACATGTTCCCCTTTGGTCTCTTTAACCCATCTAATTTGGTTACCATTGTTGTGTTCATTTGTCTTTTCTTCTTGTTTAACATTTTCACTGGCACAAACACGATTCAACACAACTCTAACAGAAAATGATGCTGTAATGAGAAATATATAACTCAAAGTTTAACGTACCATTAGGTAAAGCAATAAATCTTCAAACCTTCCAAACTAGTGTTTGTGCTATATATCCATATTATAAGTGGTAAGCTTTTGATTTCGGAACAATGGTCTGCTGGCTGATTATGTTCTCACTAGTTAGTAAATGTCAATATGCGGTGAGCCCTTTTGTTACTATGAGGAAGAATATGGTAGGTTGTATATGTACATTAATTAAAATTTACCTATACCGTTTATACCACATAGTGAATTATAGAAATTATTACAGTCAAGCTTAATGATAAACAAAATGTTGAGCTATACAGAATGTCGAGTTATCAAGAGTTGAGTTATCATGGTTCTGTTGTATTTAGTTACTCCTTATATTATGCTTCTTATTTAATGACCTTAATAAATTATGTTCATTTCACTTGTTGGATTTCATATTCCTTTAAAATTAATGAAATGGTTTAATAGCTGGAGATATTAAGAAAAAGTACATTGTTTTTTCCAAAAGCTTATAGTTAAAAGTATTAAGCATATATGAATGTCTGAAATCCTAGAATATATTTACAAACTCTCTACATTTAAAAAAATCTATACTAACTGAAAAATGTAGGTAATCTTTATTGACAAAACATGGGCTGATTTGCTTTACCTTTTTTTTTTTTATCTTTTCTTTTCTTTAACTTGCATCAATGAAGATGCATGCAAATAAATATGAGACTAGTTAGACTCATAGATGTATATGTTACATTTTAATGAACAGTCTCCAAAATCATATATTTGAATAAGATCTTTTTCTGGTATTACTCAATATATCCAATTGAACAGAAAAATTGTCTCACTGCCTTTTACAATTTAGAAATATAAAATTCATAACCTTCAAATGCAGGTTATTTTAGTCTAAAGAATCAGAAGTAAAATCAGCAAATATTCATAAACTCTTTTCTGTTATTTTCTAGTCATAAATGTTTTTATTAATGCAAACAAGCCAATGAGAGAATATAAGCTTTCACAGCTGGAGTCAATATACCTAGAGCTTATTTCCAGGCTGATGTGTCATGGTTTGCTGGAGACAGATGGTCCAGATGTTTCATCCACAACTGTGGTGGACATCTTCAGTGGTGCAGTCAGTCTCCTCAGAGAAGATTGCATTGTGTCTGAAATGTTGATTACCCATACTGTTGTTTTTGCAATAATCAGAGCCAAGAAGCATCATATAACAGAAGAAAATAAAGTAAGCAATGCCAGAGATGAAACAGTTCCAGCTGCCTCCCACCAGCTGCCCTTGCTATAAAAACAGCAGCATGGACAGTCAACACTTTGGGCGCAATACAGCCTTCTCTGAGGAGACTTCAACCCTGCCAATGAGGATGTCCACCACAGTTGTGGATGAAACTTCTGCATCATCTATGCACAACAGCCCAGACATAACTTCTGTTTAAGCAAACCAGTGTATGCGCTTAGGCTTTCATGGTCAGTGTCCATTTGGAATAAAATATCTTCCAGGCTTGTAGGCCGTGGTTGACGTGTAGGAATTGCTCCTGATGTTTCGCTCAAGTCTGCATTGAGCGAAACGTCAGGTGCAATTCCTACACCTCAACCACGGCCTACAAGCTTGGAAGATATTTTATTCCAAAAGTAAACCAGTGGTTTTTCGGAAGTATCAGTATGCAAAAAAATATTAAAATAAATTCAAGAGGTGGAATCAGGTTTGAAAAATTCAGTGCTATAGCCGGGATTTTTCAGTCCTGATTGCACCTCTTAAACATTGCCCACACATGGTTTGTGTGTTTAAAAATACCAGTATTAAGTATGTTGGCATAAATAAATAATAATTAACAAATATCAATTACTTTTGAAACCATTCATATCCCTGTTCACATGTTATGCAAATGGTTAAAGTCTAATGAATTTATAAATAAAATTTAAATAGTGCAACTAAATTAAAAGTACCCCATGAAATATAATAAAACAAGAAAAAAGAATAACCTATTGTTAAACCAGCAGAAAAAATATATAAAAATACAAATACATATAATTGTATTTTTTTAAATATATTTAGCAAAATGTTGAGGTAAGTTTGTTTACTTATTAATGAGGAAATATTTACACTTTTACAGACAGCCTCGGTGATCAGTTCTGGCTGGACCAATGAAACCCCAGCAACAATTCGAGAAGACGATGAATCTCAAGATGCACTACAAAATGGATCTCCAGCACATAAAATTTATGTCAACTCCGAACACCCTGAGGTTACTCCGAGAACATCACCAACTAAACAATGCCAACAAAAGCAGCAGCAGCAGCAGCAACAACTAAAGCAGCAGGATAAGAAAGAAGACCAGCAAGAGCAACATTCAGCAACAACAAACGGAGTGCAGGAAGTCGTTCATGAAATGAGTACAGAACTCTGAAACATGGCCATAAGTGATTTAGATGAGGTTGGTAATAATCTTAAAGACAAAATACAAGAAAATATAAAAGAAGAGAGTCTATAAGATATAGCTCCTATTGTGTGATGTAGACATTTATAAATATCGGACAATCTTCTTTCAAGAAAATACGCAGCAGCACTCTTGTAGCAGTGTGTGAAATGTGAAATATTTCATAAAGGCCAAGTACCTACTGAGAAAGGAAGAGTTAAAAGCACTAGTCAATTAGACGTGCCTATGAACAGTTAAGTGATACAGTAGTGGAATGTGGGATCACGTATGTGCATTATAAGTTTTAGGAAAATAAACTGCTGTGGTTTCATACTAAACTTTGTGAAATTCTTTACATTTCACGCAAATGTTAATATGTGGTTGAACCAAAGCTAAAAAATATAGTGTGGAATAGTATGTACCTTTACATCTGCAAACCTTTGCAGAGAAAGTGCCATGTTGTTGAAGCAACAAAGTTACTCACACCTTATATTAGAATAAAATGAACTGATTGTAAATAAGCTCTTAAATGTTTGTATTTGAAAATGTACCCTTTATTATGAAAGATCTTTTGATACTATGAATATCTGAACTGCTAATGTACATAACATGTCAGCTGATTTGTGATATGTTGAAGTGTACATAAGTATGAATGAGATGTAAATAGAGTGAGACAGTGAATGCATCAACGTTTTGCTTCTATTTATGGCATTCTATTTTATTGGTAAAGTTTTCTTGGTTCTAAGGATATTAAAGTGGTGGAGGCAATGGGTGTCTGTGCTGTTGGATCAGTGGTGGATTTAAACGGTTTTTGCAGCAACATTCCAAAACAGAGCATGTTTTGTTGCAAAGGTTGATGCTGATTGAGCAAGTATATTTGTTCTCCATTTCCCACAGTCCTGTTTTATTTTTATTTTATCTGGTTTTTATTTTAATTATTCATTTTTTATTTTTATATTGATTTAGACTCTCACTAAACAAAACAAAATTAGCAACAAAAGCACTGTGATTTACTGCTGGTTTGAAAAAAAGGGGGGAGGGAGAAGGTTAAGAACTATAATTAGCCATTTCTTCTGTAATATGGTTTTTAACACATGCATATATGGAACCTATATCCAGTCTTGTAGTTACAGAAGATTATTAATGTTTGCATATCAGAATAAGAGATGGCTGTGACTTCACTTTCAACTCAAATAGCACAGAGAATACCTGTAGTAGACTAACTCATACAAATTTTATTTCTCTTTGGAATGAGAACAATTATCTTGCATTCACAAAGCATGTTTAATTACTACTGCTATGTACATAATGTGCATGATGAGGGGGTAAAGAAAGCATTAGAAAGGTACACATGACTGACCAGAGCGCTTAAAATATTTTCTGTATATTGGTGTGCACAGCTTTGATGTCAAAATTTTTCACAAAATGTGTTCATTTGATTTATATTATTGTTAATGTGTCATTATAAATCTTGAATGTTTTTTATATAAAATCATGAACGTATTTCCATGTTTTTTATATCACTGAATACAGACATTTTTATAATGGTACTTTGTTAGTTGCACTGAGGGGCATGCAATTATATTCCTACCCCTGTATGTTTGTGAATCAATTTTAACTGTAAAATGGACAAATACATACATGAAAAAGCCATTCACCTCCTTATTTTATAATAATTGTACCATCACTATAACAATTATTATTTTCATCTTGTTGCTATTTTTATATCTACCTAGATCAGGCCTTTCCAACTATAGCACTCAGCACTGGTGCTCCTTCCCCATGTAGCGGCCACTGTGACTGCATGTATGTGATAGACAACATTGTCTTTCTCTCCACATCTGTGTATAAGTATAGGCTGGGGAGATAGGCTAGTATAGGCTCACATAGCCTACACCAGATCTGCATATAAGTATAGGCTGGGGAGATAGGCTAGTATAGGCTCACATAGGCTGCACCAGATCTGTATATAAGTATAGGCTGAGGAGATAGGCTAGTATAGGCTCACATAGGCTACACCAGATCTGTATATAAGTATAGGCTGAGGAGATAGGCTAGTATAGGCTCACATAGGCTACACCAGATCTGTATATAAGTATAGGCTGAGGAGATAGGCTAGTATAGGCTCACATAGGCTACACCAGATCTGTATATAAGTATAGGCTGAGGAGATAGGCTAGTATGGGCTCACATTGGCTACACCAGATCTGTATATAAGTATAGGCTGAGGAGATAGGCTAGTATAGGCTCACATAGGCTACACCAGATCTGTATGTAAGTATAGGCTGAGGAGATAGGCTAGTATAGGCTACACCAGATCTGTATATAAGTATAGGCTGGGGAGATAGGCTAGTATAGGCTACACCAGATCTGTATATAAGTACAGGCTGAGGAGATAGGCTAGTATAGGCTCACATAGGCTACACCAGATCTGTGTATAAGTATAGGCTGGGGAGATAGGCTAGTATAGGCTCACATAGGCTGCACCAGATCTGTATATAAGTATAGGCTGAGGAGATAGGCTAGTATAGGCTCACATAGGCTACACCAGATCTGTATATAAGTATAGGCTGAGGAGATAGGCTAGTATAGGCTCACATTGGCTACACCAGATCTGTATATAAGTATAGGCTGAGGAGATAGGCTAGTATAGGCTCACATAGGCTACACCAGATCTGTATGTAAGTATAGGCTGAGGAGATAGGCTAGTATAGGCTAGTATAGGCTACACCACATCTGTATATAAGTATAGGCTGAGGAGATAGGCTAGTATAGGCTACACCAGATCTGTGTATAAGTATAGGCTGAGGAGAAAGGCTAGTATACGCTCACATAGGCTACACCAGATCTGTGTATAAGTATAAGCTGAGGAGATAGGCTAGGATAGGCTACACCACATCTGTGTATAAGTATAGGCTGGGGAGATAGGCTAGTATAGGCTCACATAGGCTACACCAGATCTGTATATAAGTATAGGCTGAGGAGATAGGCTAGTATAGGCTCACATAGGCTACACCAGATCTGTATATAAGTATAGGCTGAGGAGATAGGCTAGTATGGGCTCACATTGGCTACACCAGATCTGTATATAAGTATAGGCTGAGGAGATAGGCTAGTATAGGCTCACATAGGCTACACCAGATCTGTATGTAAGTATAGGCTGAGGAGATAGGCTAGTATAGGCTACACCAGATCTGTATATAAGTATAGGCTGAGGAGATAGGCTAGTATAGGCTCACATAGGCTACACCAGATCTGTGTATAAGTATAGGCTGGGGAGATAGGCTAGTATAGGCTCACATAGGCTGCACCAGATCTGTATATAAGTATAGGCTGAGGAGATAGGCTAGTATAGGCTCACATAGGCTACACCAGATCTGTATATAAGTATAGGCTGAGGAGATAGGCTAGTATAGGCTCACATTGGCTACACCAGATCTGTATATAAGTATAGGCTGAGGAGATAGGCTAGTATAGGCTCACATAGGCTACACCAGATCTGTATGTAAGTATAGGCTGAGGAGATAGGCTAGTATAGGCTAGTATAGGCTACACCACATCTGTATATAAGTATAGGCTGAGGAGAAAGGCTAGTATACGCTCACATAGGCTACACCAGATCTGTGTATAAGTATAAGCTGAGGAGATAGGCTAGGATAGGCTACACCACATCTGTGTATAAGTATAGGCTGGGGAGATAGGCTAGTATACGCTCACATAGGCTACACCAGATCTGTGTATAAGTATAGGCTGAGGAGAAAGGCTAGTATACGCTCACATAGGCTACACCAGATCTGTGTATAAGTATAAGCTGAGGAGATAGGCTAGGATAGGCTACACCACATCTGTGTATAAGTATAGGCTGGGGAGATAGGCTAGTATACGCTCACATAGGCTACACCAGATCTGTGTATAAGTATAGGCTGAGGAGATAGGCTAGTATAGGCTACACCAGATCTGTATATAAGTATAGGCTGGGGAGATAGGCTACTATAGGCTACATCAGATCTGTATATAAGTATAGGCTGGGGAGATAGGCTAGTATACGCTCACATAGGCTACACCAGATCTGTGTATAAGTATAGGCTGAGGAGATAGGCTAGTATAGGCTACACCACATCTGTATATAAGTATAGGCTGGGGAGATAGGCTAGTATACGCTCACATAGGCTACACCACATCTGTGTATAAGTATAGGCTGGGGAGATAGGTTAGTATAGGCTACACCACATCTGTATATAAGTATAGGCTGGGGAGATAGGCTAGTATAGGCTACACCACATCTGTATATAAGTATAGGCTGGGGAGATAGGCTAGTATAGGCTACACCACATCTGTATATAAGTATAGGCTGGGGAGATAGGCTAGTATAGGCTACACCACATCTGTATATAAGTATAGGCTGGGGAGATAGGCTAGTATAGATAGGCTAGTATAGGCTACACCACATCTGTATATAAGTATAGGCTGGGGAGATAGGCTAGTATACGCTCACATAGGCTACACCACATCTGTGTATAAGTATAGGCTGGGGAGATAGGTTAGTATAGGCTACACCACATCTGTATATAAGTATAGGCTGGGGAGATAGGCTAGTATAGGCTACACCACATCTGTATATAAGTATAGGCTGGGGAGATAGGCTAGTATAGGCTACACCACATCTGTATATAAGTATAGGCTGGGGAGATAGGCTAGGATAGGCTACACCACATCTGTGTATAAGTATAGGCTGGGGAGATAGGCTAGTATACGCTCACATAGGCTACACCAGATCTGTGTATAAGTATAGGCTGAGGAGAAAGGCTAGTATACGCTCACATAGGCTACACCAGATCTGTGTATAAGTATAAGCTGAGGAGATAGGCTAGGATAGGCTACACCACATCTGTGTATAAGTATAGGCTGGGGAGATAGGCTAGTATACGCTCACATAGGCTACACCAGATCTGTGTATAAGTATAGGCTGAGGAGAAAGGCTAGTATACGCTCACATAGGCTACACCAGATCTGTGTATAAGTATAAGCTGAGGAGATAGGCTAGGATAGGCTACACCACATCTGTGTATAAGTATAGGCTGGGGAGATAGGCTAGTATACGCTCACATAGGCTACACCAGATCTGTGTATAAGTATAGGCTGAGGAGATAGGCTAGTATAGGCTACACCAGATCTGTATATAAGTATAGGCTGGGGAGATAGGCTAGTATACGCTCACATAGGCTACACCAGATCTGTGTATAAGTATAGGCTGAGGAGATAGGCTAGTATAGGCTACACCACATCTGTATATAAGTATAGGCTGAGGAGATAGGCTAGTATAGATAGGCTAGTATAGGCTACACCACATCTGTATATAAGTATAGGCTGAGGAGATAGGCTAGTATAGATAGGCTAGTATAGATAGGCTAGTATAGGCTACACCACATCTGTGTATAAGTATAGGCTGAGGGGATAGGCTAGTATAGGCTACACCACATCTGTATATAAGTATAGGCTGGGGAGATAGGCTAGTATACACTCACATAGGCTACACCAGATCTGTATGTAAGTATAGGCTGGGGAGATAGGCTAGTATAGGCTCACATAGGCTACACCAGATCTGTGTATAAGTATAGGCTGGAGAGATAGGCTAGTATACGCTCACATAGGCTACACCAGATCTGTGTATAAGTATAGGCTGGAGAGATAGGCTAGTATACGCTCACATAGGCTACACCAGATCTGTATGTAAGTATAGGCTGAGGAGATAGGGTAGTATAGGCTCACATAGGCTCACATAGGCTACACCAGATCTGCATATAAGTATAGACTGAGAAGATAAGCTAGTATAGGCTCACATAGGCTACACTAGATCTGTATATAAGTATAGGCTGAGGAGATAGGCTAGTATAGGCTCACATAGGCTACACCAGATCTGTATATCAGTATAGGCTGAGGAGATAGGCTAGTATAGGCTCACATAGGCTACACCAGATCTGCATATAAGTATAGACTGAGAAGATAAGCTAGTATAGGCTCACATAGGCTACACCAGATCTGTATATAAGTATAGGCTGGGGAGATAGGCTAGTATAGGCTGGGGAGATAGGCTAGTATAGGCTCACATAGGCTACACCAGATCTGTATATCAGTATAGGCTAGGCAGATAGGCTGGTTATACGACCAGTGGCCGCTACTTTTCAATCAAGTATCTCCTCAATTGTCCCCTCAGTGACCCAGCGAGACTGAGTGCACCCAGGAGCAGGTCTCCCAGTGGGAGAAAATCACCCCACTGGTACTGGGAATCGAACCCAGGTACCCCATTTGGTAAGTATCAGTGCTACCACTGCACTAAGGAGATGACCAGACAGATAAAAACCATATGTGTGCTGTCTGCAAACAATATAACATTCATTATGATTTAGGGATAGAGGGTAGGTATCTGCAATATCTCTGCCTATGGCCCAGTAACAATTAACATTGTTTCCTCCTATCCTGGGTTTAGTACTTAGAAATTCCTATGCCTAGTAATCAGCTTTATTGGCACTGAAGCAAGGTGCACTAATTTTGACATGTTAGTTAGTCATGTTAGTTTCCATTGCTAGAGATTTAAACAAATTAATAGCAATAAATGCTAATGTAATAGAAACAAATTTAAAGAATATAGAAATGCCACAAAGATTTTCTATAGGTATTTTAATTTCTAAGCAAACTGTGGCTTTTGTTCTAAAACTGCAGCAGTTGTGAGAACTTAAATCCTAATTCCACTACCACCATCACTACTAGTTCTACTACTACTGTTTTAATACATACCCCCTTCCTTTTAAGCCCAAAGTACAAATCCATTTAGATTTGAGGTCATTTTGAGTCACTCTTTTACACTCACCTTCACTTAAATTGTTTTAAAAACAGGAAGCGTTTTCAGGACCATTGGGTCCCATGATCAGCCGTTGGGTGTTCCCCCTGTCTGCACTATCGTCCTGCTGCCATCTGGTGTTAGGGTGCAGAGCTTTAACACTTCATTTAAAGCTGGGATTTTGAAGTTAATCACTTCATTGTTGTTTTTATTATGTAAATTTTTTCCCAAATGTGCACTTCTATTGGCGAATTTAGAGATTTTGACTCTTTTATATTGAGCCAATGTTGTGGTTTTCATTCCAAAAGTGGTGTGCCACAGCAGACTTTTCCGTTTGTTTTAATTTTATGCTCCTCTGATGTTCCTTTAGTCTGATATTCAAATTTCTTTTTGTTTTTCCTATACAGCATCTTTCACAACTATTGCAGTTGGTTTGGTAAATTCCAGATTTTAGATTGTAAGGGACGGTATTGTAAAGTGGATTGTTCAGCAGGTTTTTTAAACTGTATTTGTTTTGTGGTGCCAGTTTTATGTTTAGCTTTTTGAAGATTCTTTCAAATTTCCTGAATATCCAGGGATGGTAGGTGAATTTTCTAGTTTCCAGTTGTTATTTGTGAGTGGTGTTAACGTAGTGGTTTGCGAAATTATCTTGAGCTTTTCTGCATTTTTTGACATGTTCCTAATGATGGCTGGATTTAACCCATTTAGTACTGCTGTTTCTTGTATATGACGTTGCTCTTTCAGAAATTCCTCTTTACTTATAGGAACATTATATAATCGGTGAATTAAGCTTCTAAATACTGCTAGTTGGTGTGAAACTGGGTTGCAACTATTTTTCTTTATGTAATTATCCACATGTGTGGGCTTTCTATATACTCCAAATTTTATACCATCTATATCTCTAGTAATTTTGAGGCCCATGAAAGGTAATGTCTTGTCTTCTATTTCAGTTGTAAACTTTATATGGTTGTCCTGTAGGTTTAGTAATTTCAGAGAGTCTCCTTTTTGTTTCTGGGGGATTATGGCGAAAATGTCATCTAGGTATCTTCTCCAAAATTTGAACATATGTGGAAAGGAATTTACTATGTGAGTTTCGAAAAGGCTCATGTACATGTCTGCTAAAAACGGTGACAGTGAGCTCCTCATTGTTAAACCTTGGGATTGTCTGTAGAACTTATTGTCAAATGTGAAGTAATTATTCTTTGTGCAAATTTCTGTAAGGTTAATGATGTCGCTTATTTCTGTAGGGTTTATTGTAGCCTAAGTCAACCATCTCCTAATGAGTGTATGTACTTTTTCCACTGGGATGCTGGTAAAAAGAGATTTAACATCAAAAGAAACCATTATGTGGCCTTCAGGGATATTGTAGTTCTGTAGGTATTTTATGAGTTCCAAGGAGACTCCCCTTGGAACTCATGAAAGCAGAAAACCTCAAGATAATTTTGCAAACCACTACGTTAACACCACTCATAAATAACAACTGGAAACTAGAAAATTCACCTACCATCCCTGGGCATTCAGGAAATTTGAAAGAATCTTCAAAAAGCTAAACATAAAACTGACACCACAAAACAAATACAGTCCAAAAAACCTGTTAAACAAGCCACTTTACAATACCATCCCTTACAATCTAAAATCTGGAATTTACCAAATCAACTGCAATAGTTGTGAAAAAAGCTATATAGGAAAAACAAAAAGAAATTTGAATATCGGACTAAAGGAACATCAGGGGAACATAAAATATAAACAAACGGAAAAGTCTGCTGTGTCACACCACTTTTGGAATGAAAACCACAAATTTGGTCTCAATATAAAATTGTTAAAATCTCTAAATTCACCAATAGAACTGCACATTTGGGATAAAATTTACATAATCAAAATCAACAATAAAGTGATTAACTTTGAAATCCCAGCTTTAAATGAAGTGTTCAAGCTCTGCACTCCTAGCACCAGATGGCAGCAGGACGATAGTAGCAGAGAGGAGGAACAAGAAGATAGCATCAGTCACCCAACGACTGATGATGTGACTGAACGGTCTTGAAAACCCCTCCTGTTTTTAAAACAATTCAAGTGAAGGTGAGTGTAAAAAATTGACTCAAAATGACCTCAAACATGAAGAATAGTTCACTGTTAATAGTACTTCTATTTGTAATATTCGTCCATTTAGATACCCACCTTGCAACGCATTACATTCACTTGATGGGGTCATACCGGGGTACCCATTTCTTGAAGTGGTTCTTTCCTGTAAATAAAACAAAACATTAGATTCTATAAAAACTCATTAACCCAGAATAATTTATATAGGTAACTTGAGAACATTTTAGTGAATTTCTAAAAGGCTCATGGATGGAATCAAAATTTTTTGAAGCTTTTGGCTTTTTTATACTACTTAGTATAGTGATTTCGTTGATTTGATTCTACTTTTTCAATTTGTTCATCTTCTTATCTGCAAACCCTTGCTGAAGCTATTTTTCTGTCCTATTTCCAGTATTTTAAGCATTTTGTTGCATTCTTTTATACTCATAGGAATGTTAACTAATTTCGAGGGGCAGAGTGTATAGATGTGAGGAAAGTGTCTGTTTCATGTAGTTTCAAATAACTCATGTATAATTATTATTTATTTATGCCAACAAACTTACTGTTGGTGTTTTTAAACACACAAGCCTGGTTTACCAGGAGAAATACGAACTGGTTTGAGAATTTAATGCCATTCTGGCAGTTTGTCACAATAGCTCAGTGGTAGAGCATCCGCCCGGTAAGCGGAAGGTCTGTGGTTCAAATCCCAGTTGTGGCATTGAATTTTTAAGTTCCAGTTCTACCTCTCAAACTCATGTACCTATAAGTTTGCCAAAGCTGGGGAAAGTGGATTGTGCGTAGCTAAATATTCACCTAGGAGTATATTTTGTTTCTGGATGTAAAGTAATTTTAATAGATACAGTTTGGTCAGCTTCTTTACGAATATCTGGAGATTGCAGCCATTTTTTCAACCCCTCTTCTAATTATGTTTTGGAATGCTAGGAAACAGTGAGATGAGATCAAAAGAAACAAGTAGATCATTTTCCTATATTTTATATGTTTCATTTTCTAAACTAGTTCATAGGTATTTCTAAAGACACTGAAATTTTCTGAATAACCAATTTGCCAAATTGTATGTGGCAGAGTCTATGGTATTGATGATTGGGTGCATTTTATTGGCAGTTTCTAAATCTTTGGTAATCCTTATATCCTGGGAGTGGTTAGGTTGGCGTCACAATTTTCTTTCCCTCCTCTCCTATGTCAGTTTTTGATTGCTTCAGAGTGTGCAAAGGTGTTTTTGTTCATTTATATGTTAGATCTGTTTCTAATTGTACAATTGCTTGACAATGGGTTTGCATTTTTCTCTAATAATTATTTTTCCTCTTCCAGTTTTTCAAATATTGCCACTTCTACATCCCCATAATTTGGCATTTATCTGACATTTTGTTTTCAACTTACACAGTTCTCTCTCTCACTCTCTCTCTATCTCTCTCTCGCTCTCTCTCTCTCGCTCTCTCTCTCTCTCTCTCTCTCTCTCTCTCTCTCTCTCTCTCTCTCTCTCTCTCTCTCTCTCTCTCTTAGACAGACATATGCATAAAACATTTCTATTTTTTTCTAAAAATATTTCTATTTGGTTTCAGAAGACCTTAAATAATGAATTTCCACATTTCCAGTTGGTATCAAGTTTTTTACTTTTCTGGAATAGAATACTTCCTCTATCTGTTATAGGTAGATGGCACAGAAAGAAGAACACAACATAGTTTTTCATAAATAACACATAAAACTCTCATTCTGGTGATGCTTCAGTTTTTTTTTTTTTTAACTGAAGCATCACTAGGAGAAATACGAACTGGTTTGAGAATTTAATGCCATTCTGGCAGTTTGTCACAATAGCTCAATGGTTAGAGCAGCCGCCTGGTAAGCGGAAGGTCTGTGGTTCAAATCCCAGTTGTGGCATTGAATTTTTAAGTTCCAGTTCTACCCCTCATAATTATATACTTTTATGTATTATTGGAAATACCTTTTAGAAGACTTATGCAAAATAGAAATTGACAGTTTATGAAAACCTGTTCAGAGTTGTTGTTTGCTTACGCTTTGGATCTTAGGCTTCATGCATTCCCTATCTGGCATTCCAATAATAGGATAAACACTTAAAGTAAAATCACCAATACGAGAGAAAATGCACCCTTTTGCTTGGAGTATAGGAATCTCCAAGTGTCTCTAAAATTGGTTCGAGATTGCACCTGGATACCACTTGAGTTTAAACCAACAATGTTTAAGTTTAGGTGTATGCAGCAGTACTGTTCCATTTGAACTAGCATCAGAGGTTTTTAACTTCATATGTAATGTTTGTTAGCTAAGAGAATGGCAACTTCAGAATCATAACATATCATTTCCTGGTTGTTTCTTATAGCCAGTCTCACTTTTTAAATTACGTCAGAAATGAACATTCAGTCCAATACAGAAGCTTTTGGTATTCCAGGTAAGTATTCCAAATTGCTTTTTGCCTGATGACCTCAGCAGTAATATTCTTGAGAACAAAACTATGGCTGATACAAAATTTAATGGCAGATGGCATCATCCAATCAGAGGCTTGCCATACCCTGCAGTCTTGTGTACTTAAACATTCTGTAAAATCATGCTGTAATATAAATATCATATGCACCCAAAAAATTTATTTGTACAACAGGAAAGAGGTTAGTAATGGTCAGGTATCTGCTGCCATTAAATTTTGTGTCTGCCATAGTTTCAGCATTAAAGTTTAAATAATAGTGCTGTTATACTAACAAAGAAATTGGTATTATAATCGCAGGAAAGGAAAAACTTACTACAAAACTTTAATAAGCTCACCTCTGTGGGCCTTCGTGAATTCAAGAGACCCTGAGTTCAAAACTCTGTTAGAGTGAGCTGCCCATAAAGGTTTTTTTCCAGGGGTTTTCCCTTATTCTGGTAAGATGTATGTCAGGTAATTTTAAGTTCTATAGACCCTGATCTCATTTGGGCATTTTTCATCCATTTCATTGATTCATTGTCTGATAATGACCTACCAGGTTAAAGAATGTTAATACCTCAATGATCAGAGTACTGTATATTGAAAACAGTTAATCTTGGACAAGTTGATTTTCCCTTGGCATGTATTGATGGATAAGTTTAAGCTTAACAATAATTTAAATGACATCAGTAAACAATTACCTGATCTGCCTTTTGAGTTCATCTCAGTTCCTCAGGGTAGTGTTCACTAAGATGCTTATGATTTGATGAAACAGATACAAAGCATGTATGAGTTTGCAGTCTATTTCTCACTCCTGCAAAAAATATACATTTTATAATCAGATACTGATACTATAAAAGTAAAAACTATGGTGCACATATAATTTTATGTAAACTAAGACAGAAATTCAAGGTTAGAAATTGTTTCCAAACAGAAATAATTTTAATACAGGATTGCTGCTGAAGGCGACATGAGGTTTAACCCAGGATTTCATTCCCAGTTGGGCAATTTTCTTTGCTCAGATTCATTAACATATGCACTCAAAAGTATGAATGTGGGAGTTACACAAGGATAAACTAACACCAAAAGTTGCTTCTTAGGTCAACAGAAGTTAAAAAGAACCAAAAAAGAAAGAGACTCGTGTTACACAGATTAAGTTAGGACTATAGTGATAGTTTTAGCTGTTTGTTATAAGTTACCTAGAATTTTTAGTTGAACATAGGAACTTGGTGATACAGATGTATAGATTCAAACCAGGCAATCCTTCTTTATTATTACAATATTTGCATATTTTCCTTGTGAGTTTCCAAGGTACATCATTTAAAAAAGGATTTTGTCTAATTAATCATAATTATCTATGTAATACTTCTTCATCAAGTAGCCCCTCTGGGACATAACGAGGCTGAGTGCACCCCGTGCCAGATCTCCCAGCGGGGGAAACATGTCCACGCCGGTACCGGGGATCGAACCCGGGTCCTCCGCGTCAGAGGCAGAAGCTATGAAGAAGTAGTGACCCCAGCTCGCGAAGGCCGCATAACTGGCCGAGAGGGCTTGGGGCGCTGACCACGTCCCACCCTCCAGTACTGCGCCCCACCCATGACGCCTGTAGTGGGCAGAGGTGGATAACGCAGCGGCAGAGCGGTAAACCTTGGTCTGTATGGGCTGTTATGCTAGGGATTAGTAGTTATATAGTAATACAGAAAGCAAAATTAATATCTGCTTAGTTCCTTATCACTTATAAAGATGTACTTTATTCAACAAAAGGTTTAATATTAGGATTTGAATGCAAATATAAGTTTTAATGTCCCCTGAAGAAGGAAAAAGTTACAACAAAGGAGAATGTGTAATAAGAAGAGCGAGAGAGAGAATTAAACAAAATAACACACAGATAAGGGCTATATTTCCTAATTTAAGTCAAGCATTTTTAAGAAAAAACTTAGTGGGAATTTCCTTCGTGTAATTGCATGCAAATAGTATATTGTTTATTTTCAGATCTGATTCTAGTGGTTTTCATTGCAGCATTATAAGTCGGATACATCTTGAATTTTCACGTGCTTTTATTCTCACCAGAAAAGCTCAAGAGGTGGAGGATTAATATTTATGTCAGTGTTATTTGTGAATTCAATTACTTTTGAAATATTGGTTGTTATGCATTTAAATAGTAAGTAGGCATTTCAAGATCTAAAACAGCATTATTGAACACCACGCTTTAAACACAGGCGAGATGATTTAAACATAGAGATATCTCAGTGTGTAACTTAAGCACTAAGGTATCGGCATGAAAGACTTGAAGAGCCTTGGTTCTATTCCTGGACGTGGCATTGAGCTTTTCAAGTCTGATTCAAATTTCCTATTTTGAAGTTCGCCTTATTCCATAATGTGCTTTCTCTTAAATAAATGAAAAAAAAATGCTCTGGTGAAGAAATGTTCATTTGTAGGGAAAATGCTTTTACACTATGTCACTTCTTGGAACTGTGCACATCTTGACTTTCAGTGGAATGAAGTAACTAAGGCAACAATTCTAGTACTGAAGTTATTTGCCATTCAGTTTTTTTGAAGTTTAAAGGAAACCAGTTCGGAGAGTTTGTACCCGCAAGGATTTCTCCCGGACTTGTCAGTTCAACTCGCGCAATGGGTACTAAACAAGAGAGTAGACGGTTTAAAAGTTGATACTTTTTAAACATATTTAACGAACTTCGATACTATAACAACAATTATGCTGGCATATAATCAAGTTCCTGTTAAAAATAACACCTTGCCATTTGTCATGTTTAATTTCAAAGCAGGTAATTGTTTTGAGTATTCAATATTTCTGATTTTCACTAACCTCCATGGAACAATCGTGAACTACTATTGTTAACTCAGAAACAAGTGCACACTAGATTTGCCTTGTCTTTGAAGCGGACAACTTGATACGCGATCTGTATTCCGACGATGCGGCGGCAATACAAAGGGAATAAGAGCAGGCAAATTTGAAAATTATTTTGATAAGATGGGCCTAAAAATAGTAGCGTACTATTAATAACATTATTGTAATTTGAGTGTAATGACACCCAAAATACATTCTATGCAGGCTTCAGGGTAACTCAAGCTATTCCATTTAAATATATCAATGGCATGGATCAGTACCGCTACAACAACAACAACAACAATAATTATAATAATGATAGTGATAGTTATAGTGATGATGATGATAAATTCCTCGTCATCTGCTTGTTCTTCTGAATGGAGTCCTGACACTACATTCTTTACGATATCAGCACCAGATGAGGAGTTAATTTTTTATTAGAATTTCAACGAAGCTTGAAAGCAATAATCAAAATCAGCTTAAATGTTTCGTAATTAATATGCACAAATGTAAACCTGCGAAGTTACAAGGATATTAAGCTCTCTTCGATCCCTGGGGGGTCTGGAAACAACCCGGTTGGAACTCTTCCAGTTTGCCTTAGGGTTAGTGAAAGTTCCACAGAACTATAAAAATGTATTGTATGCCACTGTATTATACAAAATAGTCGCTATATGACCTAATTGTTAAAGCGACTCTAAATAAACAAAAACAAAGGTATTTGTAATTTTTTTTTTTTTTTTCAGTTTTTTTCACATCCTTGAGCGATTGATATGAAAACATCCAGTATAGCAAGGCTTGAATTGTAAACTAATCCTGGTCTTCTATCGCTTCAGATAACTGTCAAAATGATATTATCACACGGCTAACGAGATCACAGCTGGCGTATGTTGTCAATGAAATTGCACCTAGTGTTTTGCACTATAGCTTTATTAATGAGGTTGCAGTTTTTGCCTCCCTACAAACCATAAATCATTTATTTGAATTCGACAAGGAAATCAAGCGGGCTACTGGACTGAACATTTTCTCAGGGATTTCCAACGTTTTCTGCTATTCAAATGTAAACATTTCATTAAAAACATTAATGAGCAACAAGAATCAAATTACCCAATTAGAATACAACAAAGAATATTCTGAATTGGAATCAAGCTCAGTATTTCGGCCTAAAATATGCTTGGTTGTAAAAAAACTATCTAAATAAAGTAAGAAAAAAAAACAGACAAGGGTTGCAATTCCACCAAAAAAAAAAATGAAAGACGCATACTATACAAAACCAATAAGAAATACTGTCTGTGGTCGAATGGAGTGTTTGATTTCTAATGCCAGAAATCCCAGGTTCTTTTTCTGACCGAACTTAGGAAATGTACTTTAATTACGATCATTCCACGCCACCCACCAAGTTTAAAATCCGACTGTCAACCAGGCTACAACAGCAGTGAATTGTTTATAAAAGCCAATATAACCAGAGTATTTAAAGGCGGTTATGTAAATGAAAAAGAAAAAATAGAAAAAGAAACAATTCACTAACATGAAACTTTCACTCATGTACAAATTAGCCTTACAAACGCTTATTCGTCTATCTTGTTCATGATAACTGGGATAAACATTTATAGAAATTATCTCACTGCAAATTTTCTTATAGATCCAAGGGGAATATCGGAATACAGCAGGCTTTAAGCGATTGTCAATTGTCGCTATGTCATGACTTTGGAATCCCTTTCTCTTTGCATGGCCATGTGAGAAAAATATAAGTATTGAAAAATTCAGACAAATAACAAGAAATATCTCCGAAATGTAGCACTTCTCAGAAACAAAAAAGGAAGAAGGATCACACATTGTGTTTTAACAAGGTCTACATTTTTCGTATACTAAGATTTTGCCTGTCACATTCAAGATTTGTATTTCATTTGTGAAAAAAAATATCTTAAACATATATTTTTAATCAAAATCGTTTGAGTAATTTTTGATAAAAATCAATGTTTCTGAAAGACATAAAGGGTAGTCCGGGTGGGGGACATTTTCATGTCGCATCCTTGGAAGATTCTTAACCTAAGTACCACGTTTGGTATTTAAAAGATTCTTCGTTTTTAATATATGCTGTTCACAGTCTGACACATGGATACACAAAATGTGTATTTTCTAGATTTAGGGGGCCCCAAAACATGTATTTCCGGTGGAATCTCTGTATAGATGGAACGTAATACTTTCCCTACATAGAAGAGAAAGTAATAATGCAGACGGAATTAATTCTGTAATTGAAACAGAATTATGAATGAGGACTCAAGTCACGAAGAACATTAGAGTTTATGAGACTAGCGGCCTATTGTTAGAAACTGTTAGCTGTCAGTGATAAATTGCTTAGTACCCATTTTAAGTTAATTTTATTGGTTAAGTGCACATGACAGAATAAAGCAGCAAGCTTTTACGAGTCATTAATTTTCCTAGAATATATCTGACAAACTAAGGACTCGCTTTATTTATCACCAGGTTAAAACTTCATACATGTCTTTTAAATCAATGACTTTGAAGAATGCACACAGCATTTATCCGATCTAAGATAAGCTTTTGGTCGCACATTACTGTATAAAGTACTAACTTCCTATAGCAGAGATGGTTGTTGCTCTTAAAAAGCATGATATGAAAGCATCCGAGAATGCCCTTGCCATTAAATCTGTCGATTATGAAGAGCTATTTTCTTTAAGTAGGTATGTGATAACAAGAACATGAACTTACTCTGACACAGACTCGAGTGTCCGACCATGGTGAAAGCTGGATGTCGACTCTGCCACACTTGCTCACTGCTCGACCGCCTGGAAGAGACTGGCTAGGCACGAGGCAGCTTCAGTCATCCATCCATAAGGACACCAGAGACCGCAAGGTCCCCTCCGCGCGCCTCCACTTCCACTTTACCCACAAAACCACAATTACCGCTTTGTTTAAAGCCGTTTATTAAAAGAACGCCCATTATGGTGCCTAACAGTTGAGTGTCTAGCATGGCGTTTCTTTGTTGGCTTCCTAGACAGCAATTTCGTCACTATCCAAGCCTTTAAAAACTCTCATTTAGTAACAGCTTTGTAGAAAACTGCTAACGTTGCAAAGATACTTGCAGTGTTAAATCTAATAGCAACAACGATTTCATTTCCTAGTTCCCTAAAAGTTCCCCAAATATAGTCAAAAAAGGAGCAAAATTAAACGTATAAATGAAAAGTAAAATATAAATATCCATAGCTGAAATTCGATCAAAAGTTTTTAAAAAGGCTAAAATTAAAACTATTCGTACAATCTTCTATCTACTTCATGTTATCGAGATATACATTTACAGCAACTATCATATTGCTAATATTCTTGTACGTGCAAGGGACATATGGAAATACCGTAGGCGTTTAAGAGCACAGTTGGCCGCCACGTAAGGGCTCTGGAATTTCACTCTATTTGTATAGCCAAGAGAGAAAACAAAAGTGAAAAACGACTTCCCGTTTGAGAAAAGTATAAACATTGCACAATTCAAACAAAACAGCAAGGAATTCCACGGAAATGGCTCTCAAGTAATAATACAAGTAAATTAATATGTTTATCCAAAAAAATAATGAAAAAAGAAAAGGAAAAAGAATTAAGGAGACCTGCATGAAATTTAAAACGCGCTCATAATTTGGTAAAGTAGTACGTACAAACCATCGAATAGCCATTGAGTGACGTGTTTGTAATATGATTGGACGAGATAGCGCTAGTCTCGTTCGCAGGTGAGTGAATCAGCTAGCTGCCAAGTGCCAGGTTATTTCTCGCCGACTGTAATCGTCGCGTTGGAGTTGTTTGTTGTGAGAAGCAGGTTTTAGTGATGATGTCATCGATAGCAGAGAGAATGAGAGTAGTAGAACTGTGAGCAGTACTTGTGTATTTGTGATAAAGCGGAACAGCGACGAACTGTAGATTGTGTTAACGATAAAAAATAAGGACTGTTTTTGTGATTCTGTTTTAGAACAGAAATAAAGTGATATTAAAAGTACCTAACTGAAAGAGATATTTGTTACATGGTGTCAGGAGTGGGATTTGTCACATTGTCCCAATATGTTGAAACTCAAGTCGTAATCTTTCTCGTCCGCCTCTGTAGTGTGGTGGTAGCGTGTTTGCCTCACAGTCAAGAGGTTCAGGTTTGAAGCTTAGTTTGGGTGAGTTATTCGGATAAGTTTCTTTCCAAGGGTTTCCTTTATCTTGAGAAAACGAAAGTTGGGTAACTTTAAGCTCTATAGACCTGGGGCTCATTTGAGCATCATTTCACACATTTCCTCCATTACGTTGGAGGATGCTAATATACAAAAAAGTAATATTTTTCAGTTGTTGATGCCAAACATATTCCTTACAGCTACAAAGGTACACAGTAGTTATTGCAGATAGCATATCTACTTATGACATCATCGTGTGAGGTGTATGTGGTGCTGTTCCCCTTTCCGCTCCAGAGAGTAGAACACCCCTTAGACATGTTCTCGTCATGGCCTACAGTACAGTGTTCGACTGGCGTGTAAGCTTAACATCGAAACAAGATAAAATCTGCCATTCTTCAATAATAAACCACACAAGTTTATCCTAGTAAAATACATTCGTTATTAAAAGGGCATTTGAAAAAAACACAGTTCTCAAATTGAAATGGAGTGCTATTTTTATTGTTAATATATTTTTTCTAAAAGAAACGTTATTTGTTAATGTTGAAAAGAAAGTGAGATTATTTGAGTTTATAAACTGGTTTTCTGTTGTAACAAGAGAAGATCAAAATATATGTAATTCTTAGGTTTCGTGTTCAGTAAATCGAACTACATTAATCGAAATGACTATTTTAGGCTGTTTTATAGAATTTAACATTTTCTAATCAAATGTTTGTTATATTCATATTTTATTTATGAAATAGTTCAGATAAATCTCAAAAAATGAAGATTATGCGGTTATTTCCTCGCCCTAAGTAATTCTTTCATACTAAGCTTGTGAGCTTACATTATTACGGAAATAAAACAGTGTTTTAATTCAAATATAATATGTACGAAATCCGAAAGAAAATGCATGGGAATGAAAACTTTCGCCGCGAAAGTTACTAAATAGTGGAAAATTGTCTCGAAGTTAGAAACCGTTAGGTAATAATTACATCAACAAAAACAATTAAACTTAATCCTACCAATATCAACGGAAATAATTACTTCTCTAAGTTATAATGGTTATACTTTCAGAATAACAGAAAACTCCTACTGCTACTGATCTGTTTCTTATGAATCATACAGATGATGGACTTAATATTAGTTTTGGCTAGCCTCGATGTAGTGCAACTGACGAATTTAATGTACAAGTGAGGACATTAGACACAACTTTGTCTGGAAATATTTCTGATGAAGAGAGAATTGAAGAACTAAATGCAAGGCAAACACTGGTAACACTGAATTAATTACAATTTGAATAAAGCAGGAACATTTTATGTGAGGAAAAAATTAGCTAGAAAGAACAGTATCAAACTAGTGTATAAAAATTTACTATTTGGGTAGTTTTCTTTCAATCTAGATTTCCTGCCTACTTCGCAGGAGAAGTATAATGAACGTCAAGATCTGAAGAGATTTGTAGGACCTAAAGCTCAAAAATATTATTCCGAATTTCCAAAGAAGACATAAATTAATGTGTTTGAAGGACAATAAGTCCATGATTAGTGACATTTTTCAAAGCTTAGTTCTTATAAACAATTGTAAAAAGAATCCATTTTTAATGTAAAACAATATTATGCAACTTTTTAAAAACTAAGAATTAAGTTGTTGTTCCGAGGTGATAATAATGATTGCAGATTTACAGAAAGCATATTCGATTCCATTATGGACTTGCCTCATTCTTTCCGTGTGTTCTACAGTTTGTATTGTTTGCCTTAGATGAATCGGAATACGCATTTCTTTATCCAATGTACTTTTGTAAGCATTCATACTACCGTGGGACATCGACTTTAGGTTTTTCCTTCATTTTTTTCTCTCATTTAAAGCCATTGCTATGAACAATACTAGAAAGAATAGTGTGTTTACTTTCTTTCAAAATGTTATTAATAATCTAATAACACACGCCGTGGTAAATGTGACCAGCGAAGTACAGCATGGCGTCTGCTTTCCCAAACAGAGCACTTCCATGCAAGTTTCCCAGCTCTCGAAGGATATGATAATAACACGTGAAAACAAAAGCACAACTTCCTGTAGCGCATCACAACGGCAACGACTTGGGGAAATAAAGCTAAATTTTTCACAAACTCTTTTGTACCTTTTGTTTGCCTACATGTTTCTCTTGGGAAATATAACAACTCTGAACGCTAACTGTAACACACTTTCAACCAACAATATACACGCAGCATCTCTTACGTACATGCATAAATTTGCTTGCAAAGATTACCCGCCCTAATAAGCTATTCCCATCATTTCCAAAATGGAAAAAGACACGTAAGCTTGAATAGTTTAACACATCGATGTACTAGATGTCACAATTTCAATTGCATAATAGAAATTCAGTTATTTACAACGTTAAAGGAACATGTAGCATTCTGATTTTTGTCACGTGTTCACAGTCACGCGCGCAGCCTGACCTTGAGCGCCTTTCATACACGCACCGCCAGTGGGGTAGGCAGCCCAGCCCCAACTGCCCTTTGTTGTGCGCCGGCCGGCATCACAGTGTTATTCACTAAACTAGAATAGGGAAAAAATTGGTTTTGGAAAATATTTTTATTTGTTAAAGGATTTGTTGATTTAAAACACAGCTGTGTTTTCATGTGCTTCAAGCAAGCCTGCGTTACATTATACTCGTATATTATATAACATAATGTTAGTTCCTGGATTATATTTTATTAGGTAGGTAAAGTTTGATTTACTATTACTCTATTCTGTTAAGATTGCCAGGAACGAATAATTAATCATTAAATATAAATCTCAATAAAAGTTTCTGCATCTGCTACTGTCAGTCTCCTTTGTAACTAAAGGTAAGTCTGTATCCTATAAAAGATGCTGTATCTAGAAAAAATCTCTCACAATCTATATTGGAGAATACTGCAGCAGTTGGCGGATAGTCCTAATGGGCATTCTGGTACCTTCAGAACCACACAATCTTCTTGGTGAAGTTGAACTTCTGGTCTTCACTTAGCGTTTTTCCCCCATTTTTAATGAACAAATCTGTTAGAGACACACTTGTGTGCACGATGAGGCCCAAGAGTGACCCTACAGCTTGTATCAAACTATGATCCTAAAATGTCTAACTTTTCCAAGAGCTGACTTAGCAAATGTGTAAGTTTTGACTTTACTGCTGTTTGTATCTGCTGTGACTGTTGCTTTAAATATTGCAGAATCACTGGATTAAACACTACCTCACGCAGCAATTTCAACCTAATCTTGAAGTCATTCAACTTCCCAGCAAGGAGATTAACAGTAGGAACTCTTAAGCAACAGGGGACCCACCTGGCCAGCAGTATGATCGTTTCACTTGAGACTGACGTCTTCAGTAATAACAGAATTTACTCCATCCAGTGTTTTGAAACATCCAGTAAGATACTCCACATTTTATGAAATAAGATTGAAAACTTAATTCTGACTTTCTTGGTGTAGAAATAGGAATGGGAACGCCAGCAGTTTTTGGTTCATTCTGCGCATTTCTTCTTTTTACTTTCTCTACTGGTAAGTAGAAGTATTGTAGTCTATCCAAAAATTCGATGTCAAGATTTCACCGGAAATATATATTTTGAGATCACCTGAATCCCAAAAACAGCATTTTTACAGAAAGATCCGCGCGCGCGCGCGTGTGTGTGTGTGTGTGTGTGTGTGTGTGTCATGTGACTGCAACACAACATATTTTATGCTATGTGATTATGATAGACATTTTGCCTAACACCCGGTCTCTACTTGATTGGATTTTGTACGTCACACCCTGGTTGGAAGCGACGACATGAACCACATGGGGACGCCAATCGAAGACAGATCCCTATAGATTTATTTCTTCATTTGGACGCGAGGTTCGCGTACGGAGCTTGTCATCCGGCTTTTTATTGCCCCCCCCCCCCACAGTACAGACGACCGCAACACCACCTTGGCACAGTGAGGTACCAACGCAGCCTGAAAACTCGTATAGAAGTTATATGAAATGAAAGGACAGGAAATCCTTCCCAGCATTCGCCTGGTGACACGTGAACCCCCCCCCCCAAAAAAAGCCCTAGGCCACGGGAATCGAACCCACAACCTCCGTAAGTGAACCTCACACGTTACCCCAGAGCCATCTCGCTAAGTCAACAATGGCTTGGAAATGAGGTGCTCAAATTATTTAAGGACCTAAAATGAAAATCCTAAATTTAGAGTTAAACTAATTAGCATTATTTATTCATTATCACATGCTATTTAGGAAATGTGTAAAAATAACATGATACAATATCTTCGAAAGCGTTATGCAGGTTTGGTGGCTAAATGGCGCATGCCTGAAGCAAAAATGAGTCAGCGTTACGGTCCAGCATGGTTTTAGCAAGGCAAAAGCTCCCTTCTTAAAATTATTTAAGTGGTCTTACTTTAGAAACAGTCATCATAGCGGGTTTTCCTGCAATGTATCACGCAAGATGACACCTTGCTTCCGTGGTCAATAATGGCCACTGTTACGGTACATCGACATCCTACTTGGATTCCGACTTCATTTTCGTGGCTTACAGTCACCGTTATTTCGTACGTCTTCCATGGATAATTTCAATATTTTTACCTTTTTACCTTCAAAGCGGCAGCTCGATCATACACAAAACATAACCTCCTTCCGCTGCTTTAATCTTGGCTGTAAGAAATTGGAAAATATCGGTCTACCAGCTGCTCTAGTTCTCAAAGATTACTTGTATATTTTCGTATCAGTAGCTTAAAAGGAACAACTATGATAAAATAAAATCGATGCAGTTGATACTGTTCACTGCTGAAACATACAAACTGGCAGGAAAACTGCGTATCAGGGTGACTGACGTGTATATAGTGTCATTTGTTATATACGTAGAGCAAATGTCATAAAACTGTTGCCTAGAAATGTGCGTTTTATTTACTTAATTCAACAGACGAATAGTAACATTACGTACCCTCATGTTTGCATGGATTTTGTTACGATAATATACAATCTGTAATCCGTAAGGTTACACAATAGCAGCACATACAGGAATGAGTTTATTACCTGGAAAATAAAGCTGTGTAGGTTTAGTGGAAAATATTCTAAGACTCTTCTTGTCTATTATCACGCGCTGCACACGTTAGTTGAAGCCTGGGGTATTCCTCTCCCGCTCACTTCTCTTACAAGTTCACTGTCGCCACTGACTGAGTTTACTCCGGGGCGTTCTGCATCTCTTTTGACGCACGACCCCAATAATGGGTGAAGTGGGACACCTGGTATAGTTTTTTTATCTTCCTAGCCTTTTTACGCATATTTCATGGAGGAATTTACATTAGCAGAAAGCTTTCATATTAGACTACCTCTGGATACGTTGAGAGTACTTCAAAGAATTTCCGAAAAACATATACATTGTATTACATATTTTTTGCCTATTATATAATGATAGCTGTGAAAGCAATAAAAGGAAGTTATAATATTATTTTACGAGTTTCCGTAGTCTAAGTGAAACCGTTAATCTCATTTGCTTCTTCGTTTTATAGGGAAAAAATTCACAACTAAGGTTTTCATAGGTAGGATGTTAAACGAGTTTTAAGATATAAAAGTAGAAGCTGGTTTAGAATATATTGGTTATTTTCCGCTGTAAAGAATAGAACTAGTAAGGCCGTAACGGTTAAGTGGTTTGTCATCCACAGTTACTATACTCGTTCTTTGCATTTAATGGCCATCAGAATCTGTTTCTATACCGGATGAATCAACTGTCCCTATATTTTGGAATTTATGCAACCCACTAAGAAGAATATGCACCTTGAATCTATCTTCACCGTTCACTCTAGCTCACATGCGTACTTAGAACACGACTCAGCGAATAAGAGATTTAGGAAGCAAAATGTATTCGCGATATAAATTCATTCCAGGAACACCGTACTCTTAATTGAGAACTTCACTAGGCTCCTACACAATTTATAATAATAATAATAATAATAATAATAATAATAATAATAATAATAATAATAATAATAATAATAATAATAATAATAATAATAATAATAATAATAATAATAATAATAATAATAATAATAATAATAATAATAATAATAATAATAATAATAATAATAATAATAATAATAATAATAATAATAATAATAATAATAATAATAATAATACACAACTTTAACATTAATAAGAAACAAAGAAATACAAATAAAACATTACGTGCCCTTATACTTGCATGATTTTGTTACGGCAATTTAGAATCTGTAATCCATAATGTTAGACAATAGCAGCGCATACAGAAATTAGTTTATTCCCTGGAAAATAAAGTCCTGTGAAGTGGAAAATATTCTAAGACTGTTGTTGTCTATTATCAGGCGCTACACACGATCCTGGGGTAATTCCTGTGCTGCTCGTCTTCTGTTACAAGAAGAACGAAGTTCACTCACGCCACTACCGTCTCTCTGACTGAATTTACCCCGATGCATTCTGCAACTGTTTCAAGGCACAAAGGATTATCTTACCACAACGCCGCATGAAGTGGGACATCTGGTATAATAGCAAATTTAAAAAACAAGTACACATATCCCATTCTGCAAGATACTAATATTCAAGTAAAATAGAAGATACTTTCTGTTGGCCTTTGCCCCTTCCAGAGTCAGTATTCTTCGGCCACAGCGGTAGCTGAAAGTAAGACAGAAGTATTCTTTCTCGCCACAAACAATTCCACCGCTACTAAATTGTTTTTGCGCCTCACATTTTCGCTTCAGTGGCAATAAAGCATTCCCGATTCACCACAGATAGTCATTATTTGCGGCATAAAGGTGTAATTCAAGGCTATATATACACGTGTATATAGCACTGTCTGCAGACAGTCGGCACAGCGAAGGGTACCTTCAACATCAGAGAGAATTGTACAGCCTTAAGGAGAGGCTCCTGGAATGTAGAGCACATTTGAAATGGCCGACAAAGGACCAATTATCATTCCTTTCCTATTCTGCTTGCCTTATTATCACTTTAATATTCACACTAGGGTGATACATAATCATCAAGTTAGGATCTAAATACTTGCCTCAAGTTTTCCGAAGAAAATATGACTATACTAACTGTAGGGAATCTCGGGCCGTGGCCAAAGGGTATATCGGTATCAATTAAAATGGGTTGGATAGAGAATGAGTCCTATTTCGTCCTAAGTCAGACGGGGTATATAAGTGACGTATTTTTAAATAAGACCTGCGTCCTAAAAGTTCCAGGGAAGTTTCTCGAGAAAATTTTCTCAATGCCACACATTACTACAGTGATATTAGAGATGGCGGTGCTTTCAGTTTTTCTACTGCTTACATATAGTAGGTAAATGGAGGAAGTACAGCCCACCCAAAAATTTCATACCGAGATTTTATCAGAGAAATAGGTTTTCAGGCCCAAAAGAAAGGAAACGAATTATACAAATATCCGTACTGCGTGCGTGTGTGTGTGTGTGTGTGTGTGTGTGTGTGTGTGTGTGTGTGTGTGTGTGTGTGTGTGTGTGTGTTTGTGTGTGAGGCTACCCATACCAACTGTCCCTGCATCAAGGACTTCATGGCAATGATTTAAATGTGTTTGGAACACGGACAGTGGGTTCTGTAACAAAGACACAACTTTATGAGTAGGTACTATATGCCAATAAAGCCACATTGACAAATCAAAGGGAAAGTATGCGTTAATGTCAATGGAAAATCCACATTGGCTTCGCCAAGGGAGAGCGTCAACTTCAGGGAGTATCAATGCATTGTATTGTATTGTGGTACAACACGTCATTGGCCCGTATTTCATTGATGATATAGAATAGATAATTCTTGAGACGCACCTTATCTCTACTGGTAGAATACCTACTGCTCAAGTTACGTAAAATAATTTGGTATTAGCATGATGGATGCCCAGCTCATAATGCCAGAGTGGCAAGTCATGACATTTGAAAAATGTGGCATTTGTATCAGCGCGTTCAAACAACAGTGGGCAATACGAAAGACCATACTATTGCTGCAATAACATCAGAAACAATGACAGAAGTAATCGATCAGTGATGGGGCATGTACGAGGTGTTGCCATGCAAATATAGAGTCTTCGTACCTACATGAATTGCAAAGTGATACGGGATCTGATTTCACATTGGAGATAAGAGTGCACCTGCGTGTGTTTCTGAAGAGAAGTAGCATATTTGTTTTGTATATCATCAGTTCAGCGTGTGCAACATTTCTGTTTTAATGTACTAGTTAAAATAGTGTACCATATTGCGCCACTCCGCTATAAGCTATTAAATTACCCTTCTAAATATCACTCTCCTTTGATTAATTCCTATCCGCCGAATCTTCAGGATAGCGCAAGTTCACATCAAACAACACGTGCATAACTAACAATTTATTGAAATAACTTAAAAGTTTTAAACAATATCTATATGCTAAGTAAAACCTTTCTAATATTGCATCGTATCTCGTGAAATTAAGAATACGAGAAAACAACAAACCATATACACAATTCAAACATTTTTAAATCCTTTTTAAACTTATCCTAACAACACCAAACTTCAGAAACAAGAGAAGTCTTCTTTTTTTTTTACAATAAACTTGACCTACACTAAATAAACATTTAAACTTGACCTACAGTATATAACACAAAACCCTCAATGCTCCTATATCATGACGGAAAATGGAATTACATTCTCTTTGATTCCTTATCTTGGTAGAATTCCATCAGGAGTACGTCCCTGGTTCCTTTCAGCTTGCTGTTCTTAATTTCTTATCCTTTACTTTCATTAGATTTTCCTTTTGTCTGTTTAGCTCCTTGTTTGTTACTGTCTTTTGCTGTTTACCAATAATTACTTTGGTAACGTCCTTGTTTGTATTTTTTCTGTTCCTTTATAGGTTAACCTCCTTGCCTTTTTTTTTTTTTTTTTTTTTTAGAAACCGTTTTTATGGATTGCTCTTTTTCAGCATCTTTTTAGCGGTCCCTTTTATATCTGCTTTTCATCACTTGATTTATTTCCTTGCCCAACATGTGACTTTTACTTATCTTTAATTTTTCTTTTCTTGTCAGTTGGTTTCCGGTCATCGCTGGGCAAATGCAGCCTGTTCCGCAGATTTGAATCCAAACGCAAATACAAGAACGGCACATATTAATACAAATCCTACTGGAAATGCATACTGTGGATTGACAACTTCAGACAGTTCCATGTTCCACGTCCTCTTCTGTTCACCTCCACTGTTTACGTGAACACTAACCGTTCCACTTTCAGGACATACCCCTTCTGGCTGCTCCCAAGTCTGTAATAATTTCTTATATCCAACGGTATTACTCTTAATACCGTTACAATATTTATCATTACGTACAACTTTAACCAGTATTTTCTCCCTCTGTTAGATCCATGGTCAGTCATTGACCACTCTCACTCCGTAGTAGCGGGAGAAAATTCCCTCGTTGGTACCGGGAATCGAACTCGGGTTTCCCACTTGGTAAGCAGCAGCACTACCAATGCGCTAAGAAGACGACCCGATGTAGGGGCTACATTAGACTACAATTGCTTGGATTTTGATTTTTTAAAAAATAAATAAAAGGAACTACAGTAATACTGAAATAAATTAATTTATGATATAAATAGCTACCAATACCTTTTATTCATTACTGACTATAATATAAACAGTGTTACAAAATTGTGAAACGTTGACTGAACATCTTTGTTGTAAATGTCAACGCTACGCACTAGAAGGATAAGAGGTTCTGTATCGAAGCTAGTTATACAAGTAAGTTGATGCCAGTTCATAACGGAGCAGAACGACAATGCAAATAACTACCATTGCATGTGCAGAGCTACATGCTCCTTCTTGTCTGTACAGAGTGCTTTGAGAGGGAGGGAGGGGGATAAAAAAGGACATTCCACTGATTTATATTCTGTATCCTTAGCGATAATTCCGCAGAAAGAAGCAGACAGGTTGAGTAATGGTTGAACGTGATTGTAATCTACTTGACAGTGTGCTGTGCACGCAAGCATTACTCCTGTGCCAGATGAGGCTGTTACCAAACTAGTTTCAATGAATATCACTCTTTACAAGCGCTCTCTACCTTATTTATCTAAATCCACTTGAAGAGTCACTCTATTCAAACTGCCTGCGTGATACTCTTTATCTCTGAGCAGGAAATAGAAATAAAGGAACAGTATTCTCAATTACTACCTAAACCCTTGCTGGGATTTGATGGGAAATTAATTTCTTCCCCAGGTACATCAGTGATTACCAGGAGCATGCATAAAGTTACTGACTAAACTCTCACAATATTGATTACAACAAAGTTAAGTATAACAGCAACAATTTAAATTTAACGTTAAACGCTAACTTTCAATTGGCAAGAGATTTATTAATTCCCTGTAGTATTCTTTCTTTCATTCTTTATCCCTATTACTTTCTCTACTGGTAAGTAGGGGAAGTATTGTACTCCATCCAAAAATTCTATGTTGAAATTTCACCGGAAATATATGTTTTTAGGTCCCCTGAATCCAAAAAAAGCATTTTTAGAAAAAGGTCCGTGTGTGTGTCTGTGTGTCAGTCTGTCAGTCTGTGGACAGCATAACTCAAAAACGTAATGTCGGTGAAAAACCAAAGTTGGTATTTAAGTTTAATGTCTTTCCAGGATACGACACGAAGATTTTGAAGAAAATAGCCCCACCCTAAACTACCCTTGACATGGAACATTTTTCGAAAATTTTGATTTTGTTGAAAATGGCTCAAACAATTTTGATTAAAATACCATATGTTTGAGATATTTTTATAACAAATGAAATGTATATTTTGAATTTTCTGGCTATAGCCCCTGTAGTCGTATTTACTCTGGACGACTTTTGCATAAATGGTAAACCGTTAGAGATAGACCAAATTGTACTGTACAAAAATTGTAGATCTTGCTAAAATACACAATTTATGTCTCAATAAATTTTCTTGTAGGGTGAACCATTTCGGAGATATTCCTTGTTATGTGTGTGAGTTCCGGAAAACAAAGCTTTCGTGAAATGGAACATCGTTGTTCATTTTTTTATGTTACGTCTGCAAAGAGAACGGAATCTCAAAGCTTTAAAACATTTGACTATCGCACAAAGCCTACTGTATTCTAATATTCCCCTTGTACCTACAAGGAACAGCAAAGGAAATAAGCAACAACATAATTTCTACAAATCTTTATCTCAACTAACACGAAGAAGATGTAGGGATAAGAATGGTTAATACAAGAGTAGAGAAGGTCATGTGAGTGCAAAACATCAGATTTTTCTGTTGGTGTTGGTTAGTGTGATTTACTGTGTTTAAAATGTCAAGGGAAAAAACTGCTGCAATAAGCATTGGATAGAAACTAAAAGCCGTTGGACAGGTAGAAATTCGAAGACTGTTACGAAATGTCTCAGTAGATTATGACGTCGCAGTACCAAATTGGGCAAAAGTGAAACTTACTTCTGAGCAGACGACAATGAAGCCGACGGCAAGAGAGTGACAACGAACGAAGGATTCAAAGCATTAAATAGTGGCAACAAAGATTATAAATTTGTATTCAAGTCTTAACAGGAAATAATGAATACGATAATATCGTTTATTTAAACGTTATAGTTTTCGAACGAACGCATCTGTAGTATCGCCTGACTAGGGCATCTAATGCTACACCTTACTCGATTGTTTGCTGCAGCAACAACCTCATCTGTTTATTTCTTCAGCGGCAGTTACATGTGGCATAGGTCAACCAGACTGTGCGCCAACTCTTATTACATACTACTGACCCTAGGTACTGGCTTGTAAGTCCTAGGGGGTGTAAGTCTTACATAAACGAAGGGTAATCAGGTAAATAAGAAGTATATTTAAACATGGGAATGAAGTAAAAGTAAAATTTAAAAAAATACAAGCATATAAGCACAAAAATATTGAGCGGGCCTACTAGGCCCCTCGCAACTAACGGCGTTTTACCAGGGCCTAACATAGGTTTAAGGCGGAGGAAAGATTTTCTTTCAGTAGCGTTCGCTGCGCGCCATGATGGAGGTAATACGTCAAATAGTACGCATCGCCAATTTGGTATGTCTGAGGTGCCGATCGGCAACTGTCACCGGTGTCTAGACAGACGATAGAGCAAAACTGTAAAAGGATGTTGACGCAGCCTTGTGACAGCAAGATCGTAACTCCGCGTGTACTGTTGGGACAAAAGAACGGAATCTTTCCCATATCTCTGTATGCGAGTTTTATTTTCGCCTACGTGCAGAGGAGCGCTGGTGAATACTTCGTGAAGAAAGTGGTGATATGAGGCAAGTTGCACGTGTTACGTCAATGTGGTAAATATATCTACAGCAGCAGCATAAAGGTAGGAAACATGATCCTGATTAATAATAATGCTAGGCCACACTACAGTGGTTAAACAGAATAGTACAAGAAACTATCCAATGTAAATAAACTGATACTTTATACTAGTGATAATTGTTGAAAGAAATATAGAAGTAAAATTATCAATCCTAAACGCTTTATGATTCACCTTGGTAATTGGAATTTTACTATACTTCTTTTTATAATTTTTGCTGATTATGTATAAAACGGGCCACTCCAGAAAATAAAGTGGTAAATGTTTACAAAATGGGCCGCTCGAGGAAACGAATGAAACATAGTGCACTGGATGCAGTTTTTATTGCTGATTACGATTTTGAAAGTTTTATTTGGCGGTCAAGCTTCGTTTTTTATTTATGAGCAAATTCCGCACGTACGTTGCAGCGGTTTTATTTCGCTTATGCAGCGGATAGATCGATAGCGTTTATTGCCAAAAACTATTACAGTATAGCAACGTCATAATTTAAAATTACCATTCTAGATTATAAAAATCATGCACAGAATACAGTGGATTGGCCATCAATGTATGGCCTAAAGTTCTTTTAAAATTTGAAATTATAGAGAGGTCCCTCATCCTATAAAGCTGTTCTAAATTTTCGTAAGTTTAAATTTGTTTATATATAAATTCAGACAATTTCGTGTCGTGTAATTGTGAATGTTCGAGCAAACTGTAAAAATGCTAACATTTTCTTTAACATACACGAGGCAGGTCAGCACATACAATGATGGCAGGGTTAAAATACCTAAATGAACAAAAAGTGCTTTACAATGTTCTTTTGGATGAACTCCATAGATTAATGTAACACCCTTTTTTTTGTTGTACAAAGATCTTCGTAGCCAGGGAGTGATTCCCCCAGAAAACTAAACCGTAGTTAGCATGCGAATAAATATGAGCATAATACATTTTCGTCAGAACATCTTTACTTACATTACGACTTAAAATTCTCAGCATGAAAATTCCTGTTGTTCTTTTTTTAAAGATCTGATTAACATGCGTTGACCATCCAAGGTCTGAGTCAATATAAACACCTAAAAATTTTATGGAGCTTCCGAGACATCTGGTATTACATTTATACTGAATGTCAGTAGTTTTTCCAGTGTTTATGTTCAAGTTATGTACACATACCAAAATAAACATAAAGATCATAAAACATCATACATTTGTCCTTTAAAATTCGGAGTTCATCGTTGTACCACTTTTTACTGTTACATTTGTTATTCGGTTTGGGTATAAAAGTTATAAATGGAAAGGCATTATTAACAGCCTCATAAAAACTATTTAAAAAATGTGTAAAAATATTGGCATGATTAGCTATACTATACAAATAAATCCAGTTAGTATTCATGAGTAAATACACAAAATATGTTATATTACGATTAATTATATTCCTTATCGTTTTTAATTTCCTTGGAAAATTATTGTCATCATAATCAATATTAGCTGACTAAAGTATTGGATCGTGGTCAGAGAATATGGAAGGAACAACTTCCGCAGTACATTTGTCGGGGTGTATGGAGGTAAAGACATTATCCAAACAAGTACCTGATGCAGGTCGAGTAATTTTTGTGATCAGGTAACGTAATCCAAAACATTCAAACACGTTAATTATATCAGTTAAATCATTACTTTTGATGTTAAAATTGACGTTAAAATCACCACTGATAACAATATTAATACTCATTTGTCGACTAAATACTAACTGTAATAAATCATAAAAACGAGTTAAAAAGTCGTTAAAACAGGTTCTTAACTTACCTACTTGGTGTTCTATAAAAGGTAACACACAGAAGACTAAAACTTTTAATAAAGATGCAACAGGCTTCTAGGTTAGTTATGTTCATAAATTGGCTCATGTTTTACAAATATTGCAGAGCCACCACGTTTACCACTTGGTCTGCAGAAATAACTTGCCCAGTAGTAACCAGAAATTTTTAACAAAAACAGTTCTTTGTCACAAAGCCAATGTTCAGCGATACAAATAATATCTACACCGTAAGCATTAACAATGTCAATTAGACCGTCTATTTTGTCGAATATGCTCTGTAGATTCCAATAGAGTATTTTAAAATTTAATTTATTTTTATTCTTCGGGTTCTTAAGTTTTGTTTCACCAAAATTTACGTTGACCCTTTTTCTTTGACAGCCTTGTAGTTTAAAGAATTCCTTGGAAAGTAAAAATTACATATGAAAGAACCACTAGGCCAGAATTCAGGCGTATAAACTACCTCAAATGATGCTAAGGACACGCAAGTTTTGAAAGAACTGTAACTTGGATACTTAGATTTCAATTTTTCTACAACATAGTTGCCCTGTTTACGGTCATTAAGGTATTCAAGGACATGAGAACTTTCAATCTCTGGGTCGAGTCGCGAAACAAACAGGAAGTGTTTGCTACGGCAAGTTTGCCCTTGGTAGCATTACCTGTAAGAAATTATTTCTTTTGTATGGGCTTATTTGTATTCATATTGGCTTTAAATTGAATTCTAGGTTTCAACTTACTTTTATAGGATTCATGCTTCCAGTCTTCTTCAGGTTGATTACCTTGTTTAACACTATCACTAAATTGTACTGCACCTTCATCACCTGATTTAGACTTCGTCTTACACTGAGCACTTTCGTCCCTGTTGTGTTCTGAGCTGTCTGTGCCGACTGCAGCAAGTTGCACCACACACCGCCACTTCCCGAGGTTCTTGTAGTTCAACCGTCAAATGTTCCATATTTATATGCGGAGAGATTGAGTCTCTCTGTTTAGTTGACATGTCCGTACGCTGATTGTCGCAGTATAAGGTATGTAATAACTACTGGATTTGAAGTTTTAAGGTGTCTATGTGATCCTTCTGTTGATTTATTATCAAGTCTTTTTGTTTAATAATATACTTTAAATAAACCAATTCAGTTTTATAGTCCTTATTATCCACAGATGGGTCGTCAATAGCACTAAGATCCAAAATTCCTGTATTGTCACAGCAATTTATAAGTCTTTCGTTTTCATTTATAATATGTATAGATTTTAACAAAGCTACACAACTGCTGTGGGAAATAGTTCCACAATTTACACATTTCAAACCACTCTGAGCAATCTTAGAACACCGCTTAATATCGTCCACTTTATCTTCCCCCATTAGAAAGAAAGACACTTGATACGTAAACAGTAAAGTTACAAACTATAGCACGGAGCGATCGATAGACGTCCGCACATGTTGAAGGCTAGACTAGCACTTGATATTTAGCAAATAAATGTTTATAAACGAGTATAATATATGCTATACTTTAGAATCATTCATAATGTATTTACGTTGAAATTGTTGCATAAACACTGCCCAAGATGTAAATGTTTCGATAACACAGGACCCTGTTACTCCACTCATATAGTACATACACTAAACGTAACCTAACCTAACCTAACCTAACACGGGCAAAATTTCAATAACACAGGATCCTGTTACCCCAGTCATATACACACACTAAACGTAACTTAACCTAACCTAACACAGGCAAAACGAAGCTTGACCTCCAAATTAAACTTTTAAAATCGTAATCAGCAATAAAAACTCTATCCATTGCACTGTTTCATTCGTTTCCTCGAGCGGCCGATTTTGTAAACAATTATCAAAAATTATATATAATGGAATCGATAGATTTTTACTTTCTCTACAGATGTTTTTAACGGTTTCTTTTGAGCAATTGAACAGTTTCTCACCTGGTTTTCGTAAGTTTTACTTGTTATAGCTAAGCTATTTTGTAACGCAGTGATACCGGTACTGAAAGGTATGTAATTCTACTTTTGTTTGAAGTGTAGAATTGAACAATATGGATGTAAAACTAATTATGACAGTCAATGTAAATAAATGTAACAGACATTGGAAGGACAAATCTACACCCAAAAACTGTTCTCGGTGACCTAAAGATGGTCACTGTATGGGTTTTTGTTAAGCCCCAAAACTGTAAACTTTGTAAATATTTATAATTGTAAGTTAACGTTAATTGTATTCTGTAAGCCGGGTCCTTTGTACCGGCACCAGGCCAAGCCTCCTCTCAATAAACAAAACTGAAACTGAAAAATCAACTGAAAATAGTCAAAGTAGTTGAGATAGTTCATAAATATCTGTATATGTCCCGATGATAAGTTAAAATGTATAGATTCTATCATTAATTAATATTATGATAGGTAAGTGGTTACATTGGTAAGTACTTTATACAAGTGATATTGAAAAATAAGTCTTCCAGCTTCTCCGGGGTAAGCAACACATCAATATTACTATTCTTTTAATATGATTGACTAATTATTATAATAATATATCGGTTAGTCGTAATGTGTCATTAAAATCAAAATACTAATGAGAATGGAATTTTCTATTTACGTGTGAGTATTCAGTTTCAGTGGAATCAAGTTTGGCAATAATCACGTGACTTATATTTAAAATTTAATAATAATAGTAGCTATTGACATGGTTAGATAGTTAATCTTTATTATATTGATATGTGATTTATTATTTATGTAACGTATAATATAGTGCAGGTATTTTTGATACGCGTTTTTATTTTCAATAATGAGTGACAGTTCAATGGATATCATTTCCTTACACTTTTCCTCCAAAGGGGAAGTCATATTCGCGTTTGCCTCGGTTCGCCTCCACCAGCTGTTCCAAAGATGACGCAATCGGGCCGAAGTCTGAGTTTCGCGCAAGCCTCGAGTAAAATGGATACAGTGGTGGAACACGTTCAAAAGTTGAACATTTACGTGGCGATAAAATAAATAAAAGCTATAACATCATCATCATCGTTATTCAATTCCCCATATCCCATAAAGGTTATAACAGGCTGTACAAACGAATCAATATTTCAATTTGTGCTTCCTTATCTCTACAGCATTCATGGTTGCCAACTGCTGAGCGAACTGCGCTTATAAGTATATTTGGTGTGACGACTGCACAGGATACTCCATGGATTCTCAAAGCACATTCAGAGCTGGTGTTTGCCCACAAAACTTTATTAAGGTCCTTCGTAGGTAAAATGCAGAAATGTTAGGTCTGAAGGTTATAGTTCACTCAGCGTTACTCTGTAGAGAGGCTCAAGAATTGCAAGTCTGTTAGTTTGTTTACTAGACATCATCAAAGAGTAGGTACATTGTTGGGGATCCCTCTTTATTCCTCCAGTAATCACCATTTTAACAGTATCATTCGATTTCTAGATTAAAGCAAGTACCTAATCAATATAATAATTGCAATAGCAGATGTTATCTTCATATAAGCCAATGTTTATAGAGTTTCTTGTAAACGTGACTACTTAATTAACTTATAAATACATTACCAAGTTTGCTTAATATTATCTACAGTTATCTAAAGTACTATTTATATTTCAAGAGGAATTTATTGGTTACTAGAAGAATAAGTTGCACTGGCTGCAAATATATACAGACCTGTGAGATCTTCCCTGTGGGCGACGGAGAAATCTAAATGAGGCTGAGTGACCTTATCTAGTTGCTTCAGAACAACGCCCTACAACTGCGGAGATGAATTGCACACGCTAACAATGTATACAAAATGTATATATTCACCTCGTTAAATAATAATTCCACACGCGAGAACACTTTGACAGGGAAGTATTTATTTACAGTCTTAAGTGCACTTACGTGGGGTGCCTTTGGCAACATCGTGTCGCAATATGCTTTATATTTGTTGTATTTAATACCGAAAATCTTACAAAACATTAAAATGGATGAATGTTATCTTACTGGTGATATCAATCTATCAGTTGATTGGTATTCACTTTAGTTTTCTTCCCAAAGACAGATTCTTACTTTAAACACAGCCTTCTAAATGCCATATTCCGCTTTCTTCTTCATCTCAAATGAATCCGTCAAGAGATTTATGTCATAATTATAGTTCCTCTACAAAAATAGTATTTCTAGCTTCTCTTCATTATCCTTAAACCTCAGCATGGAGATGACGTAATGGATTTGATTAAGGCCCGCCACATTACACCGAAATACACTCCAGTGATTAAACATTGGTTCCATCTGGATTTTTCCGCTCTTCCATAAACAAGAAATATCATTTAACATCTGTCCCTATAAATTATGTATTATACCGTTTCATTAAAGTGGTCCGGCTTAAAACTCAAATTTAGGCTAGAGATGTTTCTTCAAAAGTTATTTTTTTAATTTCCTTTTTTGCCTAGTATAAGTATTGTGCATTCAAAATTTACTACTCAGGAGTAACTAGGTTACTAGAGGTTTATCTGTAAAAGAATGGTGCCTAACCCACAACAAGGTTAGTTTTATATATAAACTTAAATTGAGACAAAGTACTACAGGCTGGCCCTGTACTGTGCTAGGGTCCCCGGGTTCGATTCCCGACAGGGGGGTAGGAATTTTTCTCCAGCCAAGATTATTCCTCATCCTTCCCTGAGTCTGAAAGTGTGAATGTGTGTGTGAATTCAACGTATAAAAACCTCAAAGCTTGAAAAACCCACCGTTAAACGTGTAACACCGTTTGTCAATAGACAAGGCCGCCGATATGACCTCTGCAGTTAAGGGCGGGATATAAATGGAACAATAAAAAAAGGTACTTCAATACATCGTTGTCTAAAATGTCCATAACGCAAATGTTTCGCTTACGTTTATTTATTGACTAAGAGATTGTCAGAATTTCAATGTTGCGAATACAGGACAGCTGCAGCACTAACATATCATAAACATATCGTCATTTGAGGCTATTCAAATAATACGCCTTTTAAATTATAGCATTCCGCGATTCGCGAACGTTAATATTCCATCAAGCTCTCTACAAGGACATCTGTAACCCCATAGCGAACTTCGGTTCGATAGCTGCGAACCGATTGGAAACGGTTACCGGCGAAGTTGAAAATCGCCGGTCTGAAGCCTTCTTAGGTTAACTGTCACACATTCATCTACTAGGTTCTCTTGGATTCCCTTGTTGGACATACCGACCAATGCACGAACGATCTGTGCAGCGGATAGCTCTCTAACAAATTGGCTTTTAGTGTAGAAGCTGTCTGGGATGCTGAATTAGCTTCGAGCAGATTTCGAGATCTAGTGCAGTTTCTCAGTCAAGACTCTTCTGAATTACGAATACATTTAATGACGTAAACTTTTTGCTTCCTCAGTTCTAGTGATTCATTAGACTCAGCTACTTCCTTTACTATAATCGTCTGTGATTTATGGTTTTGTTTGGGATGTTCCATGGCGTTTTATTCCTCCACGAACGTGTGTATAAAAGTTGTTCATGGCTATGCGCTTGTGAAGTAACCAGCCGTTCTTCTGTTTTCCGTGCTTATTGTTTGCAAGTGAGAGAAATGGCGCCTTAACAAATGATAGTTGTGATATTTGTCATTTAAAACAAAAAATGACAAGCGTGAGAGTTTGTTTGAGCATTTGAATTGCGAATTAGGACTAAATGTTCTGGGAAGATTGTATCACAGAGAGAAAGTGGAAATACAATATACTGCACACCCACTGCGAAACGTCACGTGCCGCCACTAACTTTTGGCAACGAAACTTCGAGAAAGAGAAAGAAGAAAGAAGAGCTACAACTTCTGTTATTGTTGAATGGTGCCAGACAACCATGAGTTCTATAGGACACCACCGACTGTTTCACAATTAAGAGTATTTAATGAACTGGAAGCAAACCTGAACTCAGACTCAAAAATATAGTTTTCTTTTTGATAAAATGCTGATTTTACTTTGAAATAAATTAATATATCTTAAGCGAGACTAAACGGTGAAAATTATACCAAAACAATATTTCAAGTTTCTTGTCCAGTATTATTAAATGGAATTTTCTCTTCAATTTCTTATACCTATACCTACATATTTTATAACTCTAGGCACGATACATTTTAAATGTACTTTTAAAAGACGAATTATGCACCAGTCAAAAGACAAAATGTATAACTTCTACATACTGTGGCAAAACGACAAAATCCAGACCTGTTCCTTTTCTATCACTTTTTCTTCTAATACGCAGTTCTCTTCTACTGACGTTAACACAGTGCAGTCTTTCGCGATATTACAACTCGCAACTGGTTACTTCTCATAACCTTCTCTCAGTCCTTTAACTGTCTTTCTTCACTTGCTCTGTCTCATACGCTACGCGATACAATCACTCGACGCTCGTTAATATTCTTCACTTCGACGCGGCGTATCTTTCACGACGACCGTACCACACACACAGCTGTCTCACGCTCACTGATCGGCTTTTCCTCGCCTGCTTAAATAGTGGGGATGACGTCACACGAACCTTTAGCGAAATTCTTCAAACAAGCCGGCGTCGAACACGTCTCGAATCAGCTGAAAGAAACCCCTTTTGTGTTTCCTGTTGATTTCGCGTAAGGCAGCCTGACTTTGCGCCTTTGTTTACTCGGCAGCCTGGCACGTGGTGTCAAGTAGCTTAACCCGATCGTCCGCTGTTGTGCGCCGCGCCCGGCGTCACAGTACATTGAAATAGACAGGTAAATTTTTGCCCTAGTGGACGTTTTGCTCTACAAATTGGTACTACCTTAGATAAAGCAGTTTCTGTGCGCTGAAACTTTCTTTGCAAATATGTGAGAGCTTTTTCCTCCATTTTTGGCTTTTAGCTCTTTTTCGTTGTACGACACTTTCTGGTTAATTATCCCCTTTCTCAAACTATCGTAGAAACTTACATTAAATGTTAGAATGATAAACGCAATGTCTAAGTGCAGTTCTGAATGGTTTGTTATCTCAAAGGAACGTTTGAATTAGGAAGTATCAGTTATGCGAGTTATTTGCATTCGTTGCTCATGAATGAAATGGAAAGTACGCTCCAGGCTTTATGAAGTCCGATGATAATCGCCTTGCTGTAGAAAGTCTTGCAACATTTCCTGTTGTGTTTGCGCAACGCATTTTTCCCTCTACAAGGTTATCCGCTATTAATTGTAAGATCACTCCATTTGTCATTCCGTAATTTGCACAAGTTACTCGGGTATTTGGAGCCGGGGGGGGAGGGGTAATGTGACGGATCTGACTTCATTTCTAAGAGGGTCAATTTGGTTGTTTTCCAGTTATTACCAAAGGGAAAATGTGAAAACAGGAAACTTAAATGTTAAAGGAATTCGAGGTAATTTCTGCATCACTACTTTCTGTTCATTATTGAACTATCCCTTCAATTGTTCTCCTTAGCTGAGTTGCCAACTATAGATTTATCTGTAAATCTACAGTTTTAGTGGTCATCTACGGACATTTACTTTGCAACATGTTTGATCCACATGGGTTTCTCTACTCGGTTTCGTTCCTGTGGTATTTGTTGTTGTTTAGCAGTGCTTTTGCATAGTTCTTGCCGGAGTTTTCATTTATTTATTTTATTTTTTATTCTTTATGGTATCATCCTCTATAGTATCCTAAGAGTTTTAATTATTTGTTTAAGCGTATTAAAGGGTATTTTTAAAATGCCTTCAAAGAAGCACAAAGCTATTCGACAGGTATTTCAGCTAGTTTAGTTATAAAATTCCTATGTAGACTAATGCATATAAGCTGCAGACAAGAGTAATTAAGCAAAAAAGCTATTTTGCACTCAAAGATGGGAAAACTTCTTATACTTGTCTTCGAGGTGGAGACAATGGTTTAATTGCAAGACATTACTCCTCTAGCTGGGAACAGAACGTTTCTTGAAGGTAACCAAGGATGACGCGAAAGGTCAAGAGGGCAGACGCATTCTGTGGGAGTATCCGGTTTACAAAATGCATATTCCCAGCAAACGAGTATTTTCAACTAGAGCACGATAGGAAGATAATGGAAATATTTTCCTCTGTAGCGTCCCTGGTTATAAAGATGCAGTGGTTGAGTGTAAAGCTGCTTGGAAGCAACTGCTTCGCACTCCTGCTTGACACTCTAGTAAAATTACACTTCAAGTCGCGACGGCGTTAACCATCGTAATTATGTATACATTCTCCCATTTAAGCAAACCAGTCCGGTTGCGTTCTCACTTTTGTTTGGCATTCAGTGCATGCTGCACAGAAATTCCATTCGGCTACTGTAGCAGAAGTGGACAGCCTACTTTGAGCTCGGGCGAATAAACTGACACAACTTTTTGAAGAGTCTTCTAAATAATAATGAACAGTTATATAAACCTTCAGTACTCAGGTAAATGTATAAATTATGCTCGGGGGAGGGGAGGTTAACGTACCGTGAAACAACTCAATTTTTTTCTTTCCTCTGAATTAAATTGGAAATACTTCAAAAATTATCATAGTTCGTTTTTCGTCGATATTGTGATAATTACCAAAATTACAAGCATTTAAAGTCTATAAATTCATTTGCGTGGCTGGAGGCTTGTTTTCTAGACGGTTAACGTTTTTCTCCGCATAAATAATTTAAAAATTATTTGACAAAATTGTACGAAATTTGTTCCCAGAGCATCTAGATGTATGCTTATTAACCTGAGCCATCAACATTTATATAATGTTTATATACCTTTTATAAATAAAAAAAAGATCTGATGTGTTGCACTCATCACATGATTTTCTCTACTCTTGTACTAACCATTCGTTGACTCTACTGAATTGCTCCAAAATAAAATTCCATATTCCATTATAGAATTAAAATAATGAGACAGAAATGTCTTATTAGCCCAAAACAAGGCTGACTTCTAATATAAATACCTACAACTCATATTAACAGCGTTATAAATATTTGTGATACATGTTATGCCAATTTAGATCATTTAGGTATGTAATTTGCAAATAAGGCCTAGACTAAGAATTAATATCGATGTGTTGAAATAATATTGAAGGTTGGAAAACTGCCCAGAAGGAACAATTTTTGAAGTTAGAACGTGTGCTTTCCAGAAGCAAACTCCGGTTTTATGATATTATGCGGCCGCAAGAGAAATTTTTTCACCTTTTGTGAAATAATTGATGTGACAAAAAAGAGCGAGACCGAGAATGTGCGCGATATATTTCGGGGAAGTCCCAATTTCTCGCTATAAAAATTGGTAAGTTGGGATTTGGCTCACCCAGTAAGGTCGAAAATGTTAGCATCAAATTCAAAATTTCTTTCGCGGCGTATGCCAGTCGACCAATATAAATTCATAAGACCAGGAAGGCATAATCCTTTATATAGGGGCGTAAAGATGAAGTCTTTGAAAGTATTAGACGTGTGTGCCGAACACGCATACTTATATTACAAAAAGAAACCAATAATGGTTTTTAAATATTCAATCTCGACAAACTTCACGAAGGGACAGTATTCCAACTCTAAAAGGTGTTGTGTATGTGAACGATGCGCATATTGTGAAAATTGCCGAAATAAACAACTGTGCAACCTTTTCAAACTACAGTTAAGGGCATATTATTCCTGGCTCCCACAAACACTCCCGGGATTGGTGGGGAATGAGTTCTCAGCTCTTATAGATTTCCAGCACACCCCAGCTAGCCAGATCAGAGGAAACGAAACGCAACCGCAGCATCGAACCTGGGACTTCAGAGACGACTTACAGATAGGAAATTGAAGTTACTACGTCACTATGCATAGTGTACTAATTTAAGTGCGTCTATAAAGCTCATATTTGCCAGTGCTCGGATAGCATAACAATACCCAAATGAAACAAAATGTTTAAAAGGAAATGTGACGCTTGTTGAAATTATAAATCATTAAATTATGTATAAAGTAAAGGAGTAGAAGTTATAAATCCTACAAAAAGCGAAGGAAGATTCTATAAATCAGAACAGTTACTTTTGGTTATGCCTTTAACTTCCGTTTCACTAGGAAGATTCCTAATTAAAAGCAGTTTCTGACCTCACGTGACAGATCATCCGAAACAAATGAACGCTATTGTGATTTGTAAAACCATAAAGACACGTTTCCATTGGGTTGCAGTAAAAGCTACTTACTGCTGTGCTACGAGTACAAAAACTCACCGAGCCACTTGATTCTTCCGTCGACCTCGTTACAGAGAGATGTTGCACGCGCTGACAGATGATTGCTTCTAGACATAAGCTAATCTATCGTTGCATTTTCAATTTATTGGACCTTATCAAGATGATCACGTCAGCGGGAAGGCAAAATGTTTAAACACCACCAGCTTGGAGAAATAATGTAACCCAGCGGTGGGAAGCAAATGATGTCAGTTGTAGGATGTCTTACTCTGCCTCTGACATCCCACAGAGTGCATCAGCATCATTAAATCAAATGCTACGTGGTGTAGGTACGAGCCAGATCACTATCTGTGTGCACAGGGTGTAGTAGAAAGAATGGAACTAAGTAAGTCTTTTTTGCACAACCGAGAAAATGCTGGTCTGAAGCTGTAGGTACTGTTTGCACAACAGAAAACAGTCTTCATGCATGCAAAAATATATAAAAAAGTTTTATGCTCCATTTACTAGCTCACGATAAATGCGTGTAAACATTGACGTACAAACTTTTTACAGAATGAAAGTAGAAACAAAGTATTGCGATTATTTTCTAAATTTGAGCAGAGGAAATCACTTTTGTAGTATTTTAATGTGTCAAGTATTCATTAGCAATAAAGGTAATCACTTATAATTTAATCTGCGTGGATTTCTCTTTGCTTTAAACAAACCCAGCATGTCCGAGACCACGCCTGACACGAGAAGAGTCTTAGGACTCTCGACTTCAGGTAAGCCGAGGGAACTATCGTGGTACCACAGCAAGTACCGAGCATAGGAGTCCAGTTAAACACCTCTTAACATACCCAATTAAAGTTCTATATGGTTTTGCAATTTCTGCATTGTTACCTCTATGGAAGTGAGGCTCGGATAGTAACAAAGAAAGACAAGTGAAGAACTCGAGTAGCAGAAGTAGTCTTTAAGGTCAGTTAATGTCTGAAGAAGAACGCTCTTCAAATATTAAAGGAATAATTAAGAAAGAAAAAGGAAAGGGAAAAGAAACACGGATATAATTGCACTAAACATATATGAATTCAATGAAAATATAAAAATATAAGGAATGGAAGGAACATGTAATGAGAAAACGAAATAACATTGTTACATTTGCATTAGAACACTATCAATACTCTTAAAATACGGATATGTTATTGGGAATTATTTTATGATCGTTAATTGCGCACATCCCACCATCGGATATTATGTTTTCTGAACAATGAAAATTACACTTTCATGACTCAGATGGTAAAAAAGGGAGCTAAAACCTATAAATTATGAATTTACATGTTCATTTTAAAAGGCAAAAGTTGCACTTCTTGGGAAACATTTAGATTAGGGGTCTGAAGCTACCTATAGTGATGACGTTACTGAAAACAGCTTCTTTCTGACAGATTGTCCCTCTTCCCATGCTGCTAACTTCGATCGGTAGCAGTGTTTGACATCTCGGTGTCTTTAAACCAAATGAACATCTAGCAAACCTTAGCAATAAAGGACAATGACTTGAGGTCGCATATGATGAAGAGTCTTTAGCGGCTTGTTTTCCAAGCATTGCTGGCATAGAGAGCAGGGCATCACTTCCAGTTGGCAACAGGACAGTAGACAAATAATGGCTGCACCCCAATGCACGCCTTGGGTCATTAGAGGACGCCAAGAGTGCATGGGAACCTGTCCGAGTTCCAAAGGTCCTTAACATATCACCTCCATCATCGTGTTCCTTCATCAGTCTCAGCACTAGGGCCGGTCGCACTTCTACCTAGATCATCATTCAAAACTTCCTCTTTGGTGAAGTTCTGGTAGACCTATTCTTCAGAAGAAGTTTATTATTGACTGCGAGAAGAATAAGCACCGATTGTATTGAAGTTTAAGTCTCCAACTCCGAATATTAATATATTTATTAAATTACAAATAAACTAAAAATAAATTATGAATAGACAACACACAAATATAGGGAATGATTAGTTATTCTGTGCCAGGAAATACAGCACTGTGCGAACATTTCTCCAAATTACCCATTCTAGAAAAGTTCTCCAGGAATTACTGTTTTCCTTTTTATTTGACGAAAATATTCGACTCAAAAAGCAAGTTGTTGTGGATGCTCAAATTAACTTTCTCAAGCAAACTGGACTGGCTGATTCGGTTACAGAGTTACCATCTTCCTAAAAAGACAATGTCTTTCTAAATCTTGGTTGGCAGTTCCATTCTTCCTTTCTCACATACGGTTATGCTGATTACATTTTGTATCTTCTATCCGTGTGCCCTCCTAAAATAGTTGGGTTGTTTTGTTATATATTCCCCTTTAGTGGCGGGAAATGGTTGTTTCTTAAAAATCTAATTTACAATGCACTTCGCTTCTAATGTCCTTTAAATTGCTCTGCTTAGAAGCTGATTCTCCCAATCCTATGTCAAACGTGTAACTTCGCATTGTGAACCTTTTTGAATGTGTGTTCTTTTTAGTAACAAGTGAATTATTCCAGTTATTTTAGTTATTTTAATGTATGTGAGCCGTTACTTCAACAATATCATCATCTACAATGTCATCATCTACATCCGGTTCCGGCCTTTTGAATAATTTCATTGGTCAATCTTTTCGTTGGTGTGTGTCCCTCAGGCTTATATTTTAAAGAATTTTTAGCTTCCGTTGCCAAGGCATGTTTCTTTCATGTTTCTCTATGCAGTCTAACCTATATTACCTAGAGGTAATAGTTGCTGCCAACATTCAGTTGTTTCTGTGTTTCATGGGCAAAGTACGAATTTAGGCGTCTTTTTTCTTTAGATGCATAGTGAAACTAATTCTGCAAGTTTATCCCAATTAACTGCAGTAGATGGAAAGATAAGCTTTTGAAAGAATAGCATGTTGTATGTAACGCAACGAAAGCTTGCCAACGAGAACTGCGCGAAACTTCGGCACTACTCTGATAAAGTAGGTTACCTCGCTCGATTGAAGGCCACATGCCGCTCCCACTTTCTACTCTCCTGTACTCATTCATTGCGATATGCACTCCTCGAGACGTTAGTTTCTGGAGCCCATAATAGGGATACTGTTGTCCTGCAGTAGACGTAACAGTACGCTTACTAAAATAGTCTTTGCGTATCCTGCAGATTGGCAAACTTTGGTTGCGCCAGCTCTAGTTACATAATTGTGGATAGAGAAAATCATGCAAATGTAAAGCATCAGATTTTCTCGTGTTGGTGAAAATCTCCTGGAGTTTCAAAGACATCGTGTAGCAATCCACTATTTGAAAGATTGACCATCGCTTGAGTTTCTGTTTTATCAATGAAATTTGAAATTAAAGAATTTCTGCAAACGCTTAATTTAATGATTAAGGACTAATTAGAAAAATAAGCTTTTGTAATAATACCTTGTAGAGGAGTGTCTGAAGATAGTTACATGAATATAACATCAAATTTTCTTTATTACTCTTTGTGTTATTACTATACACGACACGAGGGAAGCTCAAACAGTTTCAAGGTAAAAGAACATGCAATAATGTAAAATATATTCACTCTGGAGGTCTGACTTGGCACCAATCTATTTTAAACTGCTTCTTGATTTGAAGAAATGTACTTGGCTAGGGAAGTAACAGATAAATGTTATCATCTTAGACGGCATTGTTTATGAACTGTTGCAGTAATATGGCGAAAGTATTGATAACGCGTTGAACACTCTAATGGCATGTACTTTAGACGTCTAAAACTGCACATCAGAAAGGCTATAGTAGCTTAGTTTCTGTATTCTCGGCATAAAAATGTTCTGGCCTTTCTGCTTTTTCCACAAGTTTCCTGCAGTGGTCATTAGCAATGGAAGAATGAGATCATTCTGAGATATAAAATAAAATATTTCTGTGTTTCTTGCTTTCTAGCCCAGCAGTTCATCTCGTAATATTTCCCAACCGAAATTCCTGCACACATAACCGCAACTGTTACGCTTCGTTTCTCGATCGTTCTTTCGCTAGTTGTTCAAAGAACAAGTTTGGTCCTGAGAAAGTTGTCTTTTGTTTTTAATGCACATGTCTCCTGCTGCTGTTGCAGACATTTTTATACGACAAGAAGCCCGACTTGCAGACGCAGCTCTAATTAATGTTATTGGTAGCTCTGTTGTGCGTGTTTTAGTCTTGTTTTTGTCCATTTGCTTTGTTTCATGGTCAAATTTTTCTGACTGTCACTTTTAACGATTCGGTACCTTATATTACAAAATTAATGACTTGAGAGGGGTGAAAGCATGTTACAAAGTATTGTGTCTGTAAAAAGATTTATTGAGAACTGCAAGAGTGTGGAATTGTATTATATAGGCTCTTTCTGCAGACACAATTTTAGAAAAATTGTGTGCGCGCATGCGTGTGTGTACTTGTATGTTATGGTGTCCTCTAAATGTTATTTAAATCTACAGAACCGCTAGAATTTCAAAATCACTTTTCTTTAGAGCAAAGCTCAACAAAACGACACAACCAGGACTCGTTTTCATAAACTATGATGTTGAGATGCCTCATACATTTTTTAATGTTCGTGGCACATGCAGTGCGGGTTTTGGAGGATTTTTTCTAATTATATATTACTTTTTAGAGAAAATTTAACATTTGAGAGCTTCTTATGTTGAGTTTATCGGTCACACAATAGTTTATTTCGATTTTCTTTGCAACAACGGCACGGAAACAAGGTTTTGTTTACGCTCTAGCTCTAATTCATGTTGTGACAATGTATGTAACTGCCTGTCTTGCATACCTTCGCCTGGAATCCCCGCAAATATAAACCTACATTTTGATTTAATAGTAAGTAGCCAAGTGTCCAAAATCATGCTCAAATCTCACAAATACAAAAAGCAAAACAAATCGTGAATTACTTTCTATTCACGACTTTAAATGCAATAATGTTAGCACGAGATGTGGTCTGGGTCGTCGCATACCTATGGTCGCAGAGCATCCCTTGGGTGAGGCCAACATCAGTTTCTTGTGACTGACGACAGATGCCGTTGACCCAAGCTTTGTTTCGGAACATACTGCTGGAGTTGGCAGGAGTTCAAACCGTAATGTTTACGAAAACCTGGTTTTAATTATATTAAAACGATTACATCTGTACACAAAATTATAATGAATACCAATTTTCCAATCAGTGTAGGAAAATTACTAGGTGTGTAACACCTCTCACATCCATTGACGCTACGCCCCTGGGTGAAATGAAGAGATGGGGGATGTAATTGCCACAGGTACTACCACCTGAACCACCCCGCTCGGTTTCTTTACATACACGAATCTACCCAGTTCGCCTTAGCGAACTCGGCCACTGGGAATGGCCACCAGTACCCATTCATCTCTGTTGGAAACCATTATAACTGCTGTCTCCGTTTTTCCCTATTTACGCCTGATAAGCCATGACAGAAGGGACACCGGCCTTCATTTTGTATTCTTATCCACAACAGCCAACAGGTGTATTGCATTCCAACTTCATTTGCATACTGCAGTTACCTGCTTGTGTTTACTCCAGCGAGGTTTGCCAAGAAACATTTGTATTTATTTACATAATTATTATCTTTGCCACTTTGCCCTTTCTGTATTTTAGGAACCGATTCAATGAAGACTAGGACCACCTAAGAACAGGAAAAACAACATCGTAAGGTGCCATACAACGGTAATTTAAAGAAGGGAACATATTTAAATAAGATACTTCGAAATATTGAAAGTTTTTATTTGTATATGTGAAGAATGTGGTTCCTACACCTTTTATTTGACTGTCCAACTTTTGGGTTTAAAATAGATATGAATTTAATATTCACCTAATCTATTGCAGCAAAGAATATAAGGTACCATTGATGAATATTTTTAATAGACGATGTTGTGCTAAGATATTTGTGAAATTTCTAAATAACAGTTATTCAACACTGTATTAATGTGTATTTGTATATTAATTTGAACTTTAAGTAAATTGAATAAATTATTGTTGTATTTTGATTGTTATACATTTTTTTTTTTTTTTTTTTTTTTTTTTTTTAATATTTTATGTCGGGTGAAACTATAGCACTAGTATATTAACATAAAATAGGGCTTATGAAATAAATGGAAATTTAATAAGATATTAGATTAGATTAGATACCACTATTTCCTTTCCATAATTTTGTTTCCTTCCCATTTTACAAGTGTCCTAGGTTTCGTGGTGTATGGTGGTGCAGGACGGATGGCGTGAGTGCTTGCTCAAAGGAAAGAGTAATTGCTGAAAACAGTAGCGGGGAGCTTTTTCGACGGGTTGTTGATCGCTCTCTCTAGGCAGATCCTGCAGAGGTCTTCAAGTCTGCAACAGTTAGCAACTTCCGCGCACATCTGCGGCCTGTAGACTCCTGTGCTTCCTCGACTTCATCTGTTCTTCCAAAGGAGTGATACTTCCATTGGATCTATGTAGGTGTAAGTATACGACTACCACTGTGAGGGAATGCAAGTGGATTACAACTCCCTCCACATCTCTGCATGGCAGTAAATACCGTCCTCAAAACTTAACTCCAGCCAGTTTATGATGTTGGGTTTACTAGAATATCGGTACCCGACATCACTATTAATGAGATCAACCTGTATAGAAGGCGAGAGACAAACTTTATTTCTTTCTTTTTGAGACCAGCATTCCAGTCACATCAAAAAAGCCATAAACATCAAGCGGATCTTGATATTTCTTGGTACTTCGTTTTTAGTTACCTACACAATCACATAAAGGTAGAAAGTAAATATCTTTACTAGGCATTGTACAACTGTTTTTGGCATAATAATGAGCTATACAGATCAAATATGTGAGGAAGCGTAGAAAAAAGCCCCATCAAAGACATTACAAGAACATTTAACAACTGTCGTGGTAAAATAGCTACTGTTCTGGCTTCTAATTCCAGGATTATAGACATGTGGAAATTTTCCTTTGATTAGGATTACTTCCTATCCAACAGGGAATCAATAGGTCTGAGTGTGAGAATGAATGAGTGTATTTACATTTAAACCTTTAATAGTATATTATGCAAATAGAGCATAATGGCAGCAATTAAGATCATTATTGAACATCATTATTGAACAAGTCAATGTCTTTAACTATCTGGGCTGCAATCTCTCTTACATCAATCCGAGAGACACAGAGATTAAACTAGCCAAATTCCAACAACACTAATCAACAGACTATTTTGAATTTTACAAGGTAATAGCAATCCCAACTTTACCTTATGGCTCAGAAACATGGGCTTTAAGCACAAGCCAACTAGACGAATAAAAGCTGCTGAAATGAAATTACTAAGACCTTTAGCAGGCTATACTTTGTGTGATCACAACAGAGATAAAGAAATAAGAGAATAACTTCATGTCACATCCATAACAAAAACCATCAACACTTACAGAAATAATTAGTATCAACACACATTGCGAATGCCGGAAGACAGACTACCCCAAAGACTATAACTCCAGACCAACAGGGACCTTGGACGGCCAAAGAAACGCTAGAGTTTCAAGTTTCAAGTTTTCTTTATTCATCATTTTGGCCTGGTGCCGGTACAAGGGGCCCGGCTTACAGGCTATAAATTTACATTTATTTACAATTTTTTTACAAGCTTATAGTTTTGGGTATCACCAAAAACCCATACGGTGGCCATCTTTAGGCCACCGAGAATAGTTTTCGTTAGTCTTTTGGTGTCTATTCCAATTATTTTGTTGTTGTTGTTGTTTTCCTTATATACATCTATATACACACATACACGCACGCATTCACCCACACACTCACATTCACACGCTTATACACACACGTTCACTGGGCACACCAGAAATATGCGTCCCAGCTCGCGCACTGCACTATTTACAATATTTACATTTTCCCGCTGTTTTCCTGCGCGGGCAGGGTGTAGCTACTGAGTGTTTTCCGAGGCGAGGGCCTCTGCCGTAACGTGTGTGTGGCCTAAGAGCGAGATTGCATGGACCCGCATTAGTCGGCGAGCCGTGCCGCGTCTAGAACATTTTTATTCTAGTATGTTTGCGGTGCTTCGGCTCGCCTTTGCCAATGTTGACGATCACGTAGTTTTCGTGGTTCCTAATGCGCGTCCATGCTGCCGTTGCTCTTTTTACTATTGCCTCTGGGATGGACGGGATCTGAGTTTCGAGGTGAAGAGTTTGGTTAGTGGTAAGGAGTGGAGCAGAGAGGATTTTTCTAAGGGAGAGGTTTTGGAGGGTTAGAAACGCTAGAGACCAACTGCCAATCTGAAGCGCCCTCATCCTCAAGGTTATTGATGATGATGATGATGATGATGATGATGATGATGATGATGATGATGATGATGATGATGATGATGAAGAAGATGTGCGGAATGTTCAGAATTAATTTAGATTCGCTTAGAGGAGCATTATTTTTGGTGTGGTGTAACGCCTTAAAAGTTAATCCAAATATAAATTAAAAGCACAAGAAATACGTTTGTGGAGTTGTGGAGTTCGTTACTCTTTGTTCACACTAACAATGAGAATTTTCTCACCGTTAACTTTCTACAGTTTTGTTCGCGGGATTGGAATGCTTTCTGTTCTAACACACATTAAAGGAATAAAATAAAAATACACGTTAACTGTTTATAAAATTTAGATATGCCCGCCACCCTGACCTTTAAACTATACCTCTGAAATGCACGACTTGGAAATCCCAACGAAAGAATTAAATGTAGGCGACTACCACGCATGAGATTGGAGTTCTGTCGTTGTTAGGTGAACGTTTAACAGATCTTGCTGTGGAAGCAAACCTAAATTGGAAGCAGCTGCTGAAGGGAAGCATACCTAGAGTTGCTGTGGAAGTGAGAGTCGAGGAGGCAAAAACTTGAAGGGAAAGTTGGCTGACTGACTGCTGTTCACGTATATAATTGCCTCCATTACTATAATGGTAGCCAAGATGGAACCATTGCTGAGGGCGAACAGAAGGCACTATTGTCTGCCATAATCCTGCCGGAACATCATCAACAATGTGATTTATGATGATGCTTCCGAAAGACAAGAGCTTGCCAACTTCATTCTGCCTCGGAGAGTGTAATATAACAGCTTATGAACGTGTCTGACCAACAATGGCGAAAATGTGCACAATTCACCAACACTGTAAGTTCAGCGTCAAGTACATAAGCTTTGGGCACCATTCGAATCTGTATAGCTAGTCCTAACGCACTATTATATTTGATAAAGCCAATAAAGTATAGTATAAAATTAAATTATTGCACTGTACTGCGGCTATAGTTAATAAAGCAATATTTTGCTCCCTATTGACCGCGATAATCGCCTGATTTCTTTCCAAAATGTACACATTTTTTACAGAGCTTAACAAAATAATCTTTCAGCTGCATCATGACATAATGTAATGCACCTCATATCCACCTCTTCATAACTATACTGCCATCCACCAATAAAAAGTGCACCTGTTCATAACGATTCTATTAATCACCAATAAAAAGACTATATGCAGGAATCAAGACCTTGTCTCCGTACATTCCCAAGCAGCTGAAGGCGAAACTATCGATTCCCCTATATGTCTGTTGTTGTTGTTGTTGTCGTCGTTGTAGTGTTTAACGCCCGCTTGTACTACTACGGCACCGCAGGCGGTGACACTGATGATACATGGAATGAAGATGGAGCACTGGTGGAATGAGATGGCGGGGGAAACCGGAGCACCCGGAGAAAACCCGCCCTGACGCCGCTTCGTCCACCACGAATACCACATGCGGGTCCCTGGGATCGAACCCGGGCCGCCTAGGTGGTAGGCAAGCGCGCTAACCGCTCGGCCACGGCGCCGCCATTTCCCTATATGAAATAAAGCTACTTTGTTTATTAATAACTAGTGTTGATAATATAAATAACATTTTAATACTTTCAGTTAGTCTTCTCGATTTTGAAAGTCTACTTGTTTACTTTATTTACTACATAACGTAGAAGTATTTTATTCCGCCCAAAAGTTCGATGTCGAGATTTCACCGAAAATATTTTTTGAGGCCACTGAATCCAAAAAGAAAGCGTTTTTAGAAAAAGGTCCGTGTGTGTGTCTTGTCAGCCTGTGGATAACAACTCAAAAACCAAAAGTCGGTTAAAAACCAAATTTGGTATTTAAGTTTAATTTTTTCAAGGATGCGACACGAAGATTTCGAAGAAAATACTTCCAATCTAAACTACCCTTTACATGCAACATTTTTCGAAAATTGTTATTTTCTTGAAAATGGCTCTAACGATTTTGATTACAATGCCATATGTATGAGATATTTTTGTGAGAATATTTATGTTCGGCCCGTGTAAAAATAATGGAATTTCAAAGGAATCACATAGGGACTAGCTTTTAAAATATTTTACTATCGCATAAGCCTACTGCATTCTCCTATTCCCATTGTACCTATAAGCCAGTAGTAATAAGACAATTTCTAGAAACGTTTATCGTGATTAACATGAAGTAGATAGAATAAACGTTTTTAGAAATAATTCGCACAGGAGTGAAGAGTCATGTGAATACACACATTAGTCTTTTTTACAAGACGGCCATTACAATTTTGATTAAAATGCTATATTTTTAAGGCATTTGTATGGCTAATAAAATCTAAACCTTGAGTTTTTTATAAATAGCCCATAAATTCATAATATTTTGTATACTTTTATGTATAATACATGGACATCTTACTAGAAGAAAATTGCAGATATCATTAAAGCGATTATTTAACTGTCGTGGCAACCGCATCGCAGAGGGATTTGGTGTTAGTCATCTCACACCCCGCCCGTTGTAATTGCCGACCGCAGACGCGACAATGCGGCGGCTAAGGACAAACGCCGCTGTACCATATGTTTCTGTAGTTTTCGAATAAAAACATAATTCGTTATTATGAATAGATTACGAAATGCAAAAAAGATACAGTACATTCTATTATCCATCCAAGGTGAAATAAGTCAAAATTATAAGTATGTGAGCGCAATAACAGAGCGGGAATTCACGTGTATAAAGAGTTACACCAAATATATCATTATGGTCAATTACACAAAGTGACCTTAAGTCTTGGGTGATGATGTCATCTTGAAATGGAATGTCCTACTTTCTACCTGCCTTGTTTCAGTGAAGTAACAAAGACCAGAAGTAGAAATCATATCTTAAAGCAAGCAAACAAAAACACGTTTTAATAGCAATAACATTTACGAAGTACTTCTGGATAGTTCCCAGAAGCTTTGAATACGAAGAGCGTAACCAGACCAACGCCAACATAAATAGACACCCTCTTTAGCAGAAGACATGGGAAACGGCTGTTAGATCTAACGCATTTACGTGTTGTTTTTGTTTTTATACGAAGAGAGCTTATTTTTTTAATAATAACGTGTGTACATCTAGATTCTTTGTTCCACCTTAATACTTATCCTAAATATTTAAAATCTCAGACCTCTTGTTAACTGGGTATAAATTAAGAATCGTTTTTAATTGTACCAGTGCTTTCCAATGAAGGTTAAAATATTATTGGTATATTAATTTCTGTAATTTTTTTTTCAGTAACTATCATAACTGCATTATCCAGAATAGGAACTACCTATGAATTAGTACTGCCTTGTTTCTAGATGTTAATGTGCCTTACCAAGTATGTTAAATATTGTGCAACAGAACTTCTAATCTTTCCACAAGATGTAATGTTTATTTGTATGGAGTCCAAAACAGCTGACTTTACATTAAAGTACTGCCAACCTTAAATTTGGAAATTACTGTCAATCGATAAATCAATTTTATTTTGAAACACTTAAATCACCTCCCAGCACTAAATATCACATCGTATTACAAGTAATGGAAATTCGTCTTGCAAAAGGAACAACCAAAAGAGTATGGTGCACTTATGTAAGCAGTTCCAAACAAATACATACATGGAAGAGAATGTTCCCTAAGCAACCAAGAATTATTTGCTATTATGGTCAACAATTGCCTGTACCGCCAAGTAGAAGCTGCAATTAACACCAACTGAAGTGATACATTTACTATGCGATATTTTAGAAACAGTGAATGGTAGGCCAACTTAACAATCAGAATGTCACCAAAAGTAACCAGAGAGCGCTGTAATGGGGTAAATATGTCACTGTTGGCTTTCTGATGAATTCCAATTGCTTGCCTTCCATGTACCAACAATCTTTATGTTGACTCCGACACTCACTTTGCACTAATTATTGTATTTTGAAGGAACACAGAGAAGCTACAGATGTCATAATGGGATAGACAGATGATAAATTAAAATAGAATCACAAGTGTTTCAGTGTAGAACGTTTTGCTGGGATAACCATGTTCTGCTGGCCTCAGTCTTTAATATTCAAACTGTTTCACCTACCATATGTCTCTATTTATCTTTTATCTTATATTTATTTATCCATTTTAATCCTTTATCACATGGGTTGAGCAGGTTCAACGAAACAGTAATTATGATTCTGTAATTTTGTAACTAGATATCGTATTTGTTAAACTAGGATAATTTGTATACATTTAAGGTTAATCATTATTGTGTCGTAAAATATGTGACCGATGATTCTACGCGCACTCACTGCCACCAAACCCCAAATTTTGCAGCGTGGTGAATAACATAAATAATATGGGATTTTCGGTAAATAAGAATTTTTTTCGGAGATATAGGGAATGTGTTCGCGTTGAACACCTGTTCTGATGTAGCTAAGCCTAATGTATGTTAGTGTTCCGTATCCATCACGTGTAACTCTGGTCCTCGCGCTGTCCGGTGCCGCCGCGGGGGGTCCAGTCGGTCTACGAACGCACTGTATATGGGTAGATGGTATTTCCATATTTCCTCCGTTTCTTTCTTTCTTTAAATAGTTGGCTGATTGTAAATACACCAAATATAGTGCATCGTCCTTTTCAGAAATCACATTTCTTCTAAAATACATTCTGGAATACGGTTTAGTCTTTCAGATAATATTGTAAAATATATTTTATACACCCGAATTGAAAAAATGTCCTTTATCACCGAACCTAAATTTCTTAAGGCTGAAGCCAAGCGCTAGATCCCAGTGCATGTGGATCAACAACAAGTCTCAAAACACCAGGTCATGCATGTTTACTCAGGTGCTCCTTACACGTCTGTTAGCACTGTGTGTGTGTGTGTGTGTGTGTGTGTGTGTGTGTGTGTGTGTGTGTGTGTGTGTGTGTGTGTGTGTGTGTGTGTGTGTGTGTGTGTGTGTGTGTGTGTGTGTGTGTGTGTGTTCAAACACTGGGCAAGTGCCGTGGCTCTCTCCAAGCACACAAACAGTAGGATTCCTGTGTCATTTACCTCTCAAGCAGACTCACTCTTAATGACTCATTAAACTGGAAATGAACTTCATAGCCAAACGTTACTACAAAACTAAATCAAGTTGGAAAAAACTGAAGCCTGAAATGCCTATTGTCATAACCAGTAAAACGCAAGCCTAACTTTCCGAAGCTTTTCAAGCAAGTTATTTCAGTTATTAACAAAATTAACTTCAAAAAGTATTCCAGTCGCTTCTTTGGTTATAATCTTTCGTAGTTGTGTTAACGGGAGCGAATCAGAGAGAAGTAAACAGAATCATATGAGAAAAGTTTGTAGCTCGATAGCGAGCCCTGATCCCAAATTTTCCTTCCAATAAGAGGTTATAATGTTTTGTCTCATAAGAAACTTAAAAATTCTACAAATAATTTTTTTAGGAATTTCACACACTGTGACGAGTTTGATAGAAATTTCTTTTCATAGGTATATTATAAATTAACTTATATTTATTCTTTGGAATCTGCAGTCCCGTTGCTACAGTACCATGTATTGTACTCATGTTAAAGAAAGGGGAGAAAAGCGCAGCTCTGCAAACTGAAAATTTCTATAATCTCTTCGTCGAACGGAGTGCCAAAAACAATTTCTTGATCGAGAAAACAAAGGTAAAGATTCGCCCTATTCAGTCTATCGATGGCACCATTCCGGTTAAACATGAGTCACTAATTCTTATAACGGAAAACATGCACATCATTTAGAGAGTTAATACCGTAATAAATTCATAAATTCAATTACGTTTCAGCCACACCTGTTTCACTATTCACACTCACATCCTGGTCTTCTCTCCATGTGTAATGCACGCCTATGCAGTGATCTTACATAACCTATACAGGAACGAAGATATCTAATAAAATAAGATATTGTAACGCATTTTAATTGTTTTCTAATGAAATATATCTTTTATAGTAACTTCAGGAGGTGTGTTCCTTTTTTACCCGTTAGTAACATTAAACCGATTTCTTGAACGTGATTGAGAAAACGATCACAATGTTGGCACAGAAAACATGTTTACAAATTAGTATTAATATTGGTATTAAGTGCCGTTATATGGAAAACTGAAATATACTTCAGCCCACTTTTCGTATTCAGAATGCAGCATGCTACAGAGTAAAAACGGATTCATTATCGTACTAAATGCCCACATGTAAATTCATATTGTAGTCAGTTCATAATAATTGATGAATAAATGCAACTTGTTTCTCTTTACTTGCTATATCGTAAAATTCAAAATATAAGCTGCTGAATTAAGTGTTTTACTCTGGATGACTTTTGAATAACTCGTAAACCGTAAGAGATAGACAAAATCTTACTGTACAAAAAATGTAGAGCTCGCTAAAACATACAATTTATGTCCAAATAAAATTTTTTGTAGAGTGAACCATTTCGGAGATATTCCTTGTTATTTGTGTCAGCTTCGGAAAACTTAAAACTTTCGTGAAATGGAACATCGTTGTTCATTTTGTATGTGTTAAGCATGCAAAGAGAAAGGGATTTCAAAGCTTTAAAATATACAACTATCACTCAAAACCTACTGCATTCTAATATTCCCCTTGTTATTAAAGTAGTGTATAATAAAACTGTAGTAAAGAATCTAATTGAAATATTTGAACTCCTCTTTTATTCTTCTCAGATGCCAACAGAATACAAAAGAAAATCAGGAAGCGTTGGTGATATTTGGGATGTTCTGAACAAGGCCATTGAAGATAGTACAATGGAGTCTCAGTAAAGCATAATGCGTCTATAATGCTCACATTCCAAGAAACATTATGGATCGAAGGGTGAACATGACAATGCAACAATAGGACCAATGGGACCAAGTGATTGTATAGACAGAGAAAATGAAGAGTGGCTAGTCCCAATAAATTCAGGAGAAAATAATCAATTTGGAAAACTTTTATTAAATAGAATTAATAAATAAGCTCCTGAAGTAACAATGGTTGAAGCTTTCCTCCAGCAAGAAATATTTGTAATCCAGCATAGCTTTACAAAAGAACATTGCCTGAAACGGATTTAATAAACGGACAGAAAAGATGGGATTCAAATCTTTCCAGGCACCTTGGTCTATCTTTATGTAAATCCGAAGGTGTTTCCACAGCTTGGGTTCCAGGGATGAATTACAATATCGTCAATTATTGTTTCAACTACGAGTCTGTGTTCAACATGGCAATTTCCCCCGCAGTCGTAGGTAGATATGACCAAATTCAGGACTTTTTCGTCCTGAATGAATTTGTATGATCAATAACACTTGCTATTACAAAGATTAATCTCCAATTCTCTAAGAAAGTTAAACAAATTTTAAGAAATTAATTTCATTCCAATCAAATAGGTTTTATAAACGTTTTATTGGTGCTTTCAGTATATGATTACATATTCACAAAAAGAGGAAGAATTCCTTCTCCAAATCCCTAACCTGATGCTCACTTAGTTAGAGGTTTGATAGTGATGTCATATGGCCCAAAGGCCTACTCTATCATCCAGGAAAATATCTCGATGCAGAGTATGGGCGGCACCCTATTGCACAAAGACCGCAGTTTCCTTTTATTTGCAGAGCTGCCTGCGTCTTTCAGAAGTTCTTGGCACTTGAAGAGTCTCTGAACCTCCATCCTCTGAGGCTATTTGAAGGCTGTACTTATGCTAATACTTTTCACTGTATAAGATCTGCCAAGAGAGGTTAACCATGCTTGTCCAATGATTCACAGAACAGTGGCGGATACATACTCCAAAATGAAAGATGTAAATTAGTATTCTATTTTCGGTGTATTTGGCTATATCAAATGCTCAAATTATGTATTTTGTAATCTCATATTTGATTTACGGTTTTAAGCAAACTGGAGAGAGATACTCCATGGGATGGTCTGTAGGTCTTATGTTTCTTTGGAGACGTTAAAATATATTACTTAATACGCTTAAGCAAGGAGTGAAACTGTTGCGATACCATAAAGAACAAAAAATTAGAAATTAATAAGTAAACTACTATGAAATAGTAACCCAGAATTTTAAAAGTACCTAGCTGGAATCACAAACCAAATGAAGTCATCTGAAATAACGCGTTGGATTTTCTAGCATTAAGTGGTTCCCGAAGATAACCTACACAGAGCAATATGTGGGTATACTGTGAATAAATAGAGCAACCATAATATTGTAACTTACCTCCATAATGAAGGTTAAGATCCTAACTTTCAGGAGGCCACCATTTAGAACAAATATTCCAACGGATGAGGTATTCAAATCATAACAGAATTATTTTTAGCTATACATATTGATTTAGCATGACAAAATTATTAAACAAATGTTTAGCTTAGATAATACAGCATACATATCGCATAACATTATGGCATGAAGATGTAGCAAGTAAAATACATAAATTTATCATATACAGTTAGTTATATGATGCAACCAAACCAACTCTAGAGAAACGTGCTTGCGGGTTTATAAAGTGATGCATTTCAGTACTTTTATGTGAACTCAAAACTGAATTTAAAAGCCCAAAGAAAAGAGGTAGGAAAAAAGCTATTGAAAGAAGGTTTTCAGAGTTTGAAAACCTTATGATGGGACTACAGATGGAATGGGAAATGGGCCAAGGACTGCGTATTACTAGCATTTTGGACTGGACAAATGGTTAAACAGTTGACTAATTATTCTTAACCTCATGGACAACGGAGGTTTTTCCAAACATTTATACCTCAAGCCTAATGTACAGAGAAGCATGGGATTATGGGATGACCCAGAAAAAATGGAAATAATAGTTTTCATGAGAACGGAACAAATATAATATGATTTCGCCTCTGAACGTTGATGATAATCATAATGGTGATGAATTCAAACTTTGAACAGGAAATGTGTCCAAAATAATGGTTGGTCGCCTGTCTATAAGAAATGAGATGAACGTTTTTGTATGTATCAAAGGCGTTTAACTTCATTGGGCTCTTTATTTAATTTCTGCGTCACATTTCGGTCAAATGTTATTCATCGGAGCAGTTTGTAGGTTATTTTGATTCCTGAGAATAAAAGGAATTACTTCGAGTGATAAAGGAAGAAACAAAAGTTCATTTTAAAGATCGAGTTCATTTCTTTAAGCTAACAGCACCATGGTTAAATCAGGGAGCCAATTAATTTGAAACAAAACACGCTTGATAAGCATTTAGCTGCTTAGAAGCATCTCAGCTGTGGGACCTGAATGTTCAGTATTGGTACAAAGATGGCGTGACGTGGCGTGGCGTTGAATCTTCTTTTTAAATGATGAGATATGTTTGCAAAGTATTGCGTACAACTTGCACGAGGATTCAAGTTCATTGAAGAATTGATTTAAACCTCATGGATAAATTCCGGAAGACCTATGAACAAAAATTAATACTGTAGGGCAATGTGCAAACCAATCAGCATCTATTACTTATTCTACTACATACCCTATCCTTAGGTTATTTAGCAATAATTCCTAGATTCTCTGTGGAGTATTAGATGTTCCTATATGTGAGGACTTATGTATGTTAATGCTTTGAGTACAATATGCCTTTATTCCAATAATAAACACAGTTTTAAACCCCATGTATCTTCTGCCGGTAGCTGCTGTATCAATGCTATGAGATCATCGAGAAAAATACTGTTTCTAAAGTGGTTAAAGTGAATTGTCTTATATTAAAAGTCACATTTTAAACATTAAGGTTTACATCTAACTTTTTATGAAGTTTACGAATTTGAATGACTATATAATTACTGCAATATATAAAAATGCGAAAAGTTACTCAGCTGTAAAGGAGCTTTTTTATTTATAACTGTTGATTTCATTCTGATTTAACCAATTTGGCCTCGTATCTGGCTCAAATTATGTTTACAAAGTGCAGAATTGATGGGATTAAATTTTAAATAGATGTCCTTCACTAACCTTACTCAAATATTGGAACATTTATGTAGAAATACTTTGTTTGAGATTTACATGAACTAGACTCTTTAATGAGTTGGCTATAAAATGGCCACCATAACCCCTAAAATGAGATTTCGATTAAAATATGTGACATTTTCAATAACAATTGAAACCTCCTACAATAGGTTCTTCTGAGAGAACACAATATCTGTTAAAAGCACAGACTACGTACATCTCCAACTTGTTCACAGACTTCGCAGAAGTATCTTGCACCCTTTTCTTCCTTTGTTCCAGGAAGAGTGTAGTATCATCACCTGTTAGAGACAATCACCTGTTTACAACAAGTCGCAATAAAATAAGTAGGTACAATGTGCTGCGATTGGCTGTTACACTAGCAAGCCCACTTTATTGCAAACCTTTGCGCTTACTTTCAGCCAAAGAGGATCACAGTTAATAATTCTCAATTATCACGCCACACAGAAGAACTTTAGTGCTAACAAAAATTCTTAGTATTTTCTTTCTCGACAATCTCATTTAGCTGAAGTATCTGCGGATGCTGCAACTGCACAATTTGTAAACATTTGAACGCATTTGGTGTAATGTTGGCCAAAACTCAGTACTGCCAACCTACGTAGTAAAAGCATTAGTTCTAACCTCAAACATCATAAAGTTAACGTAACTTGCTTTCACACAACACATAATGAACCTTAGGTAAATCTTGTTCTGCAATAACACTGTTGGATAAAATCACTTCGGTATGCTAAATATTGTACTATACTTAATGCACATTACTATAAATTTCATTTGCCATAAGAGAAAAGTTGAAATAAAAATAAAAGCAGAGCGTTTATCAATTTTCTTATTTCCAATAAGTAATTTGAATTCCTCATCTTAAACATGTGGCATTTTAATAAAAATCGTTAGAGCCATTTTCGAGAAAATCAAAATTTTCCATGTAATTAGGATGGGGGAATTTTCTTCAAAATCTTCGTGCACATCCTTAAAGGATTTTAAACTTAAATACCAACGTTGGATCTTAAGCGAATTTTTGTTCTTGAGTTATGCTGTTCACAGACTGACACAACCACACACCCACCCATCCACACCCACACAGACACACACGGACCTTTTTCTAAAACTGTTTTTTTTTTTTTTTTTTTTTTTTTTTTTTTTTATTCGATGGGCTTCAAAACATATGGTCATTAGGTGGAATACGATACTTCCTCTGCTTACTATACGTAGTGGAGAAGTAAAAAGACAAAGCCAAACAGATTTAATTACGAGATGCTAAGTTTTTTACTAACACCAACATAAAGGGATTTACCTACAAAAGCGTTCGTGTTTACCGTAAGTTGCCGCAGCTTGTCAAGCATTATAGTTATATTCGCTATAATATAAATGTCTTACATCACTTTAAAGAATAAAACAAAACAAAAAAACAATGTTGGATCGCCTTAAGGCAAGTTCGAAGAAGTAATATTACTATTATGATGATTATTTTATTGTTATTGTTTTTGTTATTATTATTATTATTATTATTATTATTATTATTATTATTATTATTATTATTATTATTATTATTATTATTATTATTATTATTATTATTATTATTATTATTATTATTATTATTATTATTATTATTATTATTATTATTATTATTATTATTATTATTATTATTATTATTATACCTCTTAAAGTAATATTACGTCTCTAAATTTATATTTGTATTTTTATCAAGTTATTCTGTAGCTCAATATGTTTTATAAAGCGTTATTCTTATTTTTAAATTAAATATTTTCATAAGCGTATTGAACTTTTTCTTGATTGGTTATGTCCCACCTTCTCTCTAATGACGCTTACGTCATTATCTGCTAACTGCACCTCTTCTTTCAGTCTGAGGGTGAATCAGATCTGTGGTGTTTACTCACAAGCAATCAGTATTTAGTGACGGACATAAAAACGGCGATTTCATGGCAGTTTCCAATTCATAACTGAAATTGTCTGGAAATGTCCTCAGAAAACTCTTTCATTCTGGATTATCTTTTTATAAATGGTAAATAGTAAGAGATCGACAAAAACTTACTAAATAAAAAAATGTGGACCAAAATAAAGGAATTTATTTTTACTCAGACTACTAATCAATGTCTTTAAAAACTGAAAAGTGATGATAAAAGAAGGCGTAAATGGCATAGCAAAAATATAGTTTGTTGTTTGAATGTGAAGTAGGTCTTTGGCTTACTAGCCCACGTTTAGAGGCAAGAACACGACGGACTTGTGACGTGCTGCCAGACAGAACGCCCAGACACACGCAGTATATTGTCCCATATAAACATGCAGCCACTACCCATTTCGCTAAAAAAGGCGAAACGATAGAAAATGTGACGTGTCTCGTGCTAACCTGTGCACGTGGGAAGAGGGGGCAGGGGTGTCAACGCAGCACAAGGAGCATTTGGAGCCGGAAAACAGACTTTGTACATTTATAAATGATTTTACGAGCTCATAAATTGTTTATAATTTGTTCTGTGGCTTCACATCTTCGCAGATGACCAGATTTTAATAGCAAAAATAAAAGACGAGCTGCAAAGAATGCTATATAAGTTAAACGAAATACCAAAACAATATAATATAGAAATATCATTTGAAAAATAAAGAAACAAAAACGATCTCTTTCAAGGATTCTCATCCAGTTCGGTCAAAGATAATATAAAGAAACAAATCAATGGAACAAGTGACAATTTCAATTTTCTAGACTGCATTCTAGATAGAATGGAAATATATATGAATAATAAACTAAACAAGTTTAACTATTTAGGAGGAACAGTAAATATAACTTTGAAAAATAAAGCCATAAAAGACTATGATGAAGTTATACAAGACGATGGCAGTTCCTACAATAACTTTTGGATCCAAAACTTGGACTATGACGACACAACATTCAGCTAGAATAGGTACAAGTTGCAGAAATGAGATTGCTCAGATCAATAGCAAGATATCACAAACAGACAAGAAGCATAACACAGAAATAAAGTAACAATTAAACGTAGAGAAACTAAATACAACAATAGTGGAATATAGAACAATCTGGAACCAACACTTAATAAGCATGACTGAAAACAGAATACTTACCAAAAGCAGCATACAACTATTCACCACAAGGAAGAAGAAACTTGGAATACCTAGGAAAAGATAGAAGTAGCAGCTATTTGCAGCCAGAAGAGGTCAATAAAAGGTCTAAACCGTGACGAATAAGATATTGTTCTATATAAATTGCTGCACTTAGGATAAGTTAGAAACAGTCATTACATATCTACTTATAGATTCAAAACATTAAATAATAGCCATTTTCTTAGCTAACGATTTGGTACTGATAAATGGAAATTCAATAGCATAATGATGCAACTATGCACGCAAATAGAGTTATTTCAACTAAGTAAGATTCATACAATCTAAATACTTAGTCTTATCACAGGTCCTGTCACAACTATAAAGATGGGTAGCACAACACAGAATGACACTAACACATTTTCATACCACTTATTAACTATAATACAGTGACAATTTGACAATTCGACGAGTGCCACCCCTGACACCAGTGTGATAAAACTACTTTTCTATGCCTTTATTGTTCTTCTAAACTTTTGCACAAAAGCACAGACCTCTTCCACTGACGTTAACACAGTCTACAGCAGGGGTGCACAACCTAATTTAGACCAAGGGTCATTCTGTTCTACAACAGTTAACAGATCCGCATTCAACCCTCCATTTTAGGCCTTACTCCTCAATTAGGACTTCTCTTTCTTTTTTTTAATAGTGTAATATTCAATACATCAATAGCAATAATAGTCCTTTTATTGGCATACCTGTTAATTTAATTACTGGCTATAATAACAAAAGTTACAAATGTTATAACCTTAATAAGAAACTCACACTATTTAAGTTTTGTTAACCTTTCAATGTCCGTTTCAATGTTTGATATTGCTGTGCGCATGCTTGCTTTCAAATGTTCATCTGTAAGTCTGGATCGAGTTTTGGATTTCAATTGTTTCATCACCGAAAATGACTGTTCACAGACTTATGTACTACCAAACAAAGTTGTCATTTTCAACGCAAGGTAATGGAGATTTTACATTTCTTTAGGCAAGTACAGCTTGTAGAAGTGAAGGAGTGATACATCATCAAATTTTGGCTTCAATTCTGTTGCTCTGGATATCAATTTATTCCATCTAAAAATTACATGAACTGTCTCAATATGAACATGAAAGGGTAATGAAAATAATTCCATTAATTTTTCGAACTTCCAAACATCTTGAAAACTGGTGCTGAACTCTGCTGTGAGATTAGATTGAACAGATGAATTGCGTGATTTTTGCCTTGCATTTTGCTATTTACATAGTTAATTAACATGCTGCACCATATCAACCAGAAATATCAAGTCAGATAACCACTGTCCAGTTCTTCCACCGTAAACTTTTGATTTGTGGAAAAAGATATATCTAATTTCTTCCCGAAGTTCATACACACGTCTCAACATCTGCACTTAGCAATCGAAATTGTGTAAAATATATGACGTCATAATCCGCATCCGAATCTGCATTTAGTCCGTAAATGGATGTTTCGAAATCAAAGTATATTTAATATTCATAATTTTAAATGTAATTTATATTCCGGTGGGCCGCATGCGGCCCGGGGACCGTGGGTTGTGAACGAATTTGTGACATTACAACTCACAAGTGTTTTCTTCTCCTAGCCCTGATTAAGTCCGTTCACAGGTTCTCTTCTTTCTCTGACACATATATTAACCCCGATGATAAAATCACTCGACGCTCGTTAAAACCACTTGGACGCAACGTACCTTTCACCCCAACGTGCGTGGTGTGGGGAAGCTTTACCTTGAACGCCTTTGCTCGCCGGCCTGGTGTATGGTGTGAAGTAACTTAGCCCCGACCATCCTTTGTTGTACGCCGTCCCGGGGTCACAATAGTGAATTCAAGCGCAGATAGTTACCCAAAATGTCCTCCTTTGGAGGCTACAGAGAGTTTCAAACGGAGCGGTGAATCATCTATAGCAGCACTTATGACATTTATGTCCAAGTTCTGCACTGTTCCATTCAATCTCGTCTGGTGGTCTCAGGATTTCTGTGTTGTATCGAGCAAGCTTGGACACTGTCCTTAAGACAATATATGCTAGTATATTTTATGAAACGAGCAGTAACGAGCCATTATACTCAAGTTTCATACAATTGTTTATGATTGAAAATGTGCCTAAGTTTAAAACATTTATAATACATTTTTAATATTCAACGCTGCATGTCACTGTCACTGGTGTCCGACATTTTAACTATTGTTACTCGATTCGATTGTACATTTGAGAATCGATAGTAGCGCCTTCAATTTTATGTTGATACTGACACAATGGTACAGAGAGTATATGTGCTATAACCTTTAAAAGAGTTGACTTACAAAAACGAGAAGACAAATTGAATTTAGTACAGTGCGATTTACAATATTAACACTGATTATTAAATAGAATAGCTTTGTTTCGTGTACGCTGTATGGAAATGTGCGTAGACGCCGAAGTATTGATGGCCACATGCGGATCTTTTGTTTGGCGTGATAAACAGGTACACCTGTGTTTGGTGAATTAGCAGGTTATTATGAAGAGGTAGATATAGTTAGGTCCATTACTGTCTAGTAAGCGTCGAGCATAACATATCATAAGACATCGTTTTTTCTTTTTTCTTTTTTTTTTTTTTAAACACTTTTGCTGCGTGGAACTTCTCTACAACCTTACTACATCTCTTGAGATATTGGGTTTCTGTTTATTATAATGGTTATTTTGTAAAGCAGGATTTCAATAACAGTCTGTTATTGAAGTTAAAAGGTTTAATTGCCTTTCTGTTTGCTTATTGTTGTTTCAACGTCACTCGTATTTGCCTACGTATGTCCAGTATAAGTTCACTTTACTCTGTAAGTCACTCACTGCCTACCAAACACGTGTGATAAAAACAGAGACAAGTGAATGTGACTGAATCTCTGAGAAAGTTTCCTCACTTTCATCTTTCCGTAGGTAGTATACCCAGAAAAGGTTATAGCGGTTTTCGTAGGCCTTTAGCTTCAGTGAATGGTATTTACGCCGCCATAGCATTACCACACAATGGGCAGATAAGTCACAGTTCCCCCTGGGGCCATAACGGATGGGCCCGCATTGCTTCAGAGCTGCGTAAAGCACTGTGAGGACCTCGGAGCCAAACAGATCGCAAGCATCTGGTGAACGACCTCGTTCACTGATGGCATAACGTTCGTTTCATGAAGTCTCTTAAGTAGGGCAAGTATGGTGTACGACCGAAAATTTTGATACCGAGTTTTCACCAGAAATATGGTTCGAGGCCCCCCGAATCCAAAAAAGGAGCTTTAGAAAAACATCCGTGTCCAATACAATTATTGTCAACAAAGAACCGTTTTTCCCAACAATAATTTGTCAAATATTTAGAGCCGTCTAGCTTCTTGAGGACTAGATATAAATTATTTCGCTAACTGTCGGGCAAACTTTGTGCGAATAATGCTGCAATTTACTTCTACCTTAATTTGAATTAACTTAGTCACAATTTAATGTTAACGTGACGTTGCCAAATCGCTCTTAGAAATTAAACTTTGCATGATATTTTAACTTTCACTCATAAAACTGCCCTATAGTACAGATTAAGAGGACGAATATCAACAGGACAACCGAATATGATACCAGTTTGCAGAACTGAGCCACTGTACCCAGTCCTCCTCTTCCTTGTAAACTGTTGGAATTCCTTGCAGACATTTCCTCTCGTAGGCAATCTTCTCCTAACTTTCCGGGATTTTTCTGCTGTTGTCTTTCCTTTTCAGAGCGGGTGGTTTTCCTAATTTTTAGATAAATTGTAAATTCTGGGCTGTTATGAAATGAAACCGAAATTATAATGTCAATATATATTTGATAATAGAAAGAAACAAAAGGAGATTCTAGTCAATAGTTAAAGGGAAGACGTAATAAAGCTGAATAGATTAAAATCTCAAGAATGGAAGCCTAGGCAGATTTAAATGAGTGATAAGGTTACAATTGTTGTTTGTACGAAGCCATAGTGATTCCGCGGGCTGATTCCTATCTTACCATGACGTGCTCTAAAGTTAGCCAATGGAAATCGCTTCCTTCGTGTTGCTCACGCAAAAAAAAAAAAAATGCAACGCAACACACACTCGTCTTGAATCGAGCCGAGATGCAATTTCTGATTTATACGTAAGCTAGCGCATATGCATAATTTGCGGTTGCTAAAGGGTGACAAAGTTAAAGTGTTATAACGTTGTAGTTGAAGTTACAAAGTTACATTCTAGTTAGATATCGTCGGCAGTTCTCTACAAATCTGTAAATTTGCAAATAAAGTGATATGTTGGTTAATTCTTCGTTTGGTTCCATTCCTACCATAACTCACGCATACCCTGTAGATTAGGACCTCTTGCTAGAGCTAGTCCGGACACCAAACACGAGATCTTATAGGTCTTAAAGGCGACGTCTTCGACGGAGAGGAACGTTTGCGTCAAAAATCAGATTTTCTGGATTTCCTTTTAATTCTTGGTTTACTTTTAATAACCAGGGACGCACATATACCTTCAAGGAACTTGAGCTCAACTTAACTTATCGCTCCATTGGCAGCTATTACAAAAACAACCGCGGTAAAACGTGTACTTTCACATATTGTCAGCAAAATTTGCCTAGGATATCTGCGAAATTGCATTTCAACAGAAGTTTCTTGCAACATATGTCCAAATACATTCTTTATAATCCACCAGCCAAATGTGACTGCCTCCGCTTATTCCCTAAGGCACTCCGCCCACAAATCCATGACGCAATTGCGAATGCCAACTACTATGATTGTTGATGACGTTACAATTCTGAACAGTGCTCGCATTCAATTTAGTTTCACAGCAACAAGAAAAACGAGCCATAGATGCGACACAGCACAAGTTTAAATAAATGGCGAAGTCCCAGAAAGTACGTACAGTAATAAAAGAAAGAACACAAAAAAGAACACCAGAAAAAATAATAAAATTTTTCTTTCTTCCACGATGACATCCTGCGAATTGCTTTACAACAGGTCTGGTGATTCGTGGAATAGCTTGAGCGACCTTCATCTTTACCTGCTAAACTAGTGATGTCCAACGTTTGTGTCGGTCTGGGTGGCTCAGTTGGTTAGACGCTGGCTTACGGATCCCAAGGTCACGGGTTCAAACCCGGTTCAGGCCGATGGTTTTTAAGTGTGCTTAAAAACGACAGCTCCATGTCAGTAGATTTACTGGCATGTAAAAGAACTCCTGCGGGACAAAATTCCGGCACACCGGCGACGCTGATGTGATCCTGGCAATTGACAGCGTCGTTAAACAAGAAAATAATAATAATAATATCCAACGTTTGCGAAAGAGGGGAGGTTGGATTTGCCTCCGTTCACTTTATGCAGACTATGTCACTCAGATGTGCATTGAGTTGCAGTGGCGGTTTGGTTGCATGTACATTGCGTTTGATTTACGAAAGCACTATCGAATCTGTGCGATAAATATCTGTTCATTAGCGATTTCTTACGTTTAAGAAGTGTATCAATATTTGGTGACAAAATCCAAGTGCATAACCTTAGAAGATACACCAAGTGATCGTCGCGTAACCCATTGCGATACAGACTTTTCATATAGTTCAGTTTGGAGACACTCTGTTCACAAATATATGTAGAGCTATACTCACTCTTATACAAACCATTCTTGCAAATGTCTACTACATATTAATCGACATAAGTATTTTCAGAAAGTATCTTAGTGCTAATTTTCTTGTAGGTGCAAGGGAAATATGGGAATACAGTAGCCTTTAAGCGAGTCAGATGTTTTCAGAGATTGTTGCTATGCGATGCCTTTAAAATTTCGTTCACTTTCCAAGGCTAAGCGTTAAAAAACGAATAACATATTCCTATATGAAAAAGTGTAAGTATTGCCAAATTCAAACATATAATAAAAAATATATCGGAAGTAGTTCACTCGAAAGAAAAAAAGCCGTATTTGACATAAATAATGTCTTTTAACGAGATCTAGTTTTTTTATATAGTAAGCTTTTGTCTGTCTCTTACTGTTTACCATTCATGCCAGGATCATCCAGAATGAAGGGGTTTTCTGAAAACATTCCCAGAAAATTCAAGTTATGACTTAGAAACTGCCATGGAATCGCCTGTTTGTATCCTTCAATGGACTTTGACTGCTTGTGAGTCTAAACGCCACAGGCGTGATTCACTATCCGACTGATTGAGGAGGTGGGGAGCAACAGCCAATGACGTAAGCGTCTCCAAAGAGACAAGGTTGGACATCGCTGATTTACAGCTGCAAGTGTTTTGTAATTATAGGACATACACAATTGAAGCTTTGAATAGATGTAGACTATCTTTTCTAATGGAAAAGAAATCTGATGTGCTACTCATATGACTTTGTCTACTCTTCTTATAACACTCATTCCTCTATGTTCATGTTAGTCGAGATAAGACATTTACAGAAATACTTTATTACTAATCTTCTTGTAGGTGTAATGTGGGAATAAGCTGGTCGCTAGATGAAGACTTTGAAATTCGGTTCTTTTTTCATCGCCAAGAGATAAAGGAAGTGTGCTAAATAACTATATAGTCTGTGTTTCTGCTTTTTCCGGTTTATAGGGTTACCACTAACTTACTGATATCTAGGAAATTCATAGGAATTGAGGCAAAGAAGAGATAAGCAAAGCTTTAGATAACACCTGTAAATTAAGTAAATTCTCCTGTTTTTAGATTTCTCTAAAACTGTAGATATCTCAAATTAACTAAACCAGGTCTAATGATTTTCAAATGAAGAATGAACTCTTTCAAATGTTTTTAAGTTGTACGTTGTAAATGCATTGACAAGTGAATACAACAGATTTCTAAGTTCCAAGTCATGTTGTAACGCGGTTTACAAAATCGATATTTCCAACATGCAGCAGAGTTTATTCGTAGTCACTGTTCCATGTTTTATCGTCTGTAGGACACACAAATAAGCTATGTCTTGAATCCTCACTTGCACTTGTATTTGCGAGCATGTATACAAATGCAAGATAGCATTGATATTGAACAGAGACTGTCAAATACTCAGCTGTATATTGGAAATATCGGTTGTGTAAACCGCGCTGCAGTACGACATGAGACTTACAGATATTGTATTCTCCTAATGCGCTCCTACCATTTCTTCCAAGGCCGTACAAGTAGTAGGAGACTTGGAATAAACAACACGAAAGTTCGTGCCAACTTTTGGCAGAGTTATAAATGCAATACAAGATTTTTCATGACCACCTTTTCGCTCTTTTAAGAGCTACATACGTGCTCAGCAAACTTGGAGCCGAGTCATGCTCAGTCACGACAGTGAATCGCATCTCGTCAGTTCATCACATGAATAACATTTGAACCTCAATTACCCAGTCTAAAACAGTTTCTTAAATAGTTTTAAATAGATTTTACCATTTCTTTTTGTTTAATTTATATGATTTTTCTCAGGAAATAAATAGAAAAAAATTTCCTTTTCAACTTATGATGAGCCAGAGGTTATCAAATCCCAAATTTGCTGATTTTACTCTTCAAAATCAAGACTTTGTAAAGCAAATGTACGTTAAGATATAATGCTTTGCATAGCATACGTTTAAGAAATTTATTTACTACAATCCAGCATGAAAATAAACTTGAAAAACCTATTTGATAACTTTATAGAACGATATTTACGATTATTCTGAAGTGCTGTATTGCAGAATTACCAAGTTTTACACTTTTGATTCAAAATATTTCTCATTAATTAAAATGTCTATTAAATAATAAAGCATTCTTTCTGTATTATTTTCTCTACTACGTATAGCAAGTAGGGGAAGTGTTGTATTCGACCCAAAATTTCAATGTCAAGAAATATGCTTAGCTAAACATTTTTTCTGACCCGCCATTTTTTAAAGTCTAGTGATATATATTTCTCGCCCGTCCGCTTTATTTTAACTACAATGTGGTGATTTTCCCCTTCAGTTTCGCATTATGTATGAAATTAATTCTTTCCATTTCAGTTTTGCTCTGATATGTATGCGAATTTTATACATCATTTCAAACGTGTTATTTAAAGATTCAAATATGCATTTGATTTATTCATTTTTCACAAGAAATAATGCTCAAAAGGGAAGGAATTTTATCACCAACATAAAAACAAAGATGTATTTCTCTGCAGCTAATAACATCAAATTGAACCAAATACTTCAATTTATTTTCAATTTACTTAAATATCAGAGAATACCACTGGTATAGTTTTCTGAAAAATGTGAAGGTAGTTTTAAAAATGCATTTTTCGTTAGTTAAAAAGTGTTTAATTGTTTTATCTAAAAACTGCTTTCGAGCTTTCCCACGGTCTTTATTTATTCATATCAAGTAAACAGATGAAAAATTGAAAAACTTATAAAATTCAGTCTCCGTGTCCCTTAACAGTAGCTGACGGGACTATGCAGATATTGCGGAGGTGCATCAGGGAAGAACTGTGTGTATGTGGGAAGCCAATTTGCCATTTGAAGACATTGCTGGAAGTTATATATTCATATATGAGTAATGTAGAACTGTGCATGTAAATCGCGATGCCACAGAAAGGTGAAAAAGTGAACACACCTCTTCCTTGCTATATGTGAAGGCCATATATTTGAAGAATATAAAAGCAAGAACATCCACTATAAATGTTGTGCAAATAAACGAGTCTAATTGTGACGAAATTGACCCGTTTACGTATTTAGTAGTTTTAATTACCCAAGAAAATGCTGCAGACCCCGACATGAGGCATAAAACTGCAGCAGGCAACAGATGCCTGAGAACCCTAAACAAAACATTGAGCACAAGAAGTATAAGTAAAAAAGCAAAAAGTTACATCTGTATAAAAGTGATAAGACCAATTGCGCTTTACGGCAATGAAACCTGGACGTTGTCCAAGGAACTGGAACAGCAAGCGACGCCATGGGAAATAAGTTCTTAAGAAAAAAACTATGGTCCTAAACATAAGAAAGGTCACTGGAGAATCAGACACAATATTCAATTAAATGCTCAATATAAATCTCATAAACGCTCAGTGTAAGTCTTCCGACATTGTAGCCGAAATTAAATCCCATAGTTTATAATGGTTAGGACACATGATCAAAATGGATAACAACAGAATACCCAAAAATATCTGAATTTAAAACCTGAAGGTAGATGCAACATTGGCTGGATGGAGTAGAGGAAGATATAAGAACTTTAGGAGTGAAGTTGGAGGCAAAAAGCCGTGGACCGTGGTGCCAAAGAAGAACGAGAATGTTCATAGTAATTTATTTTATACTACTTAGGAAACTCGTTTAAAATGCTATAAGTGACTTAAAACGAAAATGACTGACAGTGATGTTTTCATGAGGACGTGGGAGCATAAAACTAAAATTTTAAATAAAAATAATGTTAATGAGGGTAAACAGACTTATATTTTATTCAAAACAAACATATGAAACTTCGAGTGTTCACGCTAAGAGCAATAAAAGATACCCCAAATTTCAGCAGTCTGTCCTCTGGTCCAAGGAAGTCTTATTCTCACCTTGCATTACTCTTGAAATTCTCCACGAATATAGGTTTGTCTGTAGCTTTGCACGAAATATTTTCAAATAATATGCAAAGCACTTTGCTGCTTTTAAGTATTTGGACTACGTTTAAAATTCTCCACAAATATAGCGCGCTCTACTGACGGGTCCTTACTCCCACTCACTCACTCACTCACTCACTCACTGACTCACTCACTCACTGACTCACTCACTCACTGACTCACTCACTCACTCACTCACTCACGCCACAACTATAGGTTTGCTTGTAACTTTGCAGACTATATTTCCACACGATTTGCAAATGTTGTTTTTAAATATCTAATATACTGTGACGCCGGGCTCGGCGCACAACAAAGCACAGACGGGTTTAAGCTACTTCACGCTGCATGCCAGGCCGGCGAGCAAATAATGGCACAAGTTCAAACTTCCTCATACCAATCACGTAAGTGAACATTTAGCTAACAACAACCGAAGCGGCTACACAAAAGGGGTTTTCTCCGGAGCGCCGTGGCGAGTGGTTAGATCGTTCGCCTACCACCTAGGTAGCCCGGGCTCGCATGTGGTATCCTTGGTGGACAAAGCGGCGTCTGGGCGGGTTTTCTCCGGGTTCTCCGGTTTCCCCCGCTACTCATTCCACTATTTGTTCCATAATCACCTATCCATTCATCAATTTCGCCTGCATTTCATATCATCCTCTTCCTCACTATCATACCTAGTGCTTGGCTGACCACCTGCTTCCAGGTCTTCACTCTGTCTGGTCCAGAGGTTCCTCTGTTCCCCGACAGGCGTCTGACCCTAGGCACTGGCTTGTAAGTCCTAGGGGGTGTATGTCCTACATAAGGGGAGGATAACCAGATAAAGAAGCAGCCTTCGAGGAAGACCTGGTTGCATCTCCGGCGGCGTGTGTGAAGGAGTTCGCGAAAGATCCGTGTGAGGCCAGGAGACAGCGGTGAGTGAGTGTACAATTAAAGGCATGAGTCGGTCTGTGTGTGCGCGTGCGTGTGGCTGCGGGCGCGTGTGACGTCTTAAGAAGATTTAACAAGCGTCTAGTGACTATATCAGAGGCAGAGGAAGTGAAGAAAGACACTGAAAGGACTGAGTTGTGATAGCACGAAAGACTATAGACTGCGTTAACGACGAAAACAAAACTGGGTATTAGCGATAAAAGTTTAGAAGACAATAAATTGATAGAAAAGCAGCCGGACTGATTTTGTCACTTTGTAAGCAAAACGCGGAAACAGAATTCACCTAAGAAACAATAAATATGTCAATGAGGTACAAAACCCCATTATTTCTGAAAGAAATCGGTTAAGCATGTATTCATACTAATATTTATGATACAATTTATTTGCAGGAGCGCTCAGGAAATGCCACCTAACGGTGAAAACTTGTAAATATACCAGTGCAGCACGTGTGCCAATTAATAAGCTTCACATTAGCATTCTGAAGAACACTTTAGTTGATTTTATAGTTTAAGTATAGATAACAATCTAGATAGGCGTTTCGAAGCTGTGTGTTTGCATACAGTTAAGAATATTGCTTATGCTGGAAATGAGCAGAACAGGAAAATTACTGTTTTACTGTATCAAAAAGATAAACTAAAAATGGAGAACTCTTATGGAAGGTCCAGAGCAGTTTAGTGATGCCTGATGCATACACCTAGTCTCTAATTAACTCGCAGTATCCGTGTCCGCTTGATTTACAGCACTATACTCAACTATTTTACCTCATCACACACAGGCTGTAATTTTGCATGCCCTCGTTTCCTGGGAGACAACCCACAATTACACCCGAGTCGTTGCGAATCAGCGTCTCTAACGTCCCTAGCACTTCTTCTTCGCAATTTTCTAATCTGTTAGTCACATTCACATCTATAAAGCATATCTTGCTGGCTTCGTGATGTTAGATTTCCTCTCACTTCATGCGCATCATCCTTCATCAGTGTTTTTTACTCTCTACTACGTGCAGTAAGTAGCGGAAGTATTGTATTGCATCCAAAAATACGATGTCGAGATTTCACCGTAAATATGTTTTGAGGTCCCTTGAGTACCAAAAAAGCATTTTTAGAAAAAGGTCCATGTCTGCGTCTGTCTATGAACACCATAACTAAAAAATCTGATGTGTTACACTCACATGACTTTCTCTACTCTTGTACTAACCATTCTTACAAACTCTTATTCCTATATCTTCTTCGTATTAGTTAAGATAAACATTTGTACAAATTATCTTATTGTTTATTTCCTTGTAGGTACAAGGGGAATATTAGGATACAGTAGGCTTTTTGCGATAGTCAAATGTTTTAAAGGTTTGAGATTCTGTTGATATTGCACACTTAACATATAAAAAAATGAACAACGATGATCCATTTCATGGAAGTTCTAAGTTTTCCAAAACTCACACACATAACAAGGAATATCTCCGAAATGGTTCAACCTACAAGAAAATTTATTCTGACATAAATTGTGTATTTTAGCAAGATCTACATTTTTTGTATAGTATGATTTGGTCTATCTCTAACGGTTTACGAGTTATGCAAAAGTCGTCCAGAGTAAATACGACTACAGGGGCTATAGCCAGAAAATTCAAGATATACATTTCATTTGTCATAAAAATATCTCAAACATATGACATTTTAATCAAAATCGTTAGAGCCATTTTTAAGAAAATCAAATTTTTCGAAAAATGTTCCATTATTGAAAGACATTAAACTTAAATACCAACTTTGGTTTTTAACCGACTTTTCGTTTTTGAGTTATGCTGTTCACAGACTGACAGACACACAGACTGACATACAGACACACACACACGGACCTTTTTCTAAAAATGCTTCTTTTGGATTCAGAGGGCCTCAAAACATATATTTTCGGTGAAATCTCGACATCGAATTTTTGGGTGGAATACAATACTTCCCTTACCAGTAGAGAAAGTAAAAACGAAGAGTTGTTAAAAACCACGGTTGATATTTAAGTTTAATTATCTTTCAAGGATGCAATACGAAGATTTTGAAGAAAACTCCTCCACCTTAAACCATACTTTACATGGAAAAGTTTTCTAAAATGTTTATTTTCTCATAAATGGTTCTAACAATATTGATTAAAATGGTATATGTTTAAGATATTTTGATGGCAAATGAAATATATATTTTAGCCCATATAGTCCTGTTGACTCTTGATGACTTTTGCATAGTTGGGAAACCGTAAAAGAGGCCAAATCTTACTATACAAAAAATGTAGATCTCGTTAACCCTTTCATGCCTGAATTATTTTGCTACTTATGCCGTTCTTCCTCTAATTCGAAACCGGTTTAGATTAGGCGGTCTGGGACACCTTCAGCCTGCTGGCTTGAATAGCCATGATCGTTGAGGCAACACGTAGTGCACTGGCCATGCACTCAAAGCCTGAGGTCGTGAGTTCGAGTCTCGGCAACCGCAGTCAAATGTGCCTGCGGTAAAGAACGGGGAGGGCCCACGTAAAATAATCGGTGTGATGGCACGTGTGGATGATGACGGGGTATCATTTGACTGCGGTTAAAGGGTTAAAACACTTATTTTTGTGAGTTTCGCAATACTTTGAACTTTTCTCAAATGAAAGGTCGTTATTCAGTTTTTTCAAATCTCTTGGTCGTACAAACAGAATGAAATTTCAAGTTCAGCGGCCAGCTTTAAAGGATCTGACTATGGTTCCGAGCCTACTGTATTCTCATGTCCCCCTTACACCTACAAAGAAATAAGCAATAAGATGATTTCTGCAAATCTTTATCTCAACTATCATGAAGGAGATAGAGGAGTAAGAGTTTGTGAGTATAGTTAGCACAAGAGTAGAGGAAGTCATGTGACTGCAACACATAAGCTTTTTTAAACTTTATTTCACACTGTCTTTAAAACACATATCCCACACTTTTTAAGGCATTTGTTTCTACTTTGGTTTGTTTTAGTTACCAGGAATGATAGAGAATTTGAGTGCAGGAAACTACATCCATAAAAACCTTCCTGCAAGTTATTGGAAAGAATATCAAAATGCAATTAAAGCGTGCTCATCTTAAACACCATTTTTCAGAGCCAGATATTCCTTTCTGAAACAATAACCAGAATTCTTTTCATCTGATTCATCTGATGGAGAAAAGATGGTGACTGAAATGCAGTTGTTTGTTCTGTTCCTAATATAATTTACTGTAGACGTATATACTAGAGCTCGGCCATCTGCGTGTGCTGGAGATAACCATTTTAACTAATATTACTAACAGATAGCAGCATTAAACTTTAGTTTTGTTTGTTTTGGAAAAGAAATACGAATATGAACATTTAATTGGAAATGGGTAATAGAGTTGTCACATTTTTTTGTGGAATTTATAATTAAAAGACCTTCGTTATTTGAAAAAGTAAAAGTATCAATATTCTGAAAATAATACGAGATAGTAAGAACGTGATTTGTCCTGAAAGGTTGTTTTATATTAAAATATAAGATTAGTAAGGAGCACTCCACTGGTGCTCCGTCCTCATCCCATGGTTCATCCATATGGACTGTCTGTGGTGCCTTATGTAGTAAAAGTGGGCATTAAACAGTACAAAAAAATCATAACGCTCCCCTCAGCCTACCAACAGAACGAGCGTAACGCGTCATGGTTTAGGTCGTACACATCGCCTCGAACCTTCCAGTTAGGAGTTTCCCTAACATGGGGAGAGGACGTCAGAAGAAGCAATCACCGGCTGCCGATGAAGCGACCAGTTCGGAAGCTGAATCGGCAACCGTCAACATCGCAGCAGCTGAAGCTAATTGCGCGGCCGCTGCGCCATCTACCTCGCAGCTGGAAGGCTCTACAGCGGTCTCAATCGAAACCGCGATGCCATATCCCGCAGTTTCTCCTGCTGATGTACGGGACCCGCACCGTGCCGAACACAGTGCCGTGGTTGTGGAAGTACATATACAGCTACCAACACAGATGCTCCAAGACTACGTAAAACAACGCTGGCCTTCAGTCATGGAGGAACCAAGATCCGCACCCGAAAAGGTCCAACTCCTCTTGTGCGGCTTGTCTTTACGACGACGCTCTTGCCTCCGAGTTGGTTCTCCTAGGCCAACTCCTGAGAATAGAGTCCAACTGGACATTCCTGGACGCCGTCCTGCCTCTACTGCTGCCTTTACGGGCACAACGCGGATAGATGTACTTCACCACCGAGGTCCCACTGCTGCCTGCAGCATGACCTTAAACCACGACGACACCAGTTCTGCTGGGGTACGACCACTTCACCGGGTAAGCTTGTTGCCCAGTGCGTCCAAGCCGTCACGAGTCACCGTAGCAGCCACGGTCCACACAGCATGCTCGCCTGCCGCGGGTTAGAGTAAACCCAACTATATCCCAGGATGAGCCCGCAACTACCGGTGCCATCCATACCACACCACACCTGAGCCTGTGAGAAGCTGCAGGATCACAGGTTGAGACAGTCAACCTCTCCACCAAGATTACTGCGCTCTAGGAGGCAGTGAGTCAACTCAGCCTCAGTCTCACTATCCACTACGCAAAGTTCAAGGTATTCCATACAGTGCTGGACTTCGAACGCCCAGCCACGCATCAAGACATCTCTACGCGGCTGGATGAGCATTATCTTCTTCTTCTTCTTATTCTTCTTAATATTCTTATTCTTATTCTTATTCTCCTTCTCCTTCTCCCTCTCCTTCTCCTCCTCCTTCTCCTCCTTCTCCTCCTCCTTCTCCTCCTTCTCCTTCTTCTCCTTCGCCTTCTTGTCCTTCTCCTTCTTCTCCTTCTTATCCTTCTTGTCCTTCTTGTCCTTCTTGTCCTTCTTGTCCTTCTTCTTCTTCTTCTTCTTCTTCTTCTTCTTCTTCTTCTTCTTCTTCTTCTTATTATTATTATTATTATTATTATTATTATTATTATTATTATTATTATTATTATTATTATTATTATTAAAGAAAGCATGGACATAGAAAATAACAAAAGTAAACATTTAGTAATAAGAGGCAGGTAGTGTTCTAAATGCAGCCAGCTACTAACCCTAATTTTGTAATGTGTTGTTTACAATATTTTATCTACGTTAAGAGTATTTTAGAATGTACTGTTTATTTAGTATATTAAATGAAATTTAGTTATTGTGGAAACGATATTTTTTAAGAAACATTAATGTGGAATTTAAAAAAAAAAAGATGGTATACATTGAGAAAGATTGTTATATTCCGTAATTTTTAATGCTGTTTCATATGTGAATTTAAAGTAAAATTGAGTTTCAAGAAGTTGGAATACCCACTCAAGTAAATTAGATTATAAGGAATCGTGCAACAAAATGTCTTTAGTCTGGAAGCTTGCCTTATAACAGGCTAACGTCATTTCGTGTCGTTTCGAGGAACAAGTGAAGTTGGTAGCGGTGGCGGTGGCGGCGGCGGCGGCGGCGGCGGCGGAGGCGGTGGTGGTGGCGGTGGCGGTGGTTCATCGTTCGTTATATTTAAATGTTTATTTTCTTGATTAGCTTTCAAATATTGTGTTTTAAAGCTTTAACTGAGTAATCACGACCTAATATGAACATGAATAACTACACATCACAGAAAATGGAGAGTATATTAACGTGAATGATGCAGGCTTGTACCTATATCTATATTATTTGCGGTAATTTCGCATTTTTTAAAACTGGAGAATTTTAGGTAACGTTTAATGTTCAACAGAAGTAACATGCTTGGTATACATATGGACATATTTTGTGAGTTTGTATATAAAGAAGTTAATTAACTTAGTAAATCTTTTCCAGCATTTGCAAAACATTGAAGAATTACAACTTACTCACTAGTGTATCAAACTTGTCTTATTTTATTAAAATCTTTACAGCTGCTTTGAGAATATAAATTGTAGTGCAAATTGTATCCTTATAAAATGTTCTTTCGTTTGAGAAAAAATGTCCGGTTGAAATTAAATTTTTAAAAATTAGGACATTCAATTTTTAGTTCCTTTACATTAAATTAAATTTAACGAAAGTAAAACCCTAAAGAGGTTCAAGAAATCGTATTCTTAGTTTTGAATGATGGGCTCTTAATGCCAGTTTATATCACCATTTCTTGACTGATTTCTTCAGCAGTTTGCACCGCATACATTTGAACTCTCATTTGTAATACGGTACAAAACAAGTTTGATTTAGTAAAATAGAGCCGTTACAGTGGATATCTGAAGGCTATGAACGAAGTCATCCTGTTTACCACACCGTTGTTCTTCTTCTCTATCGCTTGGTTGAACATCTTCCTCCTCCGGCCAAACAGAGTGAACGTCTATATTATTAACTTGAATGGAGATTACACATTTGCTTTCTACAAACCTGTAGCTATCCGTTCTTTCGTGTGCACTGCTGGTATATATTAACATGTCAAATGCGTAACTGTGCATGCTAGGAATGAGACCTCGATATATTTTCCTGCTGAAAAAGATAACTTCATAACATTTAAATAAAATTGTTCACAACCGGGACTGACACTTTCCTTTTCCAAATTATCACTTGATTTCGTGCATGATCCTAGATGTAACTCAAGCATTTGACATGGTAAGATTGCTTGGTTAGATAAGATTGCTTCAAAATAAAAATACTGATACTAAAATAGCAATTCTTATTAAAGAACTAAATACTATGATGTTGCAAGAGTACTAACGCATGCAAAATTAACAGAACAGGCTCCTGTATCAGGCGATTTGGCTAGGAAATGGTCTAAGTTAAATGTTATTTAATGTAATAAAGAATGGAATCCTAGGAGAAACAAAGCAAATTAGAACATGATAGTTATAAACTGGCGAACAAGGACTTAAATACTATTCTATGCTCACTAGATCAAAATAACCTGCTAGATGTAAACATAACAAGTAACGAGTATCAACTATTTGGATGTTAATATTACAAGCAACAATAATTTAATTGCAGGAGTGAAATCACAAATAAAATGGACAAGCATATAAGTAAAGAGAGCAAAATCAGAATATGTAAGACTTACAGGACCAGTGACGGGAATACAACGGAAACAAGAGCCGACACAGATAAAACAGAACAACTTATTAGAACAAATGAAATTAAAACACTAAGATTAAAACAGGATATGTATTTTATGATAAGAAGAGTAATGCGAGAATAAAGAGAATATATGGAATTACAGACGATTCGACATGGATTAAATGAAGGAGAAAGGAGTAGAGAGAACTTGTTAATAGAATGAGTGAAGATCGACTACCGACATTGCCACGACTAAATTCAAATCAAGCAAACCACGACCAGCCGGAAGAAATACAGTTTATTTCGTTAGAATAAGGCGGTTGAAGCATAAAGGACATTGTCCTAAATTAAGAAAAAGTGTCACTGGTGTCTACTACCTGTGTGTCGTGCCTATGTGGACAAGAAAAAGCATTAGAGCTAGACTATCTGCAACTCTACTCGCACACATTCTCTTGAGCTCTTCGATAGCATTGTTGCCGTAGACGGGAATACGCTTTTTATGTCTGTTAGGGAGTCGTACCTAATTATATCATAGAAGGCTGTGAGTATGACTTTTCGCCATTGCTACTCTAGGTTAACCAACTATTGGATTAAAAAGATTATACTTCGTATATTTAACAGATTATCTTAAATAATTTATGCTTATTTCTCTGACAATTAATGAAAGCGTACTTTAAGCGTATTAGAATGAAATGAGGTTGGATTAGAGAATAGCAACAAATATAACACGATATAGCTATATGCACTAGTGGTAACACTGGAGCATGGACGGCACTAAGCCCTAGGATAGCATAGATAACATAGACAAGGTTCGGAGTGGAGACTTAGCACCTCAACCAATAAAATCTTCTGTGCTTGTGCTTCTGACGAGACGCCCCCCCCCCCCCGCGAGGGAGGGGTGAAGTGACAGGATGCGAGGGGTGGTTAGACTTGTGGGACGACAGAGTCCCTAACGGTAACAGATTTAAACTTCCCGGTAGAGGCTCGCACTCCGGCTCTCCTAGGTCCTTAGGTGGTCCGGAACTTGGAAATTCCCCCGATCCAGAAGATTAGGATTTAAAGAGGGTAAACACCGGCCCATGCATGGCGAGACTCCCGCCGACACTTAGAACCCTGAAACATTCCAGCAGGTGAAAGGTGAAGTGAAATGAGAAGCGCGGTGAAACGAAGGGACAGCGAATTCGGGTAACTTTGTGTGTGAAACTTTGGATCGCAGCATTGAATATCCAATTTGACATTTACCTAATGTAAAATAAGCACACGACTTTGATCTCACATTCCCCAAATAAGAGCAACAGATAAACTAGTTTGGTTAGATTAATACTTATTCTGTTTTTAAGTTTTCTCTTCCAAGAGGTTAAGTTTTCTTAAATAAGAAAACCGATGTATAAATACAGTGCCCTTTAAGATACTCTAGGTTTATACGTAAATAGGGAATAAAAAGGGGGTTCGTTTCGGAAATCTGCATAATAAATGTCTGTAGCACGATAAGACAACTCGATTGTGTGTATTTAGCTTCGTTTCTTTTCACCTCCCTTTTTTTATTTAATTCTGGTTGTAATTTATTGAAAAAACCACAGTATTTTTAAATACAGCAACACGAATAAAAATATAGTATACTTAAAAGTATTTTCTGAAAGCCTTTGGGCAGAATGAAATGACTTACTTTTTAACTGCACGCAAACCACTTGCCTGTCCGGTAGCAAACCGCTAACATCTATGTATCTTACGGGAACTTTGCATTCCGTGTGGTGACATCACTCACTTGCACTACTGTGGTGATCTAACTTATGTGATTTGTGCTACTAATTCTCAGGTCAAGGTAAACAGCCACCATACCTCTGCAGTACACAGCATTGAACGCTAAAATGTGCACAGAAAACAGAGGAAATGCTTTTAATTATGCATACTATTCCTTGTTTTCAAGTATCACTTATTTTTTCACACTGTGGTAGAAAAGTTACCATTTAGGTTAAGGTAACTCAGTTTTGAAAACTCACTATCTAGTGATTCACTAACTTAGCCGAGAATGACGTAGCACTCATTTTTATCGAAATCCACCTTTTCTTGAGCTTCTCGTAAATAATCCGGCAGTCAAAGGTTTCTCGAACAATTTGGAAACGCTTTGTTCTGCCACGCTTATAGTCGACTTTGTCTTGACCACTTTCAACTGATTTTCTGTATAACAAGAGAAAATCTAAACACATGTAATTCTAGATTTCGTTTGCCTCAGTTAGCAGAAAGTCGAACTGAGCTAATATAATGAATATATTTTAGATTATTTTCTATAGAATTTAACATTTGTGGTCAAATCGTTGCGATATAGTACATATTTAAGTTCATATTTTATTTATGAAATAGACCAGATAAATATCACTCGACGGTCTGATCGGTTAGGTCAAACGTCTTATCATATTACTTGTGATAATTCCTCTTTCGAACGTTTAAAACTAGTCTAAAACAGTATAGTTCAACATGGCAACTTCACTTCGGTTATGAGGAAGTATGAGCTAACTTTGTGAATCCCCTGAAGATAACTGGAGGCTAGCGTGACCCATCGTTAATAATAAACTTCATTCATCACCTAAGGTATGTTAGCCAAACAAAATGTAGAACTTGAAGAAGAAGAAATGCGGTAGGACACTGAATTATCCACCAAATGTTTCCTATCCCAACAGCTTAACCAGTTGAGAGAACTTGTCCTGTTCGTCAACGTTAGGCACATGGTCGCGATAGCTTTTCTACTGCTTATGTAGGTTAGGAATGAAGTGTCTGTCGGAGGACTTGCTTATGGGGAAGCAGTAACCATTCACCTCGTGCTCTGAATACTAACAAGGTGGACCACATAAAACAGCTACCTGTCACAGATCGTACGCGCGCGACTCAGACTACCGGCAAAAATCCTTTTTATGCTCCTCGGCGACAACCTTCTAGTAATTTATGTTATTGTTGTAAAATTAGATGTCCAGGATACTAGAAATTATGATATACTTTACTGAAGAGTGCTTAACTGGAGAGAAATCAAATACCTATCGATTTCTGCTTCACTGCATTCCTATTAGAACCCTGAGTTCTCTATTATAAGCCCCACAATAAATCTTACCGTTCATCGTAAATATCTGCTTCATTTGTTATTACGTCATTTGTATTCACTATATGTTGCCGATATGACTATTATCCAGCCAAAAGCCAAACTTCTTCATATTTCTTGTACGCTGATTGTTTTTATTTTACACAATATAAAATGTAGAAACACGTAAAAGATCAAATAGAGAGAAGTACGTTAAGAGATAGCAAATTAAAAATGCACATGTATGAATTTTGTGACATCTTATTTTAATATGTTTGATAGGTTTACAATAATTACATGGTTGTTTCTCGTTCTTTTACACCAATTCTTGCTTTTTCTCCGGGTTCTCCGCTTTTCCCCGCAACTCATTCCACCAACTGTTCCATCATCACATTTCCCTTCATTCGTTTCGACTGTATTTTCTTCCTCACACTCTTACCTGGTGCTGGTATGACCACCCGCTTCCAGGTCTTCATTCTGTCCGGTCCATAGGTTCGTCTGCTCCACGACAGGCGTCTGACCCTAGGGACAGGCTTGTAAGCCTAGAATGTGTCACCAAATGATGAAGATGAAGTTATCTCCATATAAATTATTGATAACCTTAGAGAAAGATTATGTATTTCATTAATCACTGGTAGAACTGATAGCGGGAAAAAATGGAGATATTTTAATGCATCCTCATGCGAGAGCACTTTATGAAACTGGATTAAAAATTAACTACAACTTTCCCCGAATTTACATTTATTTAGAATTTTATTCCAGTTACCAAAACTAATAAATACAGAACGCCGGATGAAAAGAGTATAAACTCTACTAAATTATATGCCTGAGAATAACCTGTGCAGACCTCTGTATTTTGAACGAAATGTTTATAATTGATAAAACGTACGACATAGGGAAAATCTCACTACAAAGGTATAGTTCTAGTAAAACACGCAATTTACTTCAAATAAACTTTGTGGCGTTAACTATTTCTAAAATATTCTTTGCTATTGGTTTGAAATTTCAAATGGTTTTCACTTTCTTAATCGGAAGTTCCTGTTTTCTTTCCCTTCTTTCTCTGTTTATACTCATTTAATGTTGGCTGTTAATGCAATATCTATAATTACCAAAACCTATTCACTGTAGTTTTATACATAAACAGAATTCTTTTCTCCATATGTGTGTCAAACACTTATAGTTATTTAATATGTGAAATAGATGAGTATAAACTGGCATATAATGAACGACTTGGTTCTCAATCATATTTTGTTCACATTTTCGACTGATTTTGAACAGTTTATTGCAGTACTGCTTCGGGATTTCCGAAAACTAAAATACCTGGATACAACTTCCAACTTATCGCAAAATGTACTTAAATAAGGTTAAGAAAGGGTGTTCGTCAGCTTGAGACATAATCTAAAGCCTTTTATAGACATAAATTGTTACTAGTTTAATGGAGTGCTTTTTCAGAACTAAATTGGTCGATTTAAATGGATAAGTACTACATGAATCCGTGATCTGAAAAACTCGCATAAATCTCCAACAATCTGCCACTACGCTATCCGCATCACACTACATCAATTTAGCGCCCACATTATTTTGTAGTTTTCACTGCCAAACGCGCCCAGGTAATCGTGACGAAGTAAAATACAGATGGTGTAAAATATTTTGCAGACTCACTTGAAATGAAGGTATGATAGCAAAGAAATTGCTTTCACTTCCTTGGATCGGAAGCAATGTCTTAAGGCAGTACAGTCCAAGCTGGCATTAGCACACAAATGGTTGCATCACGTATGCGTTTGTGGTTACCACTTTCAGTTTTATATTAAAGTGAAGTGCATACACTGAGCATAAATGGGAACCATATAGTTCGTTCACATATGTCTTAACGCTTTTGATCTGCAAGTACAGAACATAATTCATTGCACCCAAGAATTCCATAACAAGGTTTCACGTAATATACACGTTTTGAGCACCATATTTAGAACAAGGTCCGCATGTACATGTCCGTGTGCCTATGAATAGCATAACTCAAAAACGAAAAATCCATTTAATACCAAACTTGGTTTTTAAGTTGAGCATCTTCCAAGGAGCAAGCAATACAAGTGAAAGAGGAGACCTTCAAGAAGTGAAACGTGTGCTGGGGAAGAGAGTGTTGACCTAACCCCAAGAACAGGTCAGTTTTTAAGGTCAGTTGTCTTCTTTAGATTTGGCAAACAATGTATTTAGGATAGGTTAGGACGTCGCGGAGGAGATTCGGCACGTCGACCTTGAAGATATTTTGCACCTATACCCCTTGTGGGTAACCTCCGGGACGAAGGATCAGGTGAGAGGAGACAGAGAGCGGCCGACCCAAGAGTAGCGACAGAGCAGAGGGCAGCGTTCCTACAATTTAGAGATTAAAACTCCCCAGCGGTCTTAGACATCCCACAGGGGGTTCGACAAACATGCCGCCGAAGGACGTAGGTGATTAGAGAGCATATTTTTCCCTGCCATGCAACGCCGAGACCCTCGCCGACACTTACTACCCTGAAACAGTCCAGCCAGATGAAGGGTGAAACAAAATGACAAGTCAGATGAAATGGAGTGACAGGAAACTCGGAGGGGGGGGGCGTATAATGAAGCTATCCAGCATTCACCTCTCGACATGGGGTAACCTCCGAAAAAAAAAAATACCCATGTGTCAGAATCGCTAGCCGCTGGGGTCGAACCTGCTACCTCCCGAATGCGGACCACAGACGACACGCCTGAGTCATCCCGCCTTTAACAATGTAGTTAGTTGTTACTCAAGTTTCGACATCACTAAGGTGTGCATTATAAGCCGTCTGACTTTAAAGAACTCGTTCTAAATCCAGATTACGTAACAAATATGTTGATAGGAACTGTTAAGTTACAAAATATGCTTAATTTATGTTTCTACGCCTGCGTTTAGAAGTGGGTCCAGCTTCTGGCAAGCAGCAGGCGTTAGAAGCAATTGCTCTACCCGATAGCAAATATTTATGAGCGAAAATACGTTGCGTATTTGAGAGTCCAGCTGGCTTTGTAGGTTCAATAGCAGCCTTAAGAAACTACTTTTTCTATTTACATTCGGCATAAGATTTAATCTAAGTAGACCTGATATTCGGAGAAGATAGCATCATCTGCAGCTTTTTAGTACCTACTCTCCGCTCATTAAAATCCCTGACAGGTTGCACGCATGTACGGGATACCCAGTCGCTTAGGGCGGTGCAAACTGTTTTAACGGAATTTCCCGATTCTTATCTCCATAGCTCTACGTAGCACCAGCTAATTAACTTAAAATATGCATAAACGATTTAAAAATGTATATATTTACATATCTACTTATACAGACTGAGTTTTTGTTTCATATATTCACAAGTCTTGGACAATAGCTTATTATGTATGAAGTATACAAAATAATGTTTTATCAGATGAACTAAATTTTTCAGAATCCGAAATCCTAGATGACTCCGTTAATGATGTGAAAATGCAGGATATTCCACCAGCAATCATAACTGCCTTGCTATTAATCACTGCATTATGAAAATTGGATATATTTTACTCTCAAATATAATACATCTTTGTGGGGAATTTCAATAAAGTTGAACAAATATTTTTTACGAAACTAGATAGGTAGTTTTCCAAAATTAAAAAAAAAAAAAAAATAAATAAATGTCAGAAATAACATTAAGGTAATTAGCTGAACTATTATGCACTGCTTATTTAATTATAGTAAAACAATTCATGACTCCGTAGTGGTAGCGGACTTACCTCTGGCGCAGAGGACCTAGGTTCGATCCCCGGTACCAGCATGGGGATTTTCCCCCCGCTGGGAGCTCTAGCACGGGGTGCACTTAGCCTCGTTAGGTCCCGTAGGGACCAACTGAGAAGTAACTGCCCCAGGTCGTGAGGGCCGCATAACTGGCCGGGAGGGCTCGAGGTGCTGACCACGTCTCAGCTCCACCCCCCAGTACTGCACTCCACCAATGACGCCTGTAATGGGCAGAGGTGGGGGACGCAGCGACTGGGCAGCAAGCCAAGGCTCTTCCTGGGTTGTAGCGCTAAGGGTTTAATCATTTTTTTAAATAATTCATTGTAAGGATTTTGGTTTTTAATGTTTGGTTTACCTTATAATTTTTTTAAAAAATAATATTCCAAACTTGATACATTTTTCTAATGTGCGTACACTGCTAACAAGTATGAAATATAATAGCTATCGAATCCTTGCATGGATTTGAAGAATATAATTAATATAATTACAAAATTTCATCAGTCTCTCTCATAGTTTGTGAGCAAATGGTATATACTTTTTAAAAAGTCAACTTTCGAAGATGGAGCACGAAGTTGAGGTTTACATGACAATAACAATTTTTTTAACTAATTTTAAAGACACTAGGGAGTAGATTGATTGCGAAAAATCAATTCTTGATTTCTAATTAAGAAAAATTATACTGTGCTTCAGCTTTGAAATTATATGTAAAATAGGTCAGGGGTGACAGGTGACAAGAATAAAAAAAAAAAAAAAATGCTTTTCCTACTTCCGAACGCGAACCTCTGACCACCTCAGTGAATCTTAAATCGTTCAGCCATCCGAAGAAGTTTTGCAACATATATCGGAAACTTATAAATCTCGATGTTGAAGCAAGTAGTGTTTGCTTTGTTATCCAGTGGGTTAATCATTTTTGTAAGAATACATGGTGTGCTTTATACTCCTATTGTGAAAAGTATTCAACATATTTATTATATTATAGTCTAATCCAAATTTTAGGCATAATAAAGCATTAAACAATAGTAAAATACACAAACATTTAAATCATACTCACTCCAAATTTTAATTAAATTAAGGCATTTTCTGAAGGAATTTCAAAATAGAACTTCGAGTACTTGTTATTTAAACTTCAGAGAACCAAATCAAATTAAAATGAAAAAAAAAATTAAAAATTCGACCGTTTTAATTGACATCTCCCCTTGAAACTCCTGCATAGGTGTGCATACAATAGTGTTTAGGTAACTCAAACACTAATTTTAAGTATTAAATCTCTGAAGTTAATCTAGTAAAAGGAGCTGTGTGTTTAGACTTTTGATGGAAATACCAGTCATAAGGATATCTCTGGACCGTAAAATAAAGATAAAAAAGCGAATGTGTCTGTAAATACTGTATCTCGAAAATAGAAGAGCGCAATAAATATTAAACTTCTTGTTCTTCTTTACTGTTTACACTTCTCGTGTGGAGGAGTTACACTTGCAAGTGAGTGCCTGGGGTCAGATGTCTGTCGAGGAGCAGACAAACTCTGGATCAGAGAGAGTAGCCAGGATAGACGATCAGCCTGAAATCTGATATGAGGATGAGGAAGGAAATGACATGAATAAGGGTGAAATGGATGAAAGGAAAGGTGATGATGGAGCAGTTGGTGGAATGAATAGCTAGGGAAACTGGAGAACTCGGGGGAACTCCCGGCCAGCTACCAACTTGCCACCTTGTCCATCACAGGATAGAACCTTTTGGTGCTTATCCGATTTTTCTTTTTGAGGTGTCTGCTCTTCACAACCGCACAGATACTTTGTGTGTGTGTGTGTGTGTGTGTGTGTGTGTGTGTGTGTGTGTGTGTGTGTGTGTGTGTGTGTGTGTGAAAATTTGACATGTAAAAACTGACTATACATTTATATATTTAGAGGAGTATTCAGTTTTATGTTTGTTTCCTCAGAAACCCCTCGCTTATCTTTAGGCTAATAAACTCAGAAGTGTAAAATTTGTTATGTTAACTTTGAACAAGAGCTGTGCTACCTCAAAAATAGATTGAAAGTAACAGCTCATGACATCTTTCATCCAACTAGGGCCCCAATGACCTAGTTGTCGACGAGCTCTTAAAACCTACACACTCACTCACTCACTCACTCATTCAACTATACTTTAGTACTATAATTTCTTCAATGTAGTGTTAATAGATTTTGTCAATAAAATACACTCGCTTAAACCCAATTGAAAAATGTATCTTATATGAAAAAATAAAATAAATATACCGAAGAACATCATTATTAAGAGATAATATAGATATCATTTGTACAACAAAATTAACTTCAAAATAAAAGTCTAGAAACAGCCCTCATTAAAACGTGTTCTGTAGAAAATAGGAATTAAAACCATCGAATTATTAATGTAGCCTCCCTGAGAGGAAAATTCTTAATAGTCGTGTACCTTGAAGGAAGTCTTAATTCTTGAATCCTTATTACCGTCATGGTTAATTTTGAAGTTTGTGTTCTTAAACACTTGGCAGGCTCTCATTTTCTGAAGCAGCCCTTAGGGTTCGAAGGGGATCATAGTAAAGATATTGATGACCTTGAAACGCCACACGCTGTTGCCCGTAACCAGCAAAGGGCTATAGTGTGCAAGACTAGTTGGTTTTAAGTAGGTACCTATTTGAGACCTGAAATTACAGCTGATCTCCCCAACGTATGATGAAATTTGTCGCAAGTGTGACTGGAAGTATGTGAAACTTGGGAAAAAGATCTGATGTGTTGCACTCACACGACTTTACCTACTCTTGTATTAACTATTCCTACAAACTCTTGCTCCTTTATCTTCTTCATGTTAGTCGAGACAAACACTTATGGAAACCATCTTGTTGATTTTATTGAAGCCGCAAGGTGATTTGGAGATACAGCGGGCTTTGAGCGATAGTCAACCCTTTTAAAACTTTCAAATTTCGTTCTATTTGCATGGCCAAGGGATGAAAAAGTGAATAATTACCTATTTCAAAAAAAGTTTTAAACTATTGTAAAACTCACACAAATAAAAAGGGAAATCTCCGAAATGGTTCACTCCAGAAAAAATGCATTTGGACATAACTTGTATGTTTTAACGAAATCTACATTTTCTTCACAGTAAGATTTGGTCTATCCCTTACGGCTTACCCGTTATGCAAGTCTTCAAGAATAAACAAGACTACATAGGCTATAGCCAGAAAATTCAAAATATACATTTCATTTGCCATAAAATATCTTAAACATGTGGCATTTTAATCAAAATCGTTGGTCATTATTGAGAAAATAAAAAGCTTCGAAAAATTTTCCTGTAAAGGGTAGCTTGCGATAAAGGAATTTTCTTCAAAATCTTCGTGTCACAACCTTGAAAGATCTTAAGCTTAAATACCAAATTTGGTTTTTTAACAGACTTTGAATTTTTGGGTTATGCTATTTACAGACACAGACACACATACATACAGACGCACACGTACCGTTTTCTAAAAATGCTTTTCTTATTCAGGGGACCTCAAAACATTTTCGGTGAAATCTCAACACCGAAAGTAGTTGAGAAAGTAATAAACCTTGTGTTTGATGACAACGCCAGTTCCTGTCTCTCCGGAGTTATTGGATAGATGCCTATCATGAGGTGTTTTAATTAGAACCACGCAACACACACTTCTGCACAGATCCAAGGTAAGTTCTACAGTGAATGTTCAGCACGAAGAGTGAAAACTTCTGAGTACTTTCAATTTGAACCATTTATCAGAATCAATGCAGCGAGGAGCTGGAAGTTAACAATCAAAGGATAGCCGCTTGTGTGCTCGCATCTGTCGTTCCCTCCGGTCGTCAGGTGGTCGGTCATGTTTGGGGTTTCTCCGGCAAATAGAAACCCCTACCTTGAGAGGGGCGGCTTCTTGGTCCACGAGGAAAGCAGCAGCTGGAGTCAAATAAAAAAGTGAGCAGGTGTTTCGACATATCTTCAAGCCGGCAGGCAGCCCATCAAGGCCATCGCCATCAAACAAAACCCACACAGGTCCTTCACCCTGGACTCCATCCAGTGCGTAGTAAACTACCTCGTGGGGTCTTTATATCCGCAATCAACACTCCTTTAATGTCAAGACCATTTGGAGGGAGTCGTAGGTGCAAAAACACAAGGTTACAAACATATATTGTAATAGGTCTCACTATCTGAAGGACAAAAACTACAACATCAATGCTCGTTGTTCTGTCTCTGAAGCCAAAATTATAGGCCTCTTGCATTCCATGTCCATATTCACAAGAATTATATTCATTCTACTTTTTGTCGAAAATCTTGTATATATAACTCTATGGTCACTTGGTGTATCAAGCAGGTATTATGTGGTTGCAGTTTTCGCACGTTCTTTATGGCGATTTTCATCACCATCTTCAAGAAAGGCGTCGGCAGACTTTTCTCTAGGGGGAGGGCCGCATGTTGAAAGTTTGCAATCAAACAATATTAATTCTTTATTTTACTGTCAAAAGTTACAGTATTTGTTGCGGATAAGCGTATTAATTTGTGCTAAATAAAATGTTTTTCTTTGCATTAAAATTAAAATAATAGTCTAATAGTAACTGATTGCACATTAACTTCATTGATTTCTAAGGGGAGGCCGCGGCCCATCCTTGCCATCCTTGCCCCCCCTTCACGATGCACATGTGGCTATCTTTCAGCAACACAGTTTTTAATCCAGGGTCCGTACTTTAATGACCTAAAATAATTTTAAAATGAGCTACAAAATTACAACAAAAATACCACAAAAAATCTGATGTGTTGCACTCACATGACTTTCTCTACTCTTGTACTAACCATTGTTACAAACTCTTATTGCTATATCTTCTTGTTAGTTGAGATAAACATTTGTACAAATTATTGACATATAAAAAATGAACAACCATGTTCCATTTCAGGAAAATTTTAAGTTTTCCGAAACTCGCATACATAACAAGGAATATCTCCGAAATGGTACACCCTAAAAGAAAATTTATTCAGACATAAATTGTGTATTTTAGCAAGATCTACATTTTCTGTACACTAAGATTTGGTCTATCTCTAACGGTTTACCAGTTATGCAAAAGTCGTCCTGAGTAAATACGACTACCGGGGCTATAGCCAGAAAATTCAAAATATACATTTCATGTGCCATAAAAATATCTCAAACATATGACTTAATCAAAATCGTGAGAGCCATTTTCAAGAAAATAATAATTTTCGAAAACATTTCCATGTAAAGGGTAGTTTAGGGTGGGGCTATTTTCTTCAAAATCTTCGTGTCGCATCCTTGAAAGATATTAAATTTAAACTTTGGATTTAACCTACTTTTCGTTTTTCAGTTATGCTGTTCACAGGCAGGCAGACAGATAGACACAAACTCAGAGACAGACACAGAGACAGACAGGTGGAGGGACAGTTTCCTATAAATGTTTCTTTTTCTTGATTCAGGGGACTTGAAAGCATATTTTAGGTGAAACATCGAATTTTGGGGTGGAATACATTTCCATGCGTAATAGAGAAAGTAAACAGGCTTATTCTTCCACTTACTTCATGTCAATCGAGGCAAACCTTTGTAGAATGTTTTTTTAATATTTTCTTATAGGTACAGTGGGAATAGGACAATACTATTGGCTTGAGCGATAGTCAAATCTTTAAAGAGTTAATCGCTCTGTGATAGCCTTGACACTTCAACCTTTGCTTCACATCATTTGCTTGGGCAAGACATAAATAAACGAATAACGTTATAATATAAGTATTACAAAATTCAAAACAATGTCAGAATATCTAGAAAATTATCTCTAAAAATATATTTGACATAATGTATGTTTTAACAAGATCCACATTCTTTGTGCAGTAAGATTTTGTCTATGTCTACGGCTTACCAATTATGCAAATGTCATTCAGAATGAAGAGCCTCCTGGGGACATTCCCTAATAAATTGAAGATGTATGTGCATTTCCGAATGTGAGTCTCGAACGTTGCCGCGGTGTCACCTCGCTTGATATGGATGTAAAATTAACCCTTTAATTGGCAAGGAGTTTTGCTACATATGCCATTCTTCCTCTCATTCCTAAACCCGTTTTCATATCGCTTTCGGAGGCACCCGTGGGAAGCTATTCGAATAGCTGTGATCGTTAAAGTGATACGTAATGGACTGGCCATCCATTCAAAGCCAAACGTCGCAAGTTCGAATCCCAGCAACTGCGGTGAAATGTGGTAAATGTAAAGGGAGGGTCTAAACAAAATAATCTGTGTAACAGCACTCTTGGAAGCTGATCGAGTTGACTTTGACAGCAGTTGCATGGATTATGCTTTTTCTTTAAAAAAATAAATAAAACACTACAGTTTTATTGAAACAATTTAATATTTTTACAGTCTAGGAGAGCTGGAAACATTTGAATTCTATTTATTTACATTAGCATAACAAGAAATTATAAAAAAGAGCCATTAAGATATCTCAAAACTTAAGATTTGTATGTACCTTCTAAGATACATTGCCAATTAAAGGGTTAAAGGAAATAAAGTAATTGAAAAGTGAAATTGCTATAATAGACGTCAGGAGTGCGACAAAAGCCACGAAAGAAACATGTAAGAAATGATAAAACAACTACTGGCTAGTATGGCAGAAATAAAGACAATGAATTCCGGAATGCAGCAGATGAAAATGGAAATGTGCGAAATGGAGAATTATCGGCAACTGGTCGACCAGAAGGAAGCTGTGAAAGATTTTGGTCAACGCGTTAACGCCCCGGGGGACGTTGGGGAATATCTTAAAGCCCTGGAGAACAGTGTCGACCGCAACAGCATGCATCTGAACGCCAGGATAGAACAAATTCTCTGCGAAAATCCTAAGAACTTAAAGATCGAAACACCAGCACACGACACATCTGCGAGCGTTAAGGCACCCAGGTACGTCCACCTTTGAAGTCTTCCGCTGACAATTCGCCACCGTCGCCGCCCGCAAGCGGTCCACGAAAGAGCAAGCTGTTCAGCTGATAGCTAGCCTCCGAGGGCGGGTGGCAGAAATATTGAACAGACTCCGACGTAGGCGGCGTCTCAAAACATCTGGAAGCTTCTTGAAAACCGATTGGAAAACCATCGTTTATCTGCAGCCCATCGCAGCCAACTCAAATAAGGGCTTCAAGAGCCGAGAGAGATGCTGCAGAAGTGCGCCCGGGATAGTGAAGAACTAATGAATCTCCCGACCGGATACGTGTTCCAGGAATGCGTCAATGCATAATACTCGGTAAATATCAGACCATTCACGATGCACTGACGACCGCACTGACCGTGAAGGCGGTTAAGGTAATGACTGTTCTCCTGTGGAAGATCCGGAGCATTCGGTTTGTGTGGTACAGGGGAATAGCCCAAGGACATCGAAGATAAGTTCTGCAAATGTTTATCTCAACTAACACGAAGATAGAGGAATAAGAGATTGTAAGAATGGTTAGTATAAGAGCAGAGAAAATCATGTGAGTGAAACACGTCAGATTTTTATAGTTTGCAGAGTTTGTCAATAGTGAAGAGTAAAATGAATAAGAATGGGCTTCCTGTAATAGATCCTATTCGAATTGAAACAGTGATTTTAAGAACAAAATTTGTATAATGAATGTAGGATAAAAACTATCAGTTTTTAGTCTTGAACACCTGCATTTAAACTATTATGTTCGATTCTGATTGATGGAATAAGAGAAGAGACCATTCATTGGCTCCAATGTGCTCGCGCGTATTAACAATCATAGTTGTTTAATATGTTCTCTTTTTCAAAAAGGGTAATAATTTAGACCCAGAATTATTTCAGCATTGTCTTTTGACTATCTCTGTTGACTTAGGCTGAGAAATGGATGTTACATGACGTAACTAAAACATTAAATATATAAAAACATATAGAAAAAATTTAATGAGCATTTTAAAATGTCCAAAATTTAAATACTCTGCTCTAAAACACAAAAGTATTTAGCGGAAGGCTTTAAGCAGCGCTGCAGTAAAAGATTCCTTTTGCATAAATACAATCAAAGAACCCATAATGCAACAGTCACTTTATTCCGATTACTGTTCCAGCAATACGTACTTGTACCTGTTGAGGCGAATCAGCATTTCACTGATGTCCTCACAAGAATGCTGTCTCCAGACAGTGCAAAAGAACTCTATCTACTGCCAAGCTGTGGTTTAATGTTCTGAAATAAGAAGATGCCCTAATTTGGTAGAAGCTCCATAAGCAAGTGACCTTTTCCTTCATTAAAAGATCTAACGACGGATCATTAAATGCTAACAGAAGATAAAAACTCCTCATTAAATGAAGCTGCTTGTTTTGTTAGACCTCTAGTAGAAGCCACAAGTGTAATAATGGTTTTCTTCAGATCACTGAATTAAAATGCGGTGAGCTTCAATAAAACATGCGTTTTCCAATAAACATTGAGGCAATGCCTAATCTACTTTTTAAATTAAGTTTAAGCCGTTTGCTATCCATTGCAACTGACGGGACAGCCAAACAATGGTTTTAACACATTGGTGAACAGGTTTTTAAACTTTCATTATAACTTATCGAAAATCTGAACAATCGCTAGTACATTACTTTGCTTCTGTCTTTTTATGTTTTTATGTATGTGTATGTGATGTACTTATTAATAAAAAGGTTCTCATCTTTACAAAATCATTCAAATGAAAGTATATCGATATAATAGAAAAACAATGACAATATTAAGAAATCATATAAGTGCTGGAAACATTGCAAATCAAAATAAATCACATCAGTAGATGTTTGAGACACCTGACGATCTAGCCAAGTATTTACTATTAGCCAGGTATTAAGGACTCAGCCTAGATGGACCAATGTAATCCCTAGCAGTCCAGCATTCGAGAACAGGTTAATCGTGAGAACAGATATACAATTCTAGGCATTTAAACCCGGAGGGGCCCTCTGGAACCACAAGTGCAATAGCCCATATTGAAGCAGGAGCGTCGATAAGAGATCTTACTATACAGAATAATTTGATAAAGATAGGAAAGGCAACTCTCGAAAACGTGGAGAAGCGGTCTCTACTTGCTGAAGTTGATAGGACAAGCAGTTTAGGGACTAAAGTATGAACTGTTTAAATTTATGATGATGTAGAGAAACTTTTAAAAGCTATCTGTTGTCTATGAAGAAAGAAGATGACAAATTGCCTTCTCTTTAATTTCTGTGTAGAATTGGTGAGGTCTATCGAAAAGGTACACAGCACTCAAGATTTACAACTCTACTCCAGCAACTAACAGTTCTGTTGAAAGGTGGTTTTCTCTTTTAAAACGGGTTAAGAACCACCTACGAACAGCAGAGAATCAAGAATGACTGGTCGGTCTTGAAGTAGTATTAGCCACAGAATCTACCATAACAGTCAGTCTGGGTTTTGAGAAAGTGATAAATTAACGCACACTCAAGGTGAGAAGGAACCTATTTCTCTAGAAAAGGTTGCTCAGTTAAACAGTATTGTATCACCTATCTCCGATTGAGTAAATTTCACATTTAAGTATAGTTATTAATTAAATTACAGTGGTTTTCTTTGTTTTTACCATATATTGTGTCCGAGTTTGATGTTTCTGTGGCAATTTTTCAGTAAACGGGGTTATTGAGCTGTAGTAGCTGTTTTATAATTTGTTTAATATTTAACTTGAACATGTACATTCTGTTGTGTTATTTCAATACTTCAATAAATTTTAAAATTGAATTCAGTAATTAAGCAGCTTTATTACTGGTAATTCGTATACGAATGGCAATACTGAAGTTTAGGAAGGGGGACATAAAATAAATTACAGCCTAGTAACGTCACACGTTCTACAGCCCTATTTACACCATGCTACACCTATCTGGTTATCATTTAGAAGCTTTCAAAATCAGGTATTCTCACTGTATCATGTGATGCGGTCGCATCCTTCATTTGCTGGAGTAGAGTTCCCGTTTTCATCCAGTAGGAATCGATTCATACCTAACTTTAGCAAACAAGAGACATCAGAACATCTTCCCCACGTGGAGTAAATCACTTGATAGTGGCTGGTTTCGCTTTACTGTTGTGAATACCTTAGTTGTGATGCCAGTCTAATTGAAATAAATCTTATGTCCTTGCTCTTGAGTGGAGTATGGTCTTATTATCTTTCAATTACGTTAATTTGCTAGTGGAATTATGGTCTAGGATTGCCATAACGATTATGAATATTGTAAAAAAATAATCCTAGAATATACCCCATGTAACCTCGTTAGCCTTAATGATGTATTTATCTTAACAGAGTTTGTGTGCGAATAAACATTATTGTAAAATGTGAATCTTATTTTGCGTGATAATAACAGTGAAGTTCAAGAGGTTATCCATATGAACTGCCATTGCATTAATTTATTTACCGATGTAAACGAAAACTTAAATTAGTAAGACATTCTTTAAGCTCTATGTATAGCATTTCAACTCGGTGTCAGGGGCAGCACCGAACTTCAACGTGTGAAAGTTCAAAGTTACAGGGAAAATTTCGGATACGGCTCCCATCTTGCTTCACCGAAACCTCTGAAATGCGCTAAATAAAAAAGAAGCATTTTCATGACTTTTAGTACTCACTTGTGCGTAAACTGTTCTTGTTGAATGGCCATGTATCTTCAACGACAGTGTTGTCAACAGAACAATAACAAAGTATTGACTTATTTTCTTGTTTATGTTAAATGTGAGAGCTGCAGTCTCCAAATTTTGTTCCGATGTCAATCAAATTTTAAATGTTTCAGCAAATGTTTTTTCTCACATTTGTATGCATAGGATTGAAAATCTGTACAATAAACGGTTCACTTGGGAATCTTAAATTTTAAAACAAATTACCATTGCTTTATGTACTATTGAACTATGGCTGATACAAAATTTAATGGTGGGTGGCAGGAGGAGGTGGTCAACACAAAACCCAATCAGAGGCTTGCTTGATCTTGCGGTGTTATATAGTTAAACAGACTGTGAAATCACTCTATAAACCCGCTGATGTAAATATCATTGTCCACAATTTATTTGTACAACAGGAAAAATAATTGCAGTGGTCAGGTATCAGCCGCCATTAAATTTTCTGTCATAATTATGAAACGTGTCAAGAAATTTTCTTCAAACTTGTATATCAATTCGCAGTTCCATATACGCAGTGGCTTATCAAAAAATATCAGTTTTAGGGGGTTCATTGTGTGAACTAAGCTTATTGTCATATCGAATTTAACCGAATTTAAAACATTATGTAAAATATTTTGACTCCACAAACACCTCAGAATCAAATATTAGATATAAAGAGTTTCGAAAGCCAAGTTCTCTCTAAACCACTGGATAAGAATGCATAGAAATGGTGGTTAAAACTGAAGAAAGCAGTAAGAAGGTAAGGCACTGAGCTTTCGTAATGACAAGTGTTGGTGCTGCAGAGCAGACAACAGAAATGGTGGACGTGATGGACTCCACCCCTTGGCTTTACCACCGCTTCTTAATCTTGTTTTATTAAAAAGTGCCTCTACCTGATGGAATGTTGCCCCTTAAAGATAATAGAACACGGTTCAGTCTCTGACAGAAGAACCTTATAGGACGCAGCAAAACGTTTTATGTTTCATAAATGTACGAGTATGTTACTTTATTTGATTTTAATGTTGACAATATCCCAGTAGTCTACCTATCCACATGGTGCATTTCTTAAAGATAACCATACAACATTACCAAGAAATAACTTAACGTAATTGTTAATTAAATTATAGGACGTAATTCACTCTTCAACATTTCTAACAATTGGAGTAAAGAGTGGTGCTACTCCAAACTGGTAATTAGAATTGTATTTTTCTAAATAAAAGCTCACAATTTTGTCCTGTAAATTGCAGTTTCAGTTTTAAATAAAATGCATTTTATATTGATTGTCTACAGACTGACACACAGACACACACACACGCACCTTTTTCTAAAAATGCTTTATTTGGATTCAGGGGGCCTCAAAACATATATTTCCGGTGAAATCTCGACATCAAATTTTTGGGTGGAATACAATACTTCCCCTACTTTTCAGTAAAGAAAGTAAAATTGGTACTGACTCAGGATCGTGTTTGCGAACTTGGGTTCCTAGTCGAAAGTTACTCTATTCTGTCTGCTCTTTCTGTTACCTAAGTTTTTCAGTAACCTTTTGAGGCATTCTGTATATTAAATTTCTTGCCTTTAAAAATATGAAGCACACTTGCAAAGCATGGATGGGTTGGTTTCAATTGTTTAAGCCATTAGAAAAACACAAACACTTTTAGGTCCATTGCGGCACGGGTATTAATTAAATGAAGTTTGGCACCTTATCAAAACATGCCAAAAGTAAAACTAAGAGTGTGTGCTCAAAACATTTGACAGTTGTTTAAGCTCTCATTGTAAGGACCACCCTAATGTACGTACGTATATACATAATATTTCTTCTGTCCGTGTGTATGTAAATTAACCCCTAAAAGGCTGGACTGATTTTTATGAAATGATGTGTGTGCGTTTGTGTGTTTGTGTGTGTGTGTGTGTGTGTGTGTGTGTGTGTGTGTGTGTGTGTGTGTGTGTGTGTGTGTGTGATGCAAGTTGATTCGAGAATAGTTTAGATTCACAATTTTATCCCACAGAAAATGTTTTATCTGTATACCAGGCATCCGGCATTTGGGTGAATTAAAAGACTTGCAGAACGCAACGACGCGATTCCTATGGCGTAAGTGAACTTTGTTCTGCCAGTAAGAGAAGACGGGCGATGTGAGGTAATTCCCAAGGCTTGAACTATCTTATATACCCGCAATAATAGCAAATAACAGTCTTTGAATATTTTTCACTTTACTTACAGAGACCTTACTTTTCAGGGAATTAAACTCCCTCTTGTATATGCCGCTATTATCTAACATTACGGATTACAGACTGTAAATCGCCGTAATATTTCATTGGCATTTCTTGTCGGTCTGGGTGGCTCAGTTGGTTAGACCCTGGCCTACTGATCCCAAGGCCGCGGGTTCAAATCCGGCCCAGACCGATGGTTTTTAACTGTGCTTAAAACCGACAGCTTCATGTCAGTAGATTTGCTGGCATGTAAAAGAACTCCTGCGGGACAAAACTCCGGCACACTGATGTGATCCTGGCAATTGACAGCGTCGTTAAACAATAAAAGAATTTTAATTAATTGGCATTTCTTCGTTTCTTATTGATGTTATTGTATTTTATTACTATCTTTAGTTATTGTTATCAAATTATTATTTGTATTATTTATTAATTTATTATTATTTATTATTACTATTTCCCTTACTATTATTATAAAAACTATATTTGTCATTATTTGTATTAGTGTGTTGATTTGCATTATGTTTATCATTGTTATTATTCGTTGTTATTATTATCATGATCATAATCATCACCATCATTCGTATCCCCATCATTAGTTTTATTAGTTATAGGTATTATTAGTGCTATTATTTCTTAGTTATTAATATTTACATATTATTAGTATCATAATTATTAGCTTTATTCTAATTAGTTTTAGTATTTTGATTTTCGTTCTATTAATATTTTGTTATTGTTATGGTTTGTTATTATACTGCATATTTCATCGTTATTATCATCAAATGCTACTATTATGGTGACTTCATTCTCGTAATAAAAAATTCTGGTAGTAGAAAATGTAGTAGAAAAATATACAAAAATTAATTCTTAATGAAGCCGACCAAACAGCTTATTCGCAAATATTTAAAAAAAAAGTGATTTTTTTGTTTTAGCTAGTCCACGATGCACGTTAGTGTCCATTAGTTATTCCAAAATCGAAAATTAATCATAAAGGAATTGGTTTCAACAGTACTCAGACGTTTTATCTTAAGCTTTCAGATGGCGTTCAAGAACGTGGCAAGAACGCCATCTGAAAGTCATGTCTTTTACATAGTTGTACTTCAAATTGTGTCATAAAAGGCTGTGAGTTGTAGTTTCCGTATAGATGATGGATGTTTGATACGAACAGAGTAGACTATACATGTCATAGCAACAGCGTTGTTATTTAACAAGCATTATTATAGAAATATAGTTTTGCAGTGCCTGCGGTATCCAAAATGCCTTTACGTTGTTGTTTAACAAGCATTATTATAGAAATGTGGTTTTGTAGTTTGCATTAATACAATTAATTGCCTGTCATGTCCAAAATGTTAGCAACGATTTTTTTGGTTCAAGCATTATTTACATCTTTGTCCAACTCTTACGTTTGGAAAACTCGTAAGTAAATACGTATAAGTGGTAAGAAAATCTAGATTTACATATTAACATGTATTAAACCGGTCCCAAATAATTGGTTTTAACTCCAAATGTCATATCGGCGGTCTTTCCTGTGGTGTTGCTCCTATAACAGTGGGTTTTGGGGATTAGGAGTTTTGTACGTTAAATTCACACTCTCGTTTATACTTCCAGGTTCTTGGGAGGACAAGGAGCAAAATTCCCACCCCCCCCCAGCCAGGAATCGAACCCGCGACCCCTTCTACAGAAGCCAGGGCTCTACCAGCCTTGCCCGAAGTAGTTTATTGCCCTTTCCATAAACTTTATAATTATAAAGTGACTAGATAACCTATTTTATTGCAATGTAGATATGCATTTTCTATTTGGCTGATATCAAATTTCGTTTCATAGACGTGTAACTAAATTTGTGCTTTGACAATATTGTTCCTAGACAATATTGTTCCATAGCTTCTTGCATCTACTTCTGAAAAACCATGAACCAAGGAATGACTTAATGGAGAGGGACTTAGCACCTCGACAAAATGGCAATCATTTGTGCCTATGCCCCTGACCGGGCACCCCCCGGGAGGATGGTTGAGGCGAATGGATCCTAAGGGTGGCCGGAACGTTGCCACGACAGAGCCTACATTTTTCCAGTTAGAAGCACTCCGGCGGAGGCTGGCTGAGCTCTTCTCCCCCCCCCCCCTTTCGGGCTTGTACTACCATCCCATGGGGGGCCCGAAAACCAGTGGCTCGCCTGCCAATCCGGGGGACAAGATTTCCAGAATGCAATTGTACACCCTGCTATGCTGCTGCTGCAACGATCGCCAACGTTTCCAACCCTGAAACAAACCTAGCGGAATGAAGGGTGAAATGAAACCCGGGGAAACATCCGAAAAAAGAATCTTCTTCTTTATTTGATTACCCTCCCCTTACGTAGGAGTTACAATCCCTAGGGCTTACAAGCCAACGCCTAAGGCCAGATGCCTGTTGGGGAGCGCAGGAACTTATGGACCGGACAGAGTGAAAACCTGGAAGCGGGTCACCAGGTGTGAGAGTGAGGAAGAGCATGATATGAAATGCAGGCGAAATCAATGAATGGAAAGGTGATTATGGAGCAATTGGTGAAATGAGTGGCAGGTGAAACCGGAGAACCCGGAGAAAACTCCCTCAGACGCCGCGTCGTCCACCACGAATACACATGCGGATCCCTGGAATCAAACCCGGACCGCCTAGGTGGTAGGCGAACGGTCCCATTAAAATCCTAGGTTTAAATTAGCAACTAGTGGTTATACCAAAGCACATTGGTTTTTATGTGTTTATGATTCACTACTCATAAGTTTAGGTTAATTAGCAACCAGTGGTTATACAAGCTCATGTGCCTTCTAAATGTGGTTATGGTTTATTCTTTATATGTATACGTTTACGTAGGTTTCTGAGTAGTAAACAAAATGCCAACATTGATTTAAAACAACGATAATATATAAGAAATTGAAATGTGAGGCGAACTTTAGTAGAGGTAACTGGAAGATATTTATTAGGAAACTGTGGATATAACTGGCAAGTTATATATCTTCTCTCCTATTCTACACGTGGTATTTAGCGTCGTCGTATTCAATGGATGCTCAACATTGAAGATTTGGTTTGTGGGGTTTCATATATGGGTGCACTAACGCAAACACTAGCAGAGACGTTCTAAATTATACCGCTCGCAAAAGTTAAAGGCATATGAACGCTGACCAATGCTCAAGCGGAGCGCTGTTGCCAAGCGCAGTGCGTGTACCGGCAGAGCTTCTGTACATAAGAGTGTGTGAGATGCGTGTGCCACATTCGGCAGCGCTGGTAGGAGGGGCAAGCGTAAGATTCGCTGGAGTCTGCAGTACGCCCCGCCTCCACATACCTTTAAGTTTTGCGAAGATTATAGTTATAGTATGGAGCTGGCTGCAAATGGGTAGAGATTTGTTTCTTATATGGCTGCGGTATCTGGCAGGAGTCTGGAGACTTCTACACGTTCAACAATGCCCTGCGTTGGTCACCGCTGTAGTGATGGTAGTGCGTCTGCCTCAGATCCAAGAGGTCCCAAGTTCGAATCTCGGTTAAGATGAGTTATCCGGATAAGGTTTCTCATTTTTCTCATTTGGGGGGAGGGGGTCAGAGGATGGGGAATGGTAAAGAGCCCTAGTTATAACGTAGGTCTGCGTTCGCTTCGGCTGAAAGGTCAGTCCCGGGTCGGGGCCATTTCACAAGCTAGATGCATTCCTGAAGGCTCTTGAGACTCTCTGGGAGGTGAGACCCTACTGTAAACAATGTCATGACTAGGATTCTCGCCTTAGTGCCACGTCCAGGATGCGAACACACCATAGACATTTGCAATGGCGGAGGATTAAGCTGCCATGGCGCATATAAAAAGAAATCGAACAAAATTTAGAAGCTAAGTGTAAGAGGATTATCAGGTGCGAGTGATCCTCACTACTTACAATAATAACTAGAACAGAGGAAGGAAAGAAATGTCGGTGAATCCATTTGTAATCTAAAAGGGTCTTGACCAAACCCAGCTAAGGTTTGCACTAGATGGCGTAATGGCACTCTCCTGGTCGAATCTCATTCCGCATCCCAGACAACAAGAATAGTTACAACCAACATAGTCAGCTATCTGGTATGATTCACAGGATCTTGAACTCCTCGCGCAGCGTGGTAAACACCTGCGCATTGGAAACTATGTCCAATGAGGAGGTTCGGAACCTAGATGAAGAAGTCACATCTGTTTATCGGGTTCAGCGGAAAGAACGAGGTGAAATCCTGCCCACCCTAACCCTCTTCCTTACTTTTGATCGGGTAGATCTCCCGCAAAGGGAGGGTATGAGGCCATTGAAGTTAGGCCATATATACCGAACCCGATCATATAATTGTATAAGCTCTTCAGCCACGCTAGAGACTTCTGTGATGGTTAAACTACCTGCGTTTAACTGTGGAGACGTCGATGCATGCACATCACCTCCAAGTTGTGTTAGCTGCAGTGGTGAACACCTATCAAGTTTCCGAGTTTGTATTATTGTCATCAACATCGTTGTCATTGTTTGAAGAGCTTAAGATAAGACTAACCAGTCCACTTCTGTCAAAATTCACGGTGTGTCATGTCAACTCACCACAATTTAGAAGGATTTTCAGACTTCACGCCTTGGATTTCAAGGGTGTTTGGCACAATTATTAAAATTATACTTGTGAAAAAAATATGCAAGTTCAGATCTCTTACTCCATTAGTCTTTAAGTTATTAAATGCCCAAGTACATTTCCATGGTAATTGGTGTGATTTGGTACCTTCAAGTGCAGGACATCAACCAGTTATGATACAGCCCTGGGAGTGGTAATATTTTAAAGCTTGTTTTGATGGCCTTTATATATGTTGCTTCATAGAGATCAATTTGAAAAAAAAAGACTTCAAACATTTTTTTGAAAATTTCCAAATGTGTTTTATAAAAAGCAACAGTTTAAATATTTTTCAAAAATTCTCAAGTCAAGTTAATGATTTCTTCTTACACCCTCCAAAATTTTGTTTTGGGATCTTTGTGGGATCAGGAGATACAGACCCAAACACAAACACAATTATAGGAAATTAATGCATATTGAAAACAAAAATTGTAACCAACACATGCCAATGAGGATCGAGGAGGCCATGGAAGCAAATATGTTATGCTTTATTTTTCTCCTCGCTTAATTCATTATATTTTAACTCCTGAAATCAAAGTTTTTGTTTAATTAGTGTGTTTAAAACTAACTTTGTGTTGCGTTCTTTGTATAAACAATGAAATTCCTTGAGTTACTTGGAAACTGAATTTACTGGAACAATCTACCTCCACTAGAACTAGAACTACACCATAAATCTTCATTTACTTCCCAGAACAGATTTTCTTTGTTAAGTGAAGATGAAATGGGTGAAGCAGCACAAGAAGCGAGTACAAATTCCAATAACATTTCTCCCAAACAAAACAAGCCACCAGCTATTTATATAACCAATTTGGCAGACATAAATAAACTCTTAATAGAGCTAAAAAGAAAATGTTGGGCCGTGCAAATATACGACTGTCAGTGAAAATAAACTCAAATATATTTTGAAACAGTAGAAGGCTACAGAACTGTTACAAATTATAAGGAAAATAATAATGCTGAATTTTACATATTTCAATTGAAAACTGAAGAACTTTTAGGGTAGCAATCAGAGGGCTACATCCCTCATGTGATACTGTAATGATAATAGATGAGCTAAAAGAATTAGGCTATCAGCCTGTACAAATGGTTCTAGTACACCATCCAGTTACTAAGAGGCCACTACCGCTCTTTTCTTCTTGACATTAAACCTGATTCAAACAACAAAAAGATATGTGACAGGAATTGTGTGTTAAAATGCATCAGAGAAAATATTAATGCAAATATTCAATATGCCAAGTTGTTTAGACATAACATATGTAAATATCGTATATGCAATATACAATAATTAAAATTTTATTTCTTAATCCATGTCCCAAATCTATTGCGAATCGAAAGGGAATATGTTCAAATATGCTGTAATAACTGAAGAACCAATAAACTTACAGACCCAGACTGCGATACTTGTGCTTAGGCCTATAAATAAATTAACTGTACTAGAAATCATGAAAATCCAAATACATCAGTCCAGATGACTGCATTGAGTTGGGTGACATTGAATGATTAAGGTTTTTATGCTTTGCTTTATCTAGTAGTTTATTTCTTAACAAAATATGAAGAAAATACTTATAGTCTCCAAAACATTTCTTTGAAACTGTACAAGGGAAAAAGAATATCAAGAGATAGTGTAAGCATTTATATGAAAGTCATAAAGCAGATTTCCATTTTCTCCACAGTGTTGTGCATAGTGTAAATTCTATTATTGCTAATGTTCTTAATTGGTATATGGTAAGAAATGACAAAGTGCAAAAATGGTACATTAAAACTCATCCATTTGATTGGCCTCGGGCGATGCCATCTTGAGAGTTTGTTTTAGTATAATTAAATTGATCTCACTCTTATTGTACCATGTATGTCTTATGTACATGTAGCCAAAAGAATGATATCAAATGCCAAGTTACTATTTCCCTTCCCTTTTTTTGGATATACCTATACATGTAATTATTTAAGAAGTATGACAAGTATTATTTATTATGCTAGGCAGTGTGTATTCATTCCTGCAGTACATTTATACCATGGGAACTCTTAAAGATAAGTTATAATTTACTTTACGATATTTACAGAAAGTACATACTGTATTTTTATTCAAATATATGGAGAGCCATGTAAGCCAGATTATGCTATTCAAATTCATTATGTATGTGCCAAAGTATTAGATTATAAAATTACACTCTTTTGACTTATTTTTTGAAGTGGAACAGAATGCACAGAGTGGCTCTTCTTGGAGTAAACCAGATGAAAATTATCCTAAAAACATAATCTTCTTTTTGGCAAAACCAACTAAAAGCCATGTTTGCAAGGAAGAAGCCCTCAGATACTCAGAGCCAGAATATGTTAGATTTTCTACAGTAATATCAGTGGAGGTGAGTAAACTTTCAGGTTAAAAATTATTTTTGTTGCTCTTGAAGGAATACAATCAATTTATTATTAGTTTTCACAAATATTAGCTCTTAAATGAAGGTACCTCAGAATCCTTTATAACTTTCTTCTCTAAGCAACACTTTTTCTATGCCTTGAGGTGGTTATAATATACCTAAACTTCTTTATCTAATTGCCCTCCCCATGTGGAGGACTCAATCCTGTGACTCCATCCTGATACCTGTTGGGGAGCAGACGAACCTATGGACTGGACAGAGTGAAGATCTGGAAGCAGGTGGTTAGCCCAGCACCAGGTATGAGAGTAAGAACAGAATGATATGAAATGTAGGCAATATGGATGAAGGGAAAGGTGATAATGGAGCAGTTAGTGAAATGAGTGGTGGAGGAATTATTATATTCCATAATTAATATGATTATCATGTTATCTTCAGCCCAATGATAATTACCATGTAAGAATTAATGTACTGTAAGCCAGAAACAAAAGGTATTAAAATTTCTGGTTCTAAATCACTCAACTCATAGTTGTTCATCACTCATAATCACTCATAATCTTTCATGCCAGTAGTTGTCTTTGAGTCCACGAGAAGGCTTTAGAAACTTATTAATCTTTACTTTCTCTACTATGTATACTAAGTAAAGGATTGATATCAAGATTTCACTGGAAATGTTTTGGGATCCCCTGAATAATAATATAAACATGCAGCAAAATCCCTGTGTCTGCACGTGCATGCATGCGTGCATGTGGGTGTGTGTGTGTGTGCGTGCACGTGTGTGTGCATGCAGCATAACTCAAGAATACCAAACTTGGTTCAGCATCCACCAAGAATGCAACAGGAAGATACCCCAACCCAAATCACCTATATATGTTACATTTTTGGAATAATTTTGATGTCATCAAAAATAGTTATAACAATTTTCATTAAACCACTATATTTTCATGCCAAATGAAATGTACATCTGGAATTTTCTGGGCATGTTCTCAGAAGTCCTTAACTGCTAAGATGACATTGCTTAACTGCTAAACCATAAGAGATAGATAAAACCTTTACAGCACATAAAATTTAGATCAAATTAAATGTGTGTTATTGTTTATACAACTTCTGTCTTGTACTCTTTTTCTTGGGGGAAGGGGTGAAGTATTTCGAAGATATTCCCTGTTATTTGTCTGAGTTTTTCAATGCTTCTACTGTTCTCAAATGGCCATGCAAAGAAAATGGAATTTCAAAGCCATCACATAATGACCAGCTATAAAGGCTTTGATTATTGCTTAAAGTCTACTGTATTCCCTTTGCACCTACAAGAAAATTCGTAATAAGATAATTTCTGCAAATTTGAATCTTAATTAATATGAAGTAGGTAGAGGCATAAGTGTTTATAAGAAGAATTTGTGAAAGGCAGAGAAAGTGATGTGAATGTATTACATCAGGCATTTTTTCTCTTTAACTGGTAAACCAAGAAATGGATCAAAACTTAGTACAAAAATCTGATGTGTTGCACTCCATATTTTTCTCTATTCTTGTACTAACCATTTTTACAAACTCTTATTTCTATATCTTCTTCGTGTTAGTTGAGGTAAACATTAGCAGAAATTATCTTATTTCCTTGTAGGTGCAAGGGACACATGGGAATACAGTAGGCTTTGAGCGATATTCAAATGTTTTAAAGCTTTGAGATTCCGTTCTCTTTGCACGGCTAAGATAAAAAAAAATGTATAACGATGTTCCTTTGACGGAATTTTAAGGATTCCAAAACTCACACAACAAGGAATATCTCTGAAATCTTTCACTCTACAAAAAATTGATTTAGATGTAAGTTGTGTATTTTAGCATAGCTTTGTATAGTAAGATTTAGTCTATCTCCTAGAGTTTACCAGTTGTGCAAAAGAGTAAACAGGACTACATGGGCTATAGGCAGGAAAATTCAAAATATACATTTCTTTTGTCATAAAAATGTCTTAGAGATATGGCATTTTAATCAAAATCATTAGAGCCATTTTCGAGAAAATCAAAATTTTCGAAAAATTTTCTATGTAACGGGTGGAGGTATTTTCTTCAAAATCTTTGTATCCCATCCTTAAAACATATTAAACTTAAATACGTACTTTGATTTTTAGCCAACTTGACGTTTTTGAACCAAAGACATTGCGGACCCTTTTCTGAAAGTGCTTTTTTGAATTCAGGGGGTCTCAAAACATACATTTGCTGTGAAATATTGACATTGAATTTTTGGGTGGAATACAAAGTAGAGAAAGTAAAAATATTAATCTTGTGAAACATACACTGTGATGTTGGTATGAGTTGGTTAAATGACAAAAACGTGTTACTAATGTTCATTGTTACAAACAATTAAGTTTGTTTAAAGACGTCATAAATATTTCCATATTTAATTTTAATATAAATGTATAAATAAAAGAATTATGTGTTATATATTGAAAGCGAAGGGAGAATTGCTAAGGATCGCTTCCCTAACAATGCGGAAACTATTTGATGAACGCATACGCGGATGTACACAAAAAGAAGTGCAATGCGGCACCAATTGTCTAGTTATTAGCGTCTATGTGTTTGGTGTAGATGGACGTATTTTTATGTGTGCCCGTCATAAAATAGTGAAAGTAAATTTACTAAGTGTTTAAAGACCGTTAATTTGTGTAAAATAAGTGAAACATTAGCTAACTTTAATAAGTTAGTTAATACGAAGTGCGCGATTAAATAAAAGGACGTAAAATAGACGAAGTGTAAAGTGATAGAAAACACTTTTAGCAAAATATCACTAAATTTTCAGGCATTAAATTTTGGCGATGCTAGGGAAGTCGATCCACTGAAATAAAAGACTTGTAACTGTGATACAATTTAAATACTGTGAACAAGAAGGTGCGAATAAAATATTTCACTCAAGTTAATCCCGAGTGTATGTTCATTCCATCCAGTACCACGACCCGAGATAACGAAAGAGTCAAAAGCTCATCAACATCACCTCTCGTAATACATAAAAACAGCACCAACTGTATCACAAAATAATTTTTCATAGATATCCATTGTTATTGGTTTGAATACTTCGTTTATACTTTTCTGAAGTGCTAAGCAAATAGTCATTCATTTGTTCCTCATTGTTAAGCAACAGATGAATTTCATAGATCTGACTTTTGCTTAAGTCTGTTGAATCTCCCTTGTATCTATAAGGAAATGCATATTAAAACCGTTTATGCAAATGCTTGTCTCAACATAAAGTAAATAGAAAAATAGGTTTTATGAGATTAGGTAGTAGAACACTGGGGAAAGGAAGATGTAAATGTAACACGCCAGTTTTATTTATTTATTTTTTTTTTTCCTCTTTTCTTTTATTTAGACATTAGAACTATTCTATCTGCTATCATTCCACAATTAAAATTGCGCAGCAAACTTCACCCAAGCAGTATAAAGACTATCTATACTTAGGCATATCAATCAAAGGTTTCTTAATGTACAAAATTTTTAAAAATATGCTTCCCTTACAGTCCTGCTTGAAAGGAAATGCCACAGATCCAGAAAACTGTGATTATTGTGACAAAGCATTGCAAGTGGCAATATCAGACTTAAACGACCTCACTACAGATGTTCAACGTGGACCCACAGGTACAAAGCCATCTTCTTGTCATTATTGCTTAGTTGTATCAGCTATCAGCCCTTAATGTTACTATTCCCTAATAAAATACTGATATACTGTTAGATGCTGTTTCTCTCAGCACATAGGCATAGTTTCCAACAATGCAATGATGTATAGTGTGAGTAAATTAAGAGAATACTCTGGAAGGAAGAAAGAAAGTACAAGGAGAGTTAAAATCATTTTTGAAATAACATTCCCTAATGGCACAAGAGTATCTGGTTATGGTAACTCCATTGGTTGGAATGTCAGGAAAACTACACGAAAAAACAGAAGAACTGTGGTTCAAAACTCTGCTATGGCATTGAATTTCTCAGTCTGATTCTAACTGAAAACCATGTTTCAAGTTGTTATGAGAATAATCCTCTCCAAACGTCTGTCCAGATAATTTATTAACAAGCTACACATTACTTATAATAAATCAGCTTAAGGTAAATCTTTACAAATTTAACAATATATTATTACAAGGTCTTTCGTTCTTAAAATACTTCATTGTGCTTTATTTAGTTCCACAAACAAAATATTGGCAAATATGAATTACAAAAGAGTTTGAGTAATAATACCATTACTAAACTTAACCAAAATTTTCATTGATTAAGTAAATAATTTCATTACAATCTATTTTTCCAATTCACCATTAATATACACATATGTGCAGACCTTCCAGAAATATTGTATAAACTACAAAGAAATAAATGTATATTTTCCAAAAGCATTTCAGTATAGCTTGTAATAATAAATAAACATATCAATTAATACCTTAACTACAATTTCTATTGTAAATGTACAAGTCTTTCTTATCCTCATTTTCATCCCTCTCATTTGCACAGGACAGATAGGTCTTGCCGATAACAGTAACAATGCACAGACCCCTAAAGGGCAGAATTTTCAATACCAAGCCTGGTATGATGAAACAATGAACAACCAAATGGAGGTAAGCAATAATTTTAATTTTTCACCATTTTCTGAATGGCTTGCTTAAATTTTTTTACAGTCAAAATAAGAGTTGATACACAACTAATTCATTTGAGAAACAAGGGGCTCATAATCTTGTTTGGAATCATCAGATATAATCTTGTTGGTATTTTGAACTTTATCTGGCATAGGCTTCATTTCACTTTTTGTTCATTCCATAGATCGGTGTACATGATTTGGATCATGTAGTGCAGACACATAAAACAATATTTGAATAACTTAAAGTATACCACTAAGCATAATACTAAAAGATGTTACTTACATAAGTTAATAGTTAGTGTCTAATTTTATTGCACATTAATTGTTTCTTAAAAATACAAAGCTATAAAATTGAAGTAATTCACAAAGAGAAAATTGCTTTAATATAGCATTATTTATTTTTGCTATGGCAGAAACCAACACTCTACCAAGATCTCCATTAAACCAGATTTTTTGGATGATTCCCCTGCAATTTAACTAAGAAGTAACTGGGTTGTCTTACTTTCCTTTGAACGTGCTATAGCCTTTATGTGTTTTTTGCACCCGATATGCTGCTGCAAAGTAAAGTGCTTATCTACACTCACTTTCACACAATTTTCAAAATAGTATTTTTCCATCAGTAGAAAACATACTGTCACTAAACCCAGGCTCTAACTTTCACAAGAAACTTTGCCTTTTGGCATTTTTAGAGCTTCACTTGTGAGAAGTAAAATTTTGACTGGATGGTGGATGCAGTTGTAACGGTAGGTGCAAGTGTTGTTTTTCTTAGCGCGGAGAAGCATCATCATTATCTACATCGGTAACAATAACTGCGTAAACAGGTATCCAATGACTCATTAAGAGACCATAAGAATATTACATACAGCAGAATTCGGTAAGCAGCCTCAACAATGTCTATTGTCCAAAACCTGCAAAAAAAAAAAATAAATAAATAAAATAAAACTAACCAATATTGGTTCTTTTTAAGAGAAATATTGCATTCTGCGTTGTCTGTGTTGACTCAGAAAAAAGATATTTCATCAAGTTCCGAGCCCTACTAATGGTATATGGAATGAAGATGGAGCACTGATGGAATGAGATGGTGGAGGAAACCGAAGAACCCGGGGAAACCCACCCCTGCGCCACTTTGTCCACAAATGCCACATGCAGTCGCCTGGGATCGAACCTGGGCCGCTTTAGTGAGAGGCGAATGGTCTAACCACTCGGCCATGGTGCGACAATGGTAGGCCTAGTAATAGCTCAAATCAGAATGCCAGCATTCGTCACTGTTGAGATGAGTGCAGAAACAGCTCCGTTCATCAGAGTATCAAGTGGAGCTGTTCCTCTTCTATATAGATGCATTCTATCTCTTTCCAATTTCATATCACCAATTCATAAACTAACATCAATAAAACAACACTGAAATGATAAGTCAATCTGTAAGATATTTTATTATCTACAGCATATTTGCGTTGATATCTAAGAGCTTTAAGTGCATTGCTTGAATTAGGTACCAATGTGTTATAAACTGTTACAGATTCAAAATGAACAACAATCACTACCAGAGCATGGTGGTTTCATGTATTCTGTGTGGAGAGAAATGCAGGCTATACAAATATCACTGTGCAAAAAGCTTTTACATGCATTGGGTAAGTCAAAACTTAAGCTTTGTATGGTAAACTCATGTCTATTTGAGAGGTAAAACTGGAACTTAAAAATTGAATACCACAGCCGGGATTTGAACCACCCACCTGGTAAGCGGAGGGTCTGTGGTTCAAATCCCGACTGTGGCATTGAATTTTTAAGTTCCAGTTCTACCTCTCAAATTGGCTTACATTGGCTAGTTCTCGCAGCTTCGTGAATTAGCTTGCAATCATGCTTTTACCAAAATGTTTGCTTTGCTTTTAGAAGGTTCTAAACTCATTCCTCGTATGGCTTTTTAGCACTTTGGTCTGCTGTTTTTGTAATTGGCTTGCTTTAAAGCAGTAATTGATATTTATCAAACAACAGCTCAAGAAGTAACATTATGTCTCACACATATATCTTGACCTACAGCAATTTCAATCTCTAAATAAACTCATTCACTGAAATAATATGATGCAATTAGACATGGGTAGAAATTTGCACAACTAATGTTCAGTTTCTCTTCTACCAGACTAAGGGCAAATACATTTCTAATACTCGTCCATCAGTGAAAAATATTGGAGAGCAAGAGGATTAATGACTTCATTGTCAGAAATCCAGCATTAGCTAACAACTTTTCTAATACTATGGATTAGATAATTTTATAATCCCAGAAAAGTGATGTAATATTGTTTTTATAGGTTACACTGACTCTCCACCTGAATTTGCCGAGGATGAGCTCTACCTTTCTAAAGTCCTTAAGCTGGCCGACTTAGTCCATGATGTGCTTAGTGAATTCCATAGTTTGTATAGTGCTGAAGGTTTTATACTGATTGTAAGTACATTTTAAAAAATTCATACTTTAATACTTAAGGCAATGTATCTATGAAAATAAAAAATCCAGTTTTGTCCTGATTGCTTTTTTTCACACACTCAGGACATAAAATATATAGGTAGTATACACAAAAACTCAACGTGCTATGCCAAATCATTTTTAAATTAATATATTTATTAATAATAAACCACTTTTTAATACACTAATATGAAATGACCCTTGACCCCTACAGTTTATTGTGTCTCTCCTAAATTTTTAATTTCAGCTCAGTATACAGATATAAAGCCATTGCTTAGATATAATTAATTTAAGAGAAAAAAATGTTTTGCATAAAATTGATTGATATTTTCAATTTTATTCAGTATTGGTTATGAAAACTATTTAATTTCAGCTAAATTATTCAATATTTTTAACCAGTGCATGAAAAATTTTAACACCTTAATCTCTGAAGCTCTCCTGAAAATTTCCAGCTAAATTATAAACTAGGGTCTAAGGAGCATTTTGAATAGTCATGCTGATAAAAAAAAAAAAAAAAAAGGAAAGAAAGAAGGAAAAATGGATTTTAAAGTTTAACAATGTATGTTTGTAGAATCCAATGAACTTAAAATACCCCAGGAGCATATGTGAGACCCACTACTGCTTCCTTCTTGGCCTTAGTAGCAATTTTTGAGAATTTTAAGTTTTCTCGGTCATTTCTTAATATGAAAATTTTCCTTTTGCCTTGCTATTGCTCACAAAATTTAGAAATTTATTGTTCATAACTAACTTCTATACTATGCAATTTAGCTAATTTGCACACCAAACTCATAAAATATCTGCTTTATTATAAATTATGAATAACTCAAAACCTATTAAACACCTAAAAATGCCTAAACTGGAACATTGAGATAACCTGGCAAGATTACAGAATTGCAAAATGCTGACTGCGTTTCTCTGTTTTCAAGCAAAACATGTGTAAGATTTGCAGCATTGCAGCTCAATATATCAAATTCATTTCAGCGCAGCGTCCCTGAAATAAAATTCCATGCAAGAGAAATGCCTACTAAATTCAAGGGAGTGAAAATGAAAATTGCATTTGAAAGCTTTAGCAATGAAGTTTAGCAAGAAATCCCCGCCCACATTGGGACATTTAAGTGCCTTCCTAGAGATTTAAAAATGGCTGATATTGAGAAAACAAAAGTGTGCCACAAAGTACATAGTACCTGGGCAACCGAGCTTCGTTCAGCATTTTTCGCCTCTGTTTTTGTGAAATCTTGTTTTTTGTGGGAGAAGATACTTATTTAGATAAACTTGAAAGGCAAAACGTTAACTAAATAAAAATTTTTGTCACAATTGTTACGAGTCATTTCCGAGATACAAGACATATAGAGATACATACAAATATTTCATGAACACCAAAATTTCAGCTGTAAAATGTCTACTGCTGAACACAGGCCTCCCCTATAGATATCCACCTAGTTTGAGGTTTTTGTTGAGCATTTGTTCCATTATGGAGTTCACTTCTTGGTGCTGCAATTTACTCTAGGGTGTTAATACATTGGCCAAGGTCCATCATCTTTCCGTCGAGTTCTTCCATGGCTTCCTTAACCCTGGCCACTCCCTCGTTAGTATTCTCCGATAGATCTATCTTCATATTGGACATTCCCATCTTCATTTTTTCCATTTCAGAGTTTACATTTTCAATTTGGCTTCCATTTTCATTTCCATTTTGTCCATTTTTGTTCCCATATTTTCTGTTCCATAGTTTACATTTTTCCAATTCAGCTTTCATATTTGTTTCCTCTGCTGCATTCCGTAAATTATAAGTGTTGTGTAGTGTTATTAATTGACTCACCTTTTTGGTTTAAATTGATTACAACACTGTTTTCAAACTTCTAAGAAAGAAGATAACCAAAGCATGTGCTTGTGCTCAAGTGCACCATTTGACATCACTGCACTAAAGGCATCTGTTTGCTATATACTCTTCTTGATTTTATTTTTAGGACTGTTTCCTCATTAATTCATAAGCTAATGTGATAACCTTTTCCATATAAATAAAATTAATCTTTTATAAGCTATATTATGCATACTGCTGACCACTATATCATGCTTATATAGAAACAAAATAATAGTCTATAGATGCATTCCCATCTAAGCAAAGCAGGCTGAAATATTTCTCAGATTTTACTGCCTCTCTTTTTTCTGTATTTAGATTAATGGTGGAGAACTGCAAGAAACCTGTGGAACTGAGGAAGCTATGAACCTGAAAAATGCTCTAATGGTAGCCATGAGTGAAACTGATCCTGCTACAACTCTAGTTGTTGTAACAAGTTCTTGTCCTAAAAATGATAGTGGTGAACCATCCAATATCACTACAAAAGTATATGCTCAGGGTAAATTTTATTATTCTATACTATGCTGTCATAAGAAGAAAAGCAGTAAAACAATTAGATACTAATTAAGTATTTCTGTCTTCCAGGACCAGGCAGCAAAGAATTAAGGAAAGCTGAGTATCTGTGGGACGTTCCAAGGATACTGTCAAGAGTATGGCAAAGAGGTATTATATTCATTATTTTATTGAATCTTAAAGTCAAAAGTTAAAATATTTACATAGCTGTCAGAGGAGAGGTGGGTATTAAATGGGAAAAGATTAGAAGTGGTCAAAGATTTTGAATACTTGGGAGTGAGGCTAAATAACAGAGGAGAGTGGGAGGCACATGGAAGAAAGATAGAAGCAAAAGGGAGAGCTGCAATGTCAGGAGTCAGAATTTGCAAATACAAGTTAGAGATGACAACCAAGTGGCTGGAAAGGATGTATGAGGCAGTAGTGGAATCAAAAATGCTTTATGCAGTAGAGATCTGGGGGGCCACAGATATAAACAAGAAGGTAGATCATATGTATAGAATGTTCTGCAAAGAATTATTGGGACTACCGAGATCGGCGCCAAGAGAAGTGGCCTTGGTAGAGCTTGGGAAAACAAGAAGGAAAGGAATAATAATGGAGAGAATAATAAAATTTTGGTATAAATGTTTGGTTAAAGAAGATGGAGAAATTTTAAAATTGTGTATGAAGCAACAAAAAAATCTAGAGAATGAAAACAGTTGGTGGGCAGGGGTTGGAAAAATTATGGGGAAAATAGGAATGGGAGATATATGGAAACTTGAAGAAAGAAATGAAAGTAATGTAGATAAACTAGTAAAGTGTAGGGTAGAAGACATAGAAAGGCAAGAGATATAGGGAAGTTTAGAAAACAAGAAATCATTACAATTCTACAAGCAAATAAAAAGAGGATGGGGGCGAGAACCATATGTGGATTATTGTAACAGACAGGAAAAAGAAGGACTAGCGTGGATGAGAACGGGAGCAATATTTTTAAGAGGGACAAGAAGCGGTAAAATAGGAATATGTGAAATGTGCGGTGAGAAAGAAAGTATAGAACATTATTTGACAGAATGTAAGGAATTAGCATTATGGAGGAAAAAGGTTTGGGAGAAAAAATGGGAAAAAATAGAGGGGAAAATGGTAGCCATAAAAATGTTAACAGTGAAAGAGGAAAGGAAGGTTAGAAGTATAGGTGAGTTTTTGAAGAAAGTAAGAGAAAAATGGGCAAGAAAAGTAAAGAGTGTAAATGAAGAAGGCAGAGTGGGGGAGAGGGACAATTAATTAATATAAGATGGAATAGATTGATCAGAGCTACCTGGGAGGCAAATGGCCTGGGTGCCATGCAAACCAAGGTAGCAATAAGGTTATGTAAAATTTGTATGTAGTTTAGGTTAGAGTAGGATAATTGTAAAAGTTATGTAAAAGAATTGGTACAAATAAAATTCATTCAAATTCATACATAGCTGTCTTCAATCTTTTGAATATGATGATATCATAGCTAGGTACATTTAATTTCCTCTAGATTTTGAGTACAGTTTATATTGAAGCCTACTCTTCTATTTGTGGGCTTGGCTTACAGTTGACTTTTCAGTTTCTAGTGCACTATAAAAGTACCATAATTTTATCTCATTAAAGACATTTCTGTATGTATATATTCAGAGTTGTATTTGTAGTTTGCTAGTGAACATCATCACCTCCTTTTCTTCTATGAGCACTTCTAAGAAAATGTGCACAGTGTAATGCAAATTTGATACAATTATCACTTTCAACTACCCTGAGCCAGGCTCTTACTAATTATTACTTAGACTTAAAATGATTTGGATATGATTTTTAAGGTAATGATAGCTTTTCATACTAATTGTGTAGCTTGGTTTGAATCCTTTGCTCATTATATTTTCTGTTTTTTTTTTTAATTCTTTTCTAACTTTTCAATAGACTAGGATACATTAAAATATTCATTAATAGTAATTTAACAGCAATTTATAACAAGAAATATATGTGTACAATTTAAAACCATAATGGTCATAACAAACTCCCATTAAGCATTAAATATTGTGACACCAATACACAGTAGCAACGACACAACAAAAATAGATGGACGGATGGATGAACGAACTGATGTACATACAGACAGACGTGCAGACCTTTATCCAAAAATGCTTTTCTTGGATCCAGAGAGCCTCAAAATATATATTTCTGGCGAAATCTCAACATCAAATTTTTGGGTGGAATACAATACTTCTACTTACCAGTAGAGAAAGTAATAACTTCAAAACTTAAACAATAATCCTAAATTTTTTTAAAAATGGCCTAAAAGTTTAAAACAGTGGAAAATGACCAAAACATGATGTAAAAATCTTCCTTTCTTAGAAGTTTGCAAACAGTGTTGTTATAATCAATTTAATTTAAAAGGTGAGTCAATAACACTAAACAACACTTACATTTATAATTTTCCAGAATGCATTTCAGAGGTTAGCTTTCCTCCATTATCAACCAGACAATAACTAGGTTTCCATGGAGCGGAAACATCAGAAGAAGCATCGCCATCTGCTCCATGGAAACCCAGTAATTGTCTGGTTGATAATGGAGGAAAGCTAACCTCCAAAACACATTCCGGAAAATTATAAATGTAAGTGTTGTTTAGTGTTATTAATTGACTCTCTTTTTAAATTAAAATTATGTAAAAACTTTACATTTTGGGAATCAGCAGTTCATATCTAGGGTTTATGTCAATGTAAAGGAGATAAAGAAAAAAAATATGACATATCAAAATCTATGTTTTCTTTACAGACATATATATACAGGATGTAAATGAATAACACCACACGAATTTTACTAGTAATAGAAGGTTCATAGTCAATCAATTTGAGACAGAAAACCAATGGTCTATGATTTCAAGTTAATAAGTTATATGTATTCAAAGTAATTAGAGATTGTGACCAATATATTATAACTAGCCGAAAATATGTCATTATTATCCACTGGAGTTGAAATAGTGCTTATAAGGATCTTAGTTAAGCCTGTCTGCTGTCTCTCTGAATCAGCATTTCTAAATTGTAGCATTACCAAAAGCGCTTAAATTGGAGACTTAACATGGGACTGCACACCACTGCAATGGATAGCAGGTTGTGGCGAGTGGCTACAGAAATATAGGACAGTTCTAATCCATGTGCTTTGGCTGCATGGCTATGCTGACTGACTGTGAACTTAATAAACCACAGGAATCGAGTTCAAACCACAAAGAGGGGATAAGTTTTTTTGCCTTTCATTTCCATTTTGAGAGCAATGTTTTGTGTTTGCTTTAAAATATGACCATCATATGCAATGCACAGAGTATTGTTTCCTTTTGCTTCTTCTGACATCTTATGACTTATTTTTTCTGGGATCATCTTTGCACTATGGTATATTCATCATTAATTTATTCTGAGTATTATTGCAGCCAGTGATGAGACTCACAATGCACCAGGAATACTCAGTAGGGTTCGTGAATCATTTCTGTGTTGATGTCACCTATGCATTGATGTTAGATGTTTGAGCAGTTCCTTTGAAACCTGCACCTTCTTTATGGCTGATTGGGTCTTGACCTTCCCTAATATTTTCTTCCATTCTCCTCTATCATGCACCTTCCTTCTCCAGCCTCTGACTCCCATTGCGGCAAGATCTTCCTAGACACAATCCATCCACCTTGTTCTGCCTTTCCTTCTTCATGAAAATATTTTCCCCTTTCACATTTTCTTTCGATTCTGCTCACCCTTCATTCTTTCCAAGTGTCCCATCTAAGTCTCTGGGATTTCATAAATCTAGCAGTATTAAATAATTTATTTCCTGATCATTTCTCACTCTCCAATTCTGTGCACCACAACGTACAGGTCCAAGCATTTGTCTGAGTATTCTTCCCTCGAAGGATCGCAAAGCCTTTTCATCGTTCATTGTTCACTGTGCTAGACCAAGCCTCAGACCCATAGGTTACTACTGGCCTTATAAACGTTTTATAAACTTTGAGTTTACTATTTCCATTGCTTTTCCATTAGAGAAAATCTTTTTATTTGCATAATAAGCTCATTCCTTGCCTGTATTCTTTCTCTTATCACATTGCTTAATTTATTATCAGATTTAATTAAGGTGCCAAGTTATGAAACCTACACTTACTCATTATTTATTTTCTTACCTTTGTTTTGCTTGTACCTACCTATTGTATAGTAATGTTAATATTAATTCAACTTATGTTTGTAAGAATTCAATTGCATGTAGCTCTTTCTTTTTGCATTTCTCTTTCTCTCTTTCTTTCCTTCTGTCATTCTTTCTGTCTTCTCCTTCTTTCTTTCTTTCTTTCTTTTCTTCCTTCCTTCCTTACTTCCTTCCTTCCTCCCTCCCTCCCTCCCTTCCTTCCTTCCTTCCTTCCTTCCTTCCACCCTCCCTCCCTCCCTCCCTTCCCTCCTTCCCTCCTTCCTCCCTTCCTCCCTTCCTCCCTTGCTCCCTTGCTCCCTTGCTCCCTTCCTCCCTTCCTCATTTCCTCCCTTCCTCATTTCCTCCCCTCCTCATTTCCTCCCTTCCTCATTTCCTCCCTTCCTCCCTCCCTTTTATTTCTTTCTTTCTTCCTTCCTCCCTTTTATTTCTTTCTTTCTTCCTTCCTCCCCATCTCCCTCCCTCCCTATCTCCCTCCCTACCTCCATCCCTCCCTACCTCCATCCCTCCCTACCTCCATCCCTTCCTCCCTCCTTTCCTTCCTTGCTCTTGCTCTCTCTCTCTTTCTTTCTCTCTCTTTATCTCTTTCTTTCTTGCATTCCTTCCTCCTTTCCTTCTGTCTGTCTTTCTTTCTTTCTCTCTTTCTTTCTTTGTTTCTTTCTTTCTTTCCTTCTGTTTGTCTTTTTTCTTTTTTTTTCTGCCTTTCTTTCTCAGTTTCTGTCTTTCTTTCTCTCTCGATCTCTCCTTTCTTTCTTTCTCTCCTTTCTCTCCCTCCCCTCTCTTTCTTTTCTCGTATTTATCATAATTTCTTTCCGGCTTAATTTTTAAAAATACTTCTGTTACAGGCTTTGGAACAAAATCAGGAGACAGCATTTCCCCAAAAGTCCAAATACCTCCAATTGAATATTATGCTTCACAAAAGGCCAATAGCTGGAATGATGAGAAGACATCTGATTTTTCTACCCAAGCAATTAACAGTGTTACAAATGAAGATCAAAATATTGGATTATCTGAGAAGAAAGAAAATTTTAATGATCAAGTTGAGCTAAATGCAACAGAAAGGGAATCTGAACACCAGATGAAAGCTCTTCATAAACAAGATGGAAATTTGAAACACTTTTTTAAAGATGTTGCTAAAACATCACACGCAGCAAAAGTGAATAATGCCAGCGATGAGATCAACATGCAACAAAATAGTGATGCACAAAGAGCCATAACTTTAGCCAAAGAAAATATTACTTCTCATACAGGAAGTACCAAAAAGGAACACAGTGGTAAACCTTTAGTAACACATTTACCTGGACATCATATTGAAGCAAATGAAAGTATACCTAAATTTTTTGCTGTTGATAAGAATAAGACAAATATGCAAATACATAATGTTTCTGTGAGAAAGGATAAAATAAATACATCATACAAAATGCCTCCTTTGGAAGAGAGAGAAATAAACTCAGATAAAATGCTGTTAAACACAGAACATATTAGCAATGCTACATTACTTTCCAATGCAGCAAAAAGTCAAAATCCTGAAGAAAATGGCAATATGAATATACTGATAAAAAGTATGCAACCTAAAGAAAAAGAAAATATTTTAGGTAATAGACCTCTACCTAATAAAATAACATCTGAAGCAATTGCTAAGGACAATACTCGTGAAAAATATCCCTCTACAAACATATCTAGAGAGGCTTTGCCTAGTGCAAATTATACTGCAGTAAAAGAATTGAAAGAAAAGTAACAGTGTATTGGTTTTATGTTTAAAAGGTATTATACATAAGCTGAAATTTTTGGAAAAATATAGTCAGCAAGGAAAATAATGTAGATATATTATATAGGTACCTACAATTTGTTTAGATACAGAGAGTTACAGATTTGCAATTTATCAGCTCATCTGGCCAAAGAAATTTTTAGTACAATGTATTTTCCTTGTGGGTAAAGATTAATGTAGTTTAAATTAAATAAAAAATATATAATAAAATAAGATGCAGTTACCTGCACAAAAATTTACTAAATATGTACTATGTATTGTATATAGTGAAAATGACTTTTTTTAGGTAGAATCATACAAAAAGTATTGAACGTATCAATGTAGGACTATGACTGTTCAAGGCAAAAATGTTCATAGATGGTTCTAGACTACCTACTTATTTTTTTTTAATTCCACAGACCCTTTGTCACTGGCAAGTTACTTTGCTACATATGACATTCTTCCTCTAATTCCTAAACCAGTTTTTGTATCCCTTTCGGAGTCATCTTAGCCAAAGCAGTTTAGCTGGCTGTGATCATTGGAGCAATATGCAATGGCCAAACATCATAAGTTTAAATCCCAGTAACTGCAGTCAAATGTTTCTCTAGTAAAGAAAGAGGAGGGCCCAAGTAAAGTAATCGGCATAATGGCACACTTGGAAGCTGATAGGTTTACATTTCACTGCAGTTGCAAGGATTTTACATCTTATTCTTAAAAAAACTACAGTTTTATTCTAAAAATGTAATATAGGCATTGACATTGGCATTGTCAGTTTAAATTTACATTGTTAGTTGATCTTGACATTCTATTTAACCAATGGTTGTGGACTATTTGTATTCGTCGACCAATATTTCCTCCCCATCAATAAACACATGGCAATAGCAGGATATGATTTTAAATCCATAAGTGATCCAGACAAATTACCTTGAGTATGATTCACCTGCAGCAGAGCATATTTATGTTCCTTGGGTGACTATTAGAAGATGTTTCCTTAAGGCAATGTATCGGTGAAATTTGGTGAAAATTGCAAAAAATTTTGATTTTTCCTTTTTACATTTTTTATTATTCTTATACTTTGTACTCTCATAGCACATTTTAGTTTTCTCAATATCAGCCATTTTTAAAGCTCCAGGAGGGCATTCAAATATGCTAGTGCTGGTGAGTGTTCCTCACTAAACCTTGTCACTACAGCTTTAAAACACATTGTTCATTTTCACTGGCTCTGATTTTGGTCTCTTGCAGGAAATTTTGCTTCAGAAAGGTTGTAAGTTGGCTGTGCTGAAAAGAATTTGATATTCAAGCTGAAATGCTGCAAATCTGGCATGTTATGTTTACAAACAGAGAAATGCAGTCAGTGTTCTGTAATTCTATAATCTTGCTAGGTTATTTCAGTGTTCCAGTTATATATTAGACATTGTTTAGGTAGTTAATAGCTTTTAAGTTATGTGTTAGTCTATAGTAGAGACATAACAAGCAGATATTTTATGAATTTTGTATAAATTAGCGAAAATGCATAATGTAGAGGTTAGCTAAGAACAACAAATTTCTACATTTTGTGAGCAATGCGAAGGTGAAAGAAAAGTTTTTATATTAAGAAACAACCAAGCAAACTTAAAATTCTCAAAAAATGCAACAGGCCAAGAAGAAAGCAACAGGGAGTTACATGTGGTGCTAGGGAATTTTAAGTTGATTGGATTTAGGTAAAGAACGAAGATATACCTGTTAAACTTTAGAATTCATTTTTCTCGGTTCTTTCTTTTTTCAGCATTTTTCACTATTCAAAATGCTCCTTGGACCCTAGTTTATGCTTGAAATTTTCAGGAGACCTTCAGAGATTAAGGCATTAAAATTTTGTCGTGTGCTAGTTAAAAATATTACATAATTGAACTGAAATTAAATATTTTTCATAACTCATACTGAAGAAATTGAAAATATTGATAAATAGTATGCAAAACATTTTTGTTCTCTTAAACTAATTAAATCTAAGCAATCTTGGTGTGACAATTTCTTTATATGTGTATACTGAACTCAAATTAAAAATTTAGGAGGGGTACAATAAACTGTAGGGTCTAAGAGTCATTTCATGTGAGCATATCAAAAAGTGATTTATTATTAATAAATATATTTAAAAATGGTTCGACATATTACATTGAAATTTTGCATATACTATTTACTTTATGTTCTGAGTGTGTGGAAAAAGATTCAAAGCAAACAGAAGAAAACTGTGAATTTTTTAATTTTCACATACATTGCCTTAACAGCCGGACAGTTTCGACAGTTCTAACACCTGACCAAACAAATTTAAAGAGTAATGTAGATGTGAGCACGAGTTGTGCATTGACGCGGAGCGAGTGAGCTGTTTGGATTGATATTTTATTATGTAGAATTATTTGACAAACATAAATGTTTAAAAGATTATTCACTATAATTTTTATGTTAATAAACAAAAATAAACCTAATAGATTAATAAATAATGCTTTGGAACACAATAACTTTGTTTTTAAAATTTTCTTTAATTCAAATTTCCACGCTTAATTACAATTTTATTGTTTATTTTTGTACAGTAGTAAAAAATTCTATGAAAAAGTAGTTTAAATGCCTATATTCAAGCAATTGTTCATAAAATAAGAAAAATGTGGTTTAATAAGAATATTACTAGATTTAACACATATCTGGCCAGGTGTTAGAACTGTCGAAACTGTCCGGCTATTAAGGAAGCATCTTCTAATAGTTATGTACCCGAGGAACATACATAAAATCCAGCTTTTATACTACAGTACGTATGCTACAAAACTTGGCCGGCAGGCGCCCGGCCCGTCTGCCCGTCACGTAATGCACGACTTGGTTGACGGTCGCACGGCCCATCTTCCTGTCACACATGTGTGCACGTCAAAACTAAACTAAGCCCCCTAGCGCTATAGCCCAGGAAGGGCCTTGGCTTGCCGCCCAGCCACTGCGTCCCCAACCTCTATCGCATGAACATCAAATCTCAAATCACATTAACTGTCAGAATAAACACAAAACATGCCGTATCACAGGAGATGTTGGAAATGCCATCCATCTCCATCAATAATCTACGGTGTCTTCCGAGGAAATTTTCATTCACATTCATTAGTTCAGTTTCCGATATAGCGTTAATTTCTCTACTGATATTTTGTTTTAATTCTTCTCATCTGTGGGGATTAGTTTTGTATACTTTATTTTTCAAGTTACCCCATAAATAAAAATCGCATGCCGTAAGATCAGGGGACCGAGCGGGCCATAAACCCTTTCTAATGATTCTATCCTCAAACATTTCCTCAATAAACTACAATGACTCGTCAGCTGTATGCGTGGTGGCAGAGTCTTGCTGGAAATATCCAGACCGACATTCAATGTCCGTGAGCTGTTCGAAACATGGTGCCAGAATATCATTTCTATATCTTTCTGCATTTATGGTACACTCATAAACAAATTTGCCCTATTATTCTGCACCATTCGCTGCTTTTTTTAATCATGCAAGGGAGTTTCATGAACGAAATTGGATTTGTCTGTAGCATAATATCAACTGTGTTGTGATGAAACGTGATCGTGTAAATGAAACTGTTACATCACTGAACAGTATTAACCGTGAATCGATTGTTCCATCATTAACATTCCTCAAAATCCACTTACAGAATTTTACCCGACTGTGGTGATCACGTGGTAGCAATTCCTAGACAATAAATAGTAGGTAATCTTGTACGAGTGGTTTAAATGTTGAAAGTTTTGCTGAAGCTTTTGAAATGTCAGTTTCATTTGCAAGGCGTTTAAGAGATTTTCGAGGTGACCGTTCTAACCTTTCTCCGATTTCGTCTAATTTCTGTTCCGTAAGCACGGGCCTTTTTATCTTTCATTTCCTACCACAAATTGTTCCTGTCCCTCTGAATTTATTTACCAGCAAACGAACGGTCTCTCTATTCGGAATACGCCTGCCAGGAAATTTGGTTTAAAATTGCAGTACAGTTTGCCTATAAGATGATGTAAGCACATACGTATCGTACATAAGCACTCTTTGTTGTACTGTGTACTACAATCGATTCATTTAGAAAGCATTGCATGCAAAACTAAACATTTCTAATGTTATCCACGTGTGAACTAGACTAGCGGAAGTAAAGACTGATTCACGTGTGACAATTAGAAGCACGCGCAGGGAGATGCAGTAAAGCTCACACGGGCCGCGCTCTTGCCGGCCAAGTTTTGTGGTAAACGTACTGTATAACGTAAGTACAGTTACAATTTATTAAAGTTTAAGGGTGTCGGGGGGTTGCCACTATACTAAGTGTCTGGCAATGGTTGATGTTATTTTTTATATTATCCCGAAGAAATAAGAAAATTAGGCTTCACACTTTGGTGATTTTAGGTTGTTGTATACATCTTTGCTACTGTTATCTGCCAAAGACACGATCACACAAACTTCATAGTCAGTGTTGCCAGTAGTGGATCAAGAAAAATAACCAGACAAAAATAAGAAATCCACTAAATTTCTGTGTTGTCAATGTTAAAAACATTTCTGTCCAAACAAATGCAGTTTATCAAACAACTAAATCCCTATACTAGCAATGTTAAATTTATAAATTTTGACAACTAAAGATCTTCCCAGAAAGACCAGATTTAGTTTAAAAACAACTAAATTGGCATCACTGTTCATAGTAGCCCATGGCTCCTGCCTCTCTTGGGAGCATGCGCTGAGAAACTTCCAGCTTTTACAAAATACGGAAGGTCTGGCATTCACGAGCTCTTGGGCTATTAAAAGGGGAAGTACTAAGGTGTGGAAGGAGGAAATGAGGAACGGAAAGAAGGAGGGAAGAAAGGAGAGAAGGAAGGAAACTTAGGGTAAAAAATACATCCAATCCTTTACAGCAGTTTTTCAAGGAACTGCTCAGAGTGCCTCTGAAGTCTAGTAGTTAGCATCCAGTTTCCTAATCTCGGCTTCAATTCCTAGCGGGGAGATGGGAACTCTTCTTTAACCGCTTTAACCGGAATTATTCCCCATTCCACTGGTAGTATGAGTGGGAGAGTAAATGTGTGTGTGTGTGTGTGTGTGTGTGTGTGTGTGTGTGTGTGTGTGTGTGTGTGTGTGTGTGTGTGTGTGTGTGTTTGAGTGTGACAGAATACGACATCCGGATGGTTAATTGATTTCTGACGACCAAAGGCCATCACCGAAAAAAACTTGATGTGCACACTTATCTACATGACCTTCTCTACTCACGCTTGTAAGTACGTCTAATGAAATATCTAATGAAATGATGAATGAAATATCTAAATATATTAAAATAAAGTCCTGTCAACATTACGATATTGAAGACCTATTTATGGAGCACCATGAGAGCAGACAGATTGAATTGAATTAGCCTTAAGTACATATATACTTTAAAATGTGGAAATTAAAACTCAGGAAGTACTAGATAAGATGTGCGAAAAGCCTCGTCAGCTTCTTCTTTGAATGTAATTGTATAACTGTGTAAGATAATTTTCTGATATATATTTATGCATACGATGACATTTCCAGATTTTGTAATTGTAGCACCCCATGAGATCCCTCCCCGGAAATAACTCCTGCATCCGCCCCTGATTTGGGCTACAGAAAAGGGGTGGCAAAATGGATTCCACAAGTGCTTCATGAGGAACACATGTTTCATCGGGTCATGACCTGGCGGTAATGGATCACAAGGCTTTGGAGGGAACCCAACTTTCTGGACAAGGCTGTGACGTGTGATGAGAGCTGATTTCATCACTACGCCTCAAAAACGAAACAACAAAGTGCACAATGGAAACATCCCCACAGCCTAAGGCCAAAAAAGCGCAGGAAAAGTCATGCATAATGATGATGATGATCATGATCATAATAACAATAGTAATAATAATAGCAACAACAATAATCAAACTTATAAAACTAATGTAGATAAAGTTATTCACGAAGCAGCGGAGCATGCAGGTGAATCAATAAACTAAAAAAAATAATAACAATAGTGGCGATGGCGGTGGTGGTATGATAGGAATGAAAGAATGCAGATCTATCCCGGGAGTCAAACGCATATCTTTCGTTTACCATGGCCACGTTTTGGCACTGAGCTGTCGTGGCGCCTGGCGGTAGGTATCGAATTTATTATTTATGAATACTATAAAAGTGTATTTCCACTATTTCCGAGGAGGGACTATCCAATACGACAAGGTACAATAAAGCAATTGCTTTAAGTCCAACACAATGTAAACGAGAAAGAATCAGTCTAGATAAAACGGCAATGTGAATCTCGCAAAATTAAAATGAGAGAATAAGGGTGAAAAGTCGAAGTAAAACAAATACGAACATAACAACTGTATTATTACTATCGTCATCGTTATCATTATCATCATCGTCGTCATAATCATTATTATTGTTGTTGTTTTTGTTGTTATTATTGTTATTATTATAAGTGCTGAGGCTTTCACGGCCGGCATTATCAACTATGTTAAGTAGATTTTCCGGGCTTGTGGGCCGTGGTCGAGTTGGATTACCTTCCTCCGACGTTTCGCTGAAAACTGCGTCCAGCATCTTCAGGGTCAACCTCTGTTATTAGCGGCTGCACATAAACTAAAGTTCACTGCAAACTTTCATATTCATCTTTGTTTGTTATTAGTGTCCTTGGTAACACAAATTTTCACGATCGCTCGTTCTCATGAATACCAACATGAGATTATCGATCTTAAAATGCCGACAAATGGGACGTCTCTGATCATGGTATAAAGGAGAAACCTTTACGTGTCTCGGGTTTTCTTCTCCCTCTTATTAGAGCCGGGAGCCAAGTTTTGCTTATCTGCTGTCTCTCTTCTTTTCGATTGTAGGAGTTTTTATGCATAAAAATCTCTATCGCTTCCCGAGTCAAGCGAGCCTGGTAGTGGCTTGTCCTTGAGAGTACCTCCGTGTCTTTGTAATTCACGTCGTGGCCGAACAACAGAGAGTGTTCTGCCACCGCTGACTTGTCCGTTTGCAGTGAACTTTAGTTTATGTGCAGCCGCTAATAACAGAGGTTGACCCTGAAGATGCTGGACGCAGTTTTCAGCGAAACGTCGGAGGAAGGTAATCCAACTCGACCACGGCCCACAAGCCCGGAAAATCTACTTAACATTGTTATTATTACTATTATTTATTTACTTGTTTATTTATTATTATTTAATCTTACTAAGTATTTTAACATGTAGTTTTATCATCACTAACAGAAACATACATTCAATAGAAAATCCATATGCCTTTCGTGTAATAGAACAATATTACATTGATATGTAAAATATTTATAGTTAAATGAACAAATGTATACTTCTAAATGGCACGAAGGTAGCTTACTACTGGTAAGTCGAAAAAAGGAGACAGACTTTATCCCCAGATTTGAACACCGGACCTCTGCAACACTAATCCAGAGCGTACATCGTTGCACCGGAACAAACTATAGGAGTTGTGCTTATTCTGAGCATTTGGTCTCTCTTGCCTCTCACACACTTCCTTCGACAGGATGAGCAAAGTTCACTGAACAGCTCTGCGTATTGCGGCCTTTTGAGAGACAGTGTATCTCTATGGAAGTTATACCAAAATGACCAGGAGATTCGAAATATTCATATGCAATTAAAACACGAAAATGGGGGGGGGGGGGGAGAAGTCTCGAAAATCCCATTTCGACTTGCCTTAAAATGGCCTTGTTGCCGAAGAGCCAAGAGGACTTTTCATGTCTTTTACTTGTACTTCAAATTAGATTATGAAGGCTGTGAGTTGTAGTTTCCGGACAGATGATGGATGTTTGATCCGAACATAGTCGACTATCATATGTCATAGCAACAGCAATACATTGTTAATGAACTCGTTTAGTTAGTTTGTTTACTTGTTTCTTGGATAGAACTATATGTGTTTTTTAACACGTTGAATTAGTTTAATTAGTTGTTTGTTGGGTAGAAATACAGTTTTGAGCATTTTGAGCTTTGTAGTTTGCATTAATACAAATATAGTTAAAGAGGATAACGATTTGTAGAATGTGCTGCTATTTGTAGGTTTTCGTTCATCTCGTACCTACGTATCCAAAATGTTCACTTCGATCTTTTTCGCATTATTTGTGTCTCTGTCCAACTCTTTCATTTGGATACCTGGTAAGTAAATTAGTGATAAGATGAGCTAAATTTAAAAATTAACGTATTAATGTGCATTAATCTTACCCGAAACTTTACGATTATAACGCGATCAGATAAACCATTTTATTGCAATGCAGGAATGCGTTGTATATTTGGATGATATAAAATGTTTCATAGATGTGTAACAAACGTGCATTCACAATATTGTTTTGAGGCCTCAAACCATATCCCGGGTCCGATTTCTAGCTGGCGAGTGGGAAATTTTCTCTAGCCAATATTATGCCTTATTCTCTCCAGAGTCTGGAAGTATGCATGAGAGTGTGAATGTTTGTGTGATCTAATAAATTATAAATTCGGGTAGTCTAGTAGTTACCTGTTTTAAAAGTCAAATTGTGCTCCCGTCATTATTAAACACTCCCTTACAGTTGATTCGTTTTTACATTTTAAATTTACATATTGATAAATTTAATTTGCTTTTACATATAGTTCAGTGTCTTCTCCGTATGCAAGCAGGCGTCTGATGCCTCATTGGTAGGACAGGACTGTGGTTCTGGTTGCCTGTGTGTGCGGATTTACCCATACCGCGTGCTTAGGTGTATCCCTAACTCCGCATCTGCAGTAGTCTTGGTCAGAGTTGGAACCGATGGAGGTGCGAAGCATATGGATCGTGACTAGTCAGGCAGTGGTTCAGTTCCACGTGCCAGTTGCAGGTACTTCGTTTTGAGACGTTCTTCTAAGTTCGGGAGAATGCCATACATGCGTGATTTAATGTACAAAAAACTCGAAGATCCCAAAAACCCACCGTATACGAGTTAACACCGTTGCTTATACCCTTAGGGGTCCCTGTCTAGGGATATGTGGATGGCAACCACAAGGTACCCAAGCTCAGCAGAACATTACTTCCACTTACTGGTGTTTTACTCCTCACTGTAGCCTTTCTATCTGACCTTATGACCTTACCTTGGTCATCACTTGTTCTCTTCCCACCCAGATGCTATTAGGGTACCCGAGATCTAGGGAGCCTTTATTTTTCCAACCTTTCCATTTCTCTAATTTCTCTATAACCTCTTAACCCCTAACATGCTGGGTCGGTCTGGGTGGCTCAGTTGGTTAGACGTTGGCTTACTGATCCCAAGGTCGCGGGTTCAAGTGTGCTTAAAAACGACAGCTCCATGTCAGTAGATTTACTGCCATGTAAAAGAACTCCTGCGGCACGAAATTCCGGCACACCGGCGACGCTGATGTGATCCTGGCAATTGACAGCGTCGTTAAACAACAAAATAATTTTTTAACCTAACATGCTGACCTGTCATGGCATGTAATGCGTCCCCTGATTGGTAATCAGAGGATACAGTCGGTGAATTTATTTGGATAATTCAGTTTCGGAAAATTTAAAACTTTCGTCAAATGCAACATCATTGTTAATTTTTTTATATGTTAAGCGCGCAAAGAGAAAGGAATCTCAAAGCTTTAAAACATTATTCTATCGCACAAAGCCTACTGTATTCTAATATTCCCCTTGCAACTACTAGGAAATAAGCAATAAGATAATTTGTACAAATGTTTATCTCAACTAACACGAAGGAGATATAGGAATAAGAGTTTGTAAGAATGGTTAGTACAAGAGTAGAGAAAGTCAGGGCTACTGATCCCAAGTTCGCGGGTTTAAATCCGTCTCAGATCGATGGTTTTTAAGTGTGCTTGAAAACGACAGCTCCATGTCAGTAGATTTTCTGGTATGTCAAAGAACTCCTGCGGGATGAAATTCTGGAAGACCAGCGACGCTGATGTCATCCTTGCAATTGACGTCATTAAACAAAAAAATTAACATCGAAGGTGATATCGGCGGCACCCATGCTGCCAAATATATAAGTTTTAGCTCGGTTTAAACTAGCAAATTCCAGCCTTCCAAATTAATTATGGACTCAATAACTCAGTGACAACGTGTGGAGGGGGACTTAGCGTCTCGACCGAAAGGCGATCTTTTGTACCTATGGCCCTAATGGGGCAACTTGCACGAGGATGGATGAGGCGAATGGATTCTAAGGGCGGCCGAAACGTTGCCACGACGGAGCAGGTAGTAGGGTACCTATATTTTCCCAGTTAAAACCACCCCGGTGAAGGTTGGCTTAGCCCCACTCCCCTCTCGGGTTTGTACCATCCCATAGAGGGCCCGGAAACCAGTGGCTCGCCTTCCAATATGGCGGACGAGATTTCCAAAGCGCATTTGTTCTCCTTGCCACGCAGCTGTCGCGACGCTCGCCGACGCTTCCAACCCTGAAAGAAACCTAACGGGATGAAGGGTGAAATGAAATTATTTATGTAACGAAATGGAGGTACAGGAAATTCGGAGGATATGGAAATCCTTCCCAGCATCGCCTGGTGTTCGGGGAAATCTCTGAAAAAAGCCATAGGTTGGGAAGGTTGGCCACAGTAATTAATTATGGAAGTCATATAATTATATCCAATGGAATTATAATTTACACAAACTGTGAGCACACAATTCATAGCTTTGTAACTAAAATGTTACTTTCAATCCTTTTAAACTGTGAACAGCTCGAGGTAATATCCTAATAAACAATATTACTTCAATGTAACTCTCTCCATCTTTCAGCAAACTGCATAAAACTGGCAATACTGAAAGCTTTTGACACATCCTTACGAGCCTGTAACACATTTCAAACCCTCCTGTACATTAGCGCTGATGCCCCATTTCATTTCAAGACCTCTTCAAATTACTCCCATTTTGAAATACAATTTAAAATTTCTACCAAGATGCTCAATTTTAAACTGGTCCACAATAATAATAGTTTTACGAAGCAATACATGTGCTCAGTTTATCACATCCAAGAAGCGTCCTTGCGATGGCCTGCTTCATCTGTGTAACACCTTGTGACCAATTCATGTCGAAATTCCTTTGCGGGGGCAGTAATCTAGTATTTGTAGATCCATAGTGCTTTTGCAGTGTCTTCTCGTCAGTATTTTTATTTATCTATTTTGTTTTTCTGTATAGTATTCTAAGAGTTATAAATAACTCTTTGTTTAGGCAATTAAGTAATAGTACGACAAATATTATTTATGTTAGGCAGTTCATAATTTACTTTATTTCTGTTAAAAGTATTAGGTGCATACTATATTTTGATTTCAGATGTGCGGAAAGCTATGTAAAGCAGGTTATGTTATTCAGGTTCATTATATGCCAAAGTATTAGGTAGTAAAATTACATTCTTCTTTACTTATTTATTAAAGTGGAACAAGATGAACAAGGCAGCTCTCCTTGGAGTGAAGCAGACCTAGGGAAGGAGAGTTACCCTAAAAATATAATCCTCTTTTTGGGGCAACCAACCAAAAGCCATGTTTGCAAGGAAGAATTCCTCAACTATACAGAACCAGAATATGTTAGGTTTTCTACAGTAACATCAGTAAAGGTGAGTAAGCTTTCAGTTTAAAAATAATATTTGCTGCTCTTGAAGGAATATAGTCAATTTATCATTAGTATTCACAAATTTCATGTACAAAGTTATTTTCAAAAGTTTAATAATTAATATGATTATCATGTTTTCCTCAATCCAATGGCAATTATGCTACAAGAATTAATGTCCATAAGCCAGGATTACCTTGACCAAAAAAAGCATTAAAATTTATTGTTTCTAAATTACTCAATTGTATCCATAATCTTTCATCCTGGTGTACTTTTTCTTTGAATCCACCACAAGGGTTTGGAAACTTATTAATTTATACTCTCTCTACTACATATAACAAGTTCAGGAAGCATTGCATTCTACCAAAATATCTGAAATAATTTCACTGGAGATACATGTTTTGGGAGCCCCTAAATTAAAGAAAAAAGTGCTTTAAAAAAGTTCTATGTGCTAATGTATGTCTATATGCATGCATGCATGTGTGTGTGTGTGCGTGTGTCCATTTGTGAACCGTATAACGCAAAAACAAAAGGTTGGTTAAATACCAAACTTGGTATTAAAGTTCAGCATCTACCAAGAATGTAACAGGAAGATTTTCAAGGAAAAACTCCCACTTTGCTACCTTCTACATGGAATGCTTTTCAAATATTTTGATTCCATCAAAAATGGCTCTAAAATTTTGATCAAAATACCATATTATAAGACCTTTTTATAACAGATAAAATGTATATCTCAAATTATCTAGGAATATCCTAAGAGATCATCTTCATACTGGAGTAGCCGCCTCTGTAGCATGGTGGTAGCATGCCTGCCTCATGTACAAGAGGTCACGAGTTCAAATCTCGCCTAGAGTGAGTTATCTGGATAAGGTTTTTTCCAAGCTGAATTGATCAACAGCTGAGTGATGGAGAGAACCCTCTCCGAAACTAGTCCTGTGATCAACATAATTACAATAGTAAGTTGGAGCTGAATGTGTTAGAAATATCTTCTACATATTTTTCAATTTATCAATGTGCTCCACTGTTTTAAACACTTCATTTTCATCAGTTTTATGTTGTGAATACGTGTTATACTAGCTGAGCTCCAAATAGGAGATGTGTGTGTGAGGAGAGGTTGAACCACAGATTTATATAGAACAGGCATGAGAAAGAGGGATGACAGGAATGTAATCATTTACCCTCTCCACTTTTACCCTATCATCAAATGCAGGCCACCTATCTTTTCCGGTTCTGTTTGTTTACACCTGCACATGTCTTTACAAACAAGGTAATTTTTAACATGAGGTACTGATTTTGTGACTATGTGATTGTGAATTACATTACATACATTTTGTTTTGTCATAGCAAACACAATACTTTATGTTTATTAGGAACACAAAAAATTAATGTTCCCATTTGGCTTTGAAGCATTCCTTTTACCTTGTTATGCGACATAATTCTACCACTGACATAATGTGAGAGATTGACCGTTTCTCTAAGGTAGATAGATAACAGTGGGGGAAGGGGCGGGGTCTGGTAACTAACCATGTGTAGCCGAGTGGATAGGGTTAAAAGTACAATGTAGGGGAAATGACACAATGTGTCACTTCTCCCTATCTATGATATAGAAGTATACAACTGTCATAACCAATTTTGGAGCATCTGTTTATTAGAGGATATTATTTCTGGAATTAGCAAGCCTCACAATGCGTTCTACATGTGTGTTCCATGTTAACTTGGTGTCTAGTAATACACCAATTTACTTATTGTGTGTATGTGAAGGTAGTCATGGTAGTTGTTCATTCATAAGGCTTAATGGCTGCACAGAATTAAAGCATCTTAATGAGAAAGTCTTTGCTTCAGTCTTGTGGATGTTCAGAGCAATACACCAAGTTGAGAATCATTGTGTCATTGTGGATACAGAAACTTGAGAGTTGATGGCTATAGTTAGCTTGGAAGTTGAATTATACAAAACAGTATCATCAGCATACATAGCCGTGTAACTAGGGTGCAATACAGGCATATTACACATGAATATGTTAAATAATATCAGTGCAAGTATTGATCCTTGTCCGAACCTTGCACACAAGGTAGAACGATTTTATTCAGACCTATACTCCCAAATTATAGTTTTTCCGGTATCAATCAATTATTTATTGACTATAAAAAATGAGCGCGTTTTACAGGCGATTTTTCGTCATATACAACGTTGTGGTTTTCGATTTTGATATTTTCTTACTCTTTATTTTACTCCGATCTTCTCCTCTGAATTTTTATATCATATACTAAATCACGTTTTGCTTACTTTTAGCATCTAGTAGTAAACCTGCATTTATGAATGTGCCCGCAATATCATTCGGTTAATGATATTTTCAATTTCGTACTGTTGTGTTTGCAAGGATGAATCCAAGGCTGATCGGAATTGGTCCCAATGGACATAGCCAGTAATCAGTTAGGTATGTATGCAAAACAAATTTAGTAAAATCCACTGTTTGGGAGCATGTCTCAGTTTCTTATCATCTTACAGGGCCCTGCAAGGGGTGAGGCATAACTACTGACCAATGAAATGCTGACAGTTGCAATACAGGGCTAGAGGCATGTCGCTGTAATGAGGACAAAGAAAGATGGGAGGGGGGAAGGGTGGATATGATTGATTAGATTTATTTCCAAATTCTTAATGCCCATTATGGAAAAGGTTGTAAATGTTGCTTGAAATATGCAGCATTTTTTGGGCTAAGCAATTCTGTTATTAAAAAAATCTTTAACTTTGTCCTTTGAATCACAAAATCGTATAAAACTCTATGGTAAACATAATGCAATATTGCATTGGAAAATATAAAAAGGTTTAATCCTTCTACGAATTCTCCCTATATTAATACTAGAATTAAAATTCATGTTGAAATAGCTCTAAACATGTTTGTCTATTACATTATATTATAATACAGTTTCTGCTTTGGAATGAAAGGTTTTTTCTAATACATGTGTCAGTATTTTATATAGCTGGATAGCAATGGCCTCTTATCTCTGGGTCGTATGAATTGGGTAGTTGATAAAGATGGCTAGAGCTAATATATTTTCATCAAAGTTCAGATTCCGTCAAAACCAATTTTATTATAATAAAGGTACCACATAATCACAAGTAATTTTACACTTTATAAATATTGTTGTTGGCTAATGCTGGATTTCTGGCAATGAAGTCATTAATCCTCTTGCTCTCCAATATTTTTCACTTATCGATGGGGTAAATAATAGTGACATTGAAAAAAACAATAGCAGTAATAGTAACTGCTTTTTAGAGAGCACCATATTTTTATGTTTTGGTGGTTACATCGCTCTCTCACAACCCCCAGAATGTCTGGAGGACCACACCTGTCATTGGTTTACAGGTCTCAGTGACCTGACCGGGAGAATTTATCAAAATAAATTCGCAGACTATATCCTCTGATTACTAATCTGAAGACATATTACAAGCCATGACAGGTCAGCATATTAGGGGTTAAGATTTTATAGAGAAATTAGAGAAATGGAAAAGTAGGAAAAATTAAGACTCCCTAGCCTTCGGAATCCTAATAGTATCGGGGTCATAAGGTAAGATAGAAAAGCTATAGTGAGGAGCAAAACACTAGTAAGTGGAAGTAATGTTCTGCTCAGCTTGGATATCTTGTGGTTGCCATCAGGGTTGCCAACCCGTACGATAATTATGGGGGCATACAATAATTTGAATGTTTGTAATCATGGTTGTCAACCCGTACAATAATTATGGGGGTGTACGATAATTTCGATGCCGGCGGAATATCATTTTCACTGGTTTGTCAAGCCAGGGAAATTAAATAATTACAAATAACGACACCACTTTTGCCCTCAAAGCCTGTCTCCACCTGTTTAAGGCAACCATTTCATATCATACTAAACCTCCTACCCTTTATCCTCTTGTTGCCCATGTGCCCAGATTTGATAATCTCAATGAAGAGGGCACTGTTCAGAAAATTGATGATCAATGGAGAAAACTCGGAATACATGATATTCCATGTGAAATAAAGAACATGCCTGAACCTGGCAGTTTCTGGAGTGCTGTTAAACATGTCACCTTGGTGGAAATACTGATTTCAAAGAACTGGCGGAGTTTGCATGATCAGTGATTTCGTTGCCCCACAGAAACACTTCTTGTGAAAGTTTTTTTCCAAACTAGGTCTAATAAAAACTAAAATTATAAACAGATTGGCACTAGGTACAGTAAATGGATTTTTCGCGGTCGTCTCAACTTATGAAAGAACGCAGTGGGTCTGAAAACCTGCAAGCGAGATGTTAAAGTTTATCTCCACAACAAATTTGCATAATGCTGCAATAGCTGAGGAAGATGAACTTTCAGATGAACAGTGCGCGAAACGTAAGTCCTAAAGTTGTAATACTGATTGAGATCGTCAATCTTGTAAGTGAATACCATAAACATCAATACTTTTACATTTTCATAAGTGTTATGCTGATACATTTATTGTTGTAGCATTTGGTTTATGATGTACGATAATTTTTAATCCAAATCTATAGTTTTGAGTGGCCGGTATGATAATTTTACTTTTAAACATTGGCAACCCTGGTCGCCATTCACATATCCCCTAGACGAGACCCCTGAGAACACACATATTATGAGCACCTGTAAAGCCAAGGGCATATGTGGCTTTGAGCAAACGATATACCACTTCCAAGACTGTAGTAAATTCAAAGAGAAAACATTGTTTACACATGTCTGAAACTTCATTATTTTCATTTTCACAAACAAAATATCAGCTTTTTTTAAATAATGCTTCTTTATCAAATAATATTGATGATGATCATAATCTGATAATACTGACTCCAGTTAAAACTACATGCGATTCAACAGTACTGTGAATGCTTTGGTAAATAAAAGAAGATTCAATAATAATACAATAAATACAAAGATACCATTTTCTTATTGGAGTAGGTGTTAGCATTGCAGTTTCAGTGTCACTCGGTAGTTTTTATTCCACTTCTACTACTCCTCCATAAAAACTGTATTCCAAAAATAGTACCAACAATACTAACAATTAGTCACAATCAGTCAAAACCTTATTTTGGCCACAATTTCTCTGTTGATGGGTCAGTTTCAACAAACAAACCAGGATACACTGGTCAACAGCATTTTTGTCACAAAGAATGTGAATAGTGTTCTTAGCTAAATCACCGGTGCTGAATTCGAAAATGAAATCAGTTTTTGGGTATCAAGTTCAGTTTTTTATAACACACACCTGTTATCTATAAAAATTGTAAAAAAATTCTGTAAGTTGCTTATTTGGATTTAATAGTAAGATTTACAAAAAATATGTGTTGATACGATGGGAAATTGGCATATGTTTGATGGATATAAATTTTACATAATAAATATTAGCACAAACCTCCTCTGGCACACAATTTCTGTCACATATGCAATAAACTGCCTTTCTTGGGTGGTATTAAATATTAACTACATTTGTGAATTTGCCCAGCTTCTAAAATTTGTTGGTCTGTTACCAGCTTGCCATAGACCAATGGTCTGGCCACCTATAGGTTTTGATGCACATAACATGGTGTGAAATAAGCAACTGTTGCGGCTTAATGAGTGACAATTTAGTGAGTCATCAGAAATAATCAATACTTCCCTTTCATGCCAACATGTCATTGGTTATAACTAGGTCCAGCCAGTAGCATGAATACTGCGTAGTACTGGGGAGGGGTAAAGAGGGAGAAAGAAGGGGAAGCTACAAGGATCTTGTTAAATAATCATGATACCCTTTCATTTTACTAAATTCACTTTCTGTATCATACTGGAGGTTAGCATCCATTCTATGTAAGCTAGGTAAAAGATAATTTAGTTTATGGATACACAACACAAACTTGGAATTTCAATAAAACTTTTCTTTCAAGAATTGCTTCTTATTGGTATAGATAATACTGTAAATTTAAACACACTGGTATTTTATTTTCAAGCAGCAAATATTTCACAAACTTTAGGTGCTTTGACTTGGCTCGGTAGTGGGAAATTTTTCCTTTCCTTAAAGTTGTTCCTATTTTCTGCTTTTTTACTGCTTACCTATACTATGTAGAGAAAATATGTATTCCTCCCAAAGATTTTACCACAGCTGGAAAGGGATACAAAGTGGTTAGTGAAGTTAAAGAATACTTTGCAGCAGTAAAGCAGTGGCGAATGGAGTTCTTGTCATAATCACATCTCTAACAAGATAAAGAATTTTGGTGTTACATCTGCATGCAGTTCAGTATATAACATGTGTTGCAGTCATATCTTCCTTGCTCTTAGCGTCTACATACAATGTACCTGAAGTTCTAGTGATATACTTCATAGATTCTTCAGAATGGTATGTTGAATCTCTGCTCTCTGGCAACACCTTTAAAAGAAATTTTATAGTGTTTTATTTTTGTACATTTAACCCCGGCGCAACAGCCGACGAAGGGCCAAGGCCTACCACCCAGCCGCTGCATCCCCCACCTCTGCCCACTACAGGCGTCATTGGTGAGGTGCAGTACTGGAGGGTGGGATGTGGTCAGTGCCCCGAGCCCTCCCGGCCAGTTATGCGGTCTTCTAGACCTGGGGCCACTACTTCTCTATCAAGTAGCTCCTCAATTGGTCCCCCCGGAACCTAACGAGGCTGAGTGCACCCCGTGCCAGAACTCCCAGAGGGGATAAAATCCCCATACTGGTACCGGGGATCGAACCTGGGTCCTCCGCGTTAGAGGCAAGCGTGCTACCAACTGCGCTACAGAGGCAGTCTATTTTTGTACATGTGGGTGTGTTTTTGCCTTTCTGTAATAATGCCATGGTTAGCACAGTGGAGAACACTTTGCACTTCAGGTAATGGGATGATGCAGGAAAATAACATAGAAATAACACACTGATGTAATTAGCACTCACTACTAGCAATATATTCCATAAATGTTTGTAGTAACATGTAGTTTTGATTACAATACTTGCATTGTATTATTTATGTGTCTGCATGTCATTAGTAGGTCCTTGTTAATAGTTTAAGTTGCATTAGGTGTTTATAATAATACTTTACACAGCACTGTTACATCACATCTGCTCTAATGGAGTATCAAGCCACTAATGCCTATAATTTTTGTTACTGTGCATTTAGTTAATTAGTCAGTAGTTGCATTAAGAGTTTTAAGTGGCATTAGGCACTTTAAAATATCACTTTACAGAGCACTGCTACTTCACATCTGCTTAATGGAGTACCTATAAGCTACTAATGTCTACAATTTGAGTTACCACATGTTGCTTCCAATTTCTTTGAATCTTAGAGGCTACAGAAGTGAGTATCACTCTGTTGGCCTGTAAGAATGTTTGTTACTTAAATTTAAATGGATGTTCATTGGAAACTTCTGGAATGATACTGCTTGCTTGCACTTTTATGACATAAGGCAAGCTTCACTACAAACAATTTTACATCTGTACATTCACATAATAATGCATTAACAGTGGTAAAAATATAATTTTTGTCATAACTGAAATTACCCACACAGTACAATAAACTGCTCATGCCAAGACAGCTGTGATACAATATTTATTCATATTGGTTGATGTTATCATCTCAGAGTGCAGGCTAGTATAATTTTATGCAATTTTTCTTCCACAAAATAAACATGCAGGAGCCGCCACTGTATTTATACAAATGCTTATCTTAATTAGCATGAGGTAGACAGAAGAATAAGATTTTGTAAGAATAGTTAATATAAGACTGTATAAAGGGAGACATAAATGTAACACATCAGGTTCATTTTTTCTTTCTTTCCCTTTTTTTCTTTTTGTTTCTTTTTAGGTAATTCAGGTGACCTCATTTCTGGAACTAGTTGTAACTCTTTGAAAAATCTTATATATCATACATTGTTCAATTATAATTCCACAGCAAACTAACACAGCTTCAATTGTGTATTTTTATTAATGAAGTTGAAACTTTTAAATACATTGATTGACCACAGTTGGTGAACTTGCCTTATTAGATTGGCAGATATGAGCATTATTTCATATGTTATTCCACAATGAAAGTTATGTAGCAGACTTCACCTAAGTAATATACTTGAACTATCTATACTTTTTTAAAATTTTTAAAAATATGTTTCACTTTCAGACCTGCTTGAAAGGAAATGCTTCTGATTATGAATCCTTTTCTCCAGCAAAACACCTAGCATCCCATTCAGATGAACAAAACTGTTATTATTGTGAGAAAGCATTGCAACAGGCAATATTAGACCTAAGCAACTTTGCTACAGACGTTCAACGTGTACCATCAGGTATAAAAGCTATCTATCATATAGTGTTTGCTAATATTATTGCACTATGAGCTTCTTTATTTTATTATTCCCTAATAGTCTTTACTTTGCTAAAGTACAGTGTTTGTTTCCCTCAGCACATAGGTATAGTTTCTAACAATAGAGTGATGTATAGTGTGAATAAATTATGAGGATACATTTGGAATGATTATTGGCATTAAAAGGAACCAGAGACATTCTGTTAATAACAGAGCAAAATGGCTCTGCAGTAACATTTGAGGCTCGTATTTGGGAGGTAGTGGGTTCAATTTTCGTGGCTGAGTTTTCTGACCCATGGACTTTTTGGGGGTTTCCTTAGGTTGCTAGGCTAATGCTAGGAAGGATAATTACTTCCCTCAAATTTTCTGTCCTTATATTTTACTTAATCATTTTATTCATTGTTCATCCCATTGGTTCTTTCAGGGTCACAAGTTTGAGCAAAGGCATTAGATGCGTCTTGGCAGGGATGATATGCACAAAGGAACTCTTTCCATCCCTTGTCAGTGAGATCTGGGGACGGGTAGCATATGGAAGTGTTGGATCCCACTGATGTCCCCCTGGGTGGAGCCAGAAAACCTAAGACCCCAAGGCATCTTCAAGCTTGGGAAACCTAGGGAGCTCTGTTAATGTCTGTGCTGCTAGTCTGGATCTGTTTGCCTGACCTCTCCTCTCACCTTATCCTTCTTCCTAGGGGTGTCCTGTTGGGGGCATAGGTACAATATGCACAGCATCAGAGCCAAACTCCTTCTATATTTCTCCTATTCCTATTTTGTCAGTATATAATATCTGGACAAGTATAACGCAGATATTGCCCTAAATCTGTTATTGTTGATTAATGCCTTGTATCTGGCAATAAAGCCATTAGCATTTGTGCTCTCCAATAGTTTTGCACTATAGCTTTTTCTGCACATAGGGCTTCACAGGTCTTCAAGTGATCTTCATTTATCTCTGCTTGATTACTGTACAGGACACGTACAACCCTGGGGCATTATAACTGGGTTTGAAACTAATGCAATCCACTTTTTATCCTTGGCAGTTTTTTTCTATTCCCAGTAGGTATGAATGTGACAATTTTGCAGGGAAAGTTTTGCTTTATATCTGCATGTCAGGATTTTCCTCAGCACACATCATATTCTTCAGACGTTCCCAAAAGATTCAAAAGAAGTCATGCAATCTATCTTTTAGATTACCAGCAATTAGATTGCAGTGGACAGGAAGAAAGAAACCACAAGCAGAGCTCAAATCATTTTTTAAATAACATACACCAATGGTGAATGTTACAAGTAGTTTAAGGAAATTTAATGTTACGAGAGCATATTGGTGTGGTAGCTCAGTTGGTTAGAATGTTAGGACAACTGTGCAGAAAGCAGAAGATCTGTGGTTCAAAACCCTGCTATGGCATGGAATTTTTCAGATCCATTCTACTTTCCAAACAAGTTTCAAGCTGTTATGAAAATAATTTGCCCAAAGGTCTGTTCAGATAATTTATTAACAAGCTATACATTTGAGAGGTAGAATTGGAACTGAAAAATTCAATGTCACAGCTGGGATTTGAACCACAGACCCTCTACTCACCAGGTGGGTGCTCTAATCACTAAGCTACTGTGGCAACCTGCCAGAATGACAATGAATTCTCGAACCAATTTGTATTTCATGTTTATTACTTATAATAAACTAGCTCAACTCTTGACTGTTGACATGGTAAAGTTGTCACACTTCTGGTGACATGACGTCTGGGAGACACTTTATACTTATGTTACTTCAGAATTAATGTTTGTTGGTATTTCAAGATTCTAAGCTTTTTATTTAATGAAGGGATCATTAAGCATATTTTGATATATGGCAATTATATTATTTTAAACATTAAAAAACAGTAAAGAAGCCTCTTGTGTAAATAATTGGCAAATAAAATGTTTACTTGACATTCTCTTTTTCCCATGTGTACAAAATTTCACAAAAACCAGGTATTTTTGATTCAGCAATATATACCAATTATAAAAATGTAATGTCAATTAATGTCTTCAAAAGTGCAAGCCCTTCCTATTGTGCTTTTTTCCTTACAGTTTATGCAAACTTTTAGACATCTTTGTAATCTGTATTTAGGACTGTGAATTGAAAACATAGCAGAAGGTTGGAAAATCTCTTTTAGGGTATGATACAATATTTCTCCTCAATTGCCATTTGTTGCAGACGTAGATGAAATATTTATCATTTGATTTGAAAGCAGCAGAGTTTGAAAATCTTCCAGTCAAAATGATTAACATCTGCATATAGGAATGACCACTGCATTGAAAGTTTTGTTCCACATTATTCCATTTCCTATTGGTCCATTTTTTAATTATTTGTGTGATCTCAGGGAAAAAAAATTAAAATCTGAAACAGTCTTCTAATTCACTTTTTTTTTGGTAGTGTTTAACCCCCACTTTTACTACTACAGTACTGCAGGCAGTGACACTGATGATACACTGATGATGGAGCTCCGGTAGAATGAGATGGCGGGGGAAAGGAAACCTGCCCCAATGCCGCTCGTCCACCACAAATCCCACTTGCGGTTGCCTGGCATCAAACCCGGGCCACTTTGGTGAGAAGTGAATGGTCTAACCACTTGGCTATAGCACAACCTATTCACTTTCTTCCTTACCCATCCAAAAGGATTCAGAGCAAGCAAATACTGCAGCTTGAAGGGTGAAAATAACTCCTCGCAGACTCCTTTTTGCACATTTATGGGTTCTAAAATACCAGACTTCAGTTTTTTTTTTATTTGTAGCACTTTTATCTTCAGAGTTTTCAGCCACTTCAACAGGATCATATTTATGATTTCTCTGTATCAGGTTCACTTTCAAATTCACTGTCCATGTTACTTTCATCATCACTGGTATCTTCAGTCAATCTTTTAAACACTTGAATTTCAAAATCAGGGTCTCTGAGTGTCACTCCACTGCAGGGAACAGCACAATTTGCCATTGTAAACAATACTGCTCCTGACACAAAGATCGCCAAACCAGTATGTACTGTCTGTCAGACATTGCTATTCTCTTGCACATTAAACAACCAAGGCCTATTCACCAAAACTTACTGCAATATCTAGAGTAAGCAAAGATAAAAAGGTGCTGCAAGCATCAGAAGTCAACTTCTCATATACAACACAGGATACCGTTTCTTAACTTGCACAATGTCCAGGAGATGTCAGGTCACCAGTTGACAGTTAAAGTAAGTCTTTAAGTTTAACAATAAATTATTACAACCTTTATACTTTCTTAAAATACTTTCCATACTTTAGTTCCACAAAAAAATGGCAAATATGAATTGCAAAAGAGTTTGAGTAATAATTATCATGGTTTAACCAAATTTGTAAATCACTTATTGTAAATCACTTCATTGCAATCTATTTTTCTAATTGACCATTCTCTTAATTGGAAAAATAAGCACACATCTCTAAACCTTTCAGATAAAAGAGCTAGTGCCTAAAATTACAAATATATATATATATACATATTACAAAAGTATTGAAATAGTTTGTAATGATAAACATATTAATCAATGCTATAATTTCTATTTTTATTGTAAATGTGCAAATATTGCTCATCTTCCCTTTCATCCCTTTCATTTGTACAGGAGTGATAGCTGTTGCCAACTTCTCAGTTTATGACATTAACAATGGTTCTCAACTTCACGTAGAAACCTTTAAAGGGCAGCATTTCCAATACCGAACTGGAATTGATGAAGCAATGAGCAACCCACTAGAGGTAAGCAGTAAAGTTTAATTTTTCATTCATTCATAATTGATTCTCTTTCATTCACTTTCACCATAGTTCACACTGACAAATGCAGGCAGTTTCCTGAGGTATATTTTGTTTTAATTCTTCCAGTATGTGAGGGTTTGTCTTGTACACTTCATGTTTTAATTTATCACAGAGACAGAAATTCCTTTTAATTGTTCTCATCACAATATTGGCTGTATGAGGTGTGATAGAGTAAAAGATCAGGTTGCCCATGACTTTGGGCTAGCACAACAATGTGCATCAAACCTCATCATAGTATCCTGGACTGAACATTTCCTGTGGCCTAAAATTTAGTATGAAGAATATGAATTGTTGTACAGCCTGAACATTTTTCTGCAAATTGCATTTTCACGACGAGCTAAGTTAACACAGAGTCGTAAATCATACATAAAAATGATAAATCGTTTGAATCATTAATAAACACAAACTGAGCCATAATGTATTTTGTGACTAAATAGAGAATAAAATAATAAATAGTGGGAAGCTTTCATGGCCGGAGTTAGAATTAAGGCTAGAGATTTCTTCCGGGCTTAAAAGCCGTGGTCTGCTGGAGTTTTGAGATCCAGACGTTTCGTCCACACCTGCAGTGGACATCTTCGGTGGCGTAGTCTGAGTCTTCTCGGTGAAGGTTCAGTTACAACACAATCGTTTATGACTGGAGGTGCCGTATTTATATGTGGGCCGCTCACAGAAGATTGGCTGGGCTTGAGCGGGAGTTCTGTGTTAGATGGGCAGGCCATTCTGATTGCTGATTGATTTATGTGATTTTTCTGCATTAGTGTTTCTTTTTTATGTTTGAGTATCGGATGCCAGGTTTTGTTCAATTTTAGAATTTCTTCCTTCCTGTTAAAATTATTGGGGTGTTTGAAAATTCCTATGGCTTCACGTTGTAGTCTGGCATGGTAGAATGGCATACATGAAAGAACAGTAGTCTCCTTATACTGAATTATGTGTTCACGGTTGGTCCATATAGCATGTCCTGCGACTGCTGACTTGTCTGTATGTCCCAGCGGACACCACCTCTTGTGTTCTGAGTCGGGTGTTAATGCTGCATTGGGTGGTACCTATGTACACTGCAATGCAGGAACACGAACTCTGGTAAACACCGGCAGAAGCGAGCAGGTCCCTGGGATCTTTGGCTGACCGAAGCAAGGTATTAATCTGTCTGGTAGGTTTGAAGATAGTTCTGATGTTGTGGTGCTTGAGTAGGCGTCCTATTCCATCCGTGACAGTTTTGAAGTAAGGCAGAAAAGCAGTGCCTTTGCTTTTGGGTGGATCCCGTTCAAGGTTGGCAAGGTGAGGCAGGATAAAGCCAATATGCCTGCCTAGGGCTCACCCTGCCAACCAAATGGGGACTATTTTAACTCTGGAACATTTGACCCTCGAGCCATATTTCTGGCCCCGTAGCGCAGTTGGTAGAGCACCTGCCTGTTGTGCAAGGGGTCCCAGGTTCGATTCCCGGCAGAGGGGTAGGAACTTTTCTCCAGCCAGGATTATTCCTCATCCTTCTCTGAGTCTGGAAGTATAATGGAGGTGCTATGGCTGAGTGGTTAGACCGCTCGTCTACCACCTAGGCAGGGCCCGCATGTGGTATTCGTGGTGGGCGAAGCAGCATCTGGGCAGGTTCTCTTCAGGTTCTCCAGTTTCTCCCGCCATTCATTCCACCAATTGCTCCATTATCACACTTCCAATCATTAATTTCACCTGCATTTCATATCATCTTCCTCACTATCATACCTGGTGCTTGGCTGACCACCTGCTTCCAGGTCTTCACTCTGGTCCAGAGGTCCCTCTGTTCCCTGACAGGCATCTGGCCCTAGGCTGGCCTGTAAGTTCTAGGGGGCGTAAGTCCTACATAAGGGGAGGGTAATCAGGGAAAGAAAGAAGAGTCATATTTCATAAACATTGAAGAGTCTTAGCAGTAATAGTAACCGCTTTTTAGAGAACACCAAATTTTTATGTTCTGGTGGCTACATCGCTCTCTCACAACCCCCAGAATGTCTAGAGGACCACACCTGTCGTTGGTTTATGGGTCTCACCAACCTGACCGGGAGAGTTATCAAAATAAATTCACCGACCATATCCTCTGTTTACCAATCAGAGGACGTATTACATGCCATGACAAGTCAGCATGTTAGGGCTTAAGAGTTTATAGAGAAATTCGAGAAATGGATAGGTTGGAAAAATAAAGACTCCCAAGGTAAGGTCAGATAGAAAAGCTACAGTGAGAAATTAAACACCAGTAAGTGGAAGTAAAGTTCTGCTCAGCTTGGGTAGCTTGTGGTCGCCATTCATATATGCCCTAGACGGAGACCCCTCAGGAGTTCCATATCACTGCCAAAATATTTTGACTGTCCCTAAAATGAGCCCAAGAGCTCCATGGGACCTATATTCAAATAATCAAACACACAAACAAATAAATAAAATAAATATTTTTGCAAACACAGTTTTTCAAAACTGAACTATATTAAGCGTATATATCACAATAGGTTACACAACAATCACTTGGTGGATCTTCTAAAGCTGTAGTTATTAATCGACTGAAATAAATGTAGATTTTGCTAAAACACACAATTTATGTCAAAATAACTTTTTTTGTAGAGTGAACCATTTTGGAGCTATTTCATGTTACGTCGATGGTTCTCATCACTACACCTGACTCGAAGCCAGAACATGTATCAAGACGTCATGCGATCTACCGAGACATAAGGAGACGTCTAGAAGCCTGACGAGACGTGTCGACTTGTGACGAGTAAACATTAGACGAGTTCAAATGACACGAGTTCAAATGTGACATGTAGACCTAAGACGTACCACGTGTCAACATGTAATTAGTTGACATGTACGAACCGACATGTCAGCATGTGACGTGTTGACGTGTCGACATGTGACGAGTTGACGTGTCGACATGTGACAAGCCGACGTGTCGACATGTGACGTCAACAACCGGCTGACACCAACCACTCTAGCGACCGAGACCTGGCGTGTCCTAGCCTAGCCTTACGTTTTGTGACGTGACGCGACGTTACGGGACGAGAGCTAACGTGAGCTGCCGTGAGGTGACGTGAAGTAGCGTGGTGTGGCGTGTCCTAGCCTAGCCTGATGTTTTGTGATGTGAGGTTACGGGACGAGAGCTAACGTGAGCTGCCGTGAGGTGACGTGAAGTGGCGTGATGTGGCGTGTCCTAGCCTAGCCTGATGTTTTGTGATGTGAGGTTACGGGACGAGAGCTAACGTGAGCTGCCGTGAGGTGACGTGACGTAGCGTGGTGTGGCATGTCCTAGCCTAGCCTGATGTTTTGTGATGTGAGGTTACGGGACGAGAGCTAACGTGAGCTGCCGTGAGGTGACGTGAAGTGGAGTGGTGTGGCATGTCCTAGCCTAGCCTGATGTTTTGTGACGTGACGTTACGGGACGTTTGTTGTTTGTAGTGTTTAACGCCCGCTTTTACTACTACGGCACCGCAGGCGGTGACACGGATGATACATGGGATGAAGATGGAGCACCGGTGGAATGAGATGGCGGGGGAAACCGGAGTACCCGGAGAAAACCCGCCCTGACGCCGCTTCGTCCACCACGAATACCACATGCGGGTCCCTGGGATCGAACCCGGGCCGCCTAGGTGGTAGGCGAGCGCGCTAACCGCTCGGCCACGGCGCCGCCACGTTACGGGACGAGAGCTAACGTGAGCTGCCATGAGGTGACGTGACGTAGCGTGGTGTGGCATGTCCTAGCCTAGCCTGATGTTTTGTGATGTGACGTTACGGGACGAGAGCTAACGTGAGCTGCCATGAGGTGACGTGACGTAGCGTGGTGTGGCATGTCCTAGCCTAGCCTGACGTTTTGTGATGTGACATTATGGGACGAGAGCTAACGTGAGCTGCCATGAGGTGACGTGAAGTGGCGTGGTGTGGCGTGTCCTAGCCTAGCCTTACGTTTTGTGACGTGACGCGACGTTACAGGACGAGAGCTAACGTGAGCTGCCATGAGGTGACGTGAAGTGGCGTGGTGTGGCATGTCCTAGCCTAGCCTGACGTTTTGTGATGTGACGTTATGGGACGAGAGCTAACGTGAGCTGCCATGAGGTGACTTGACGTGGCGTGGTGTGGCGTGTCCTAGCCTAGCCTTACGTTTTGTGACGTGACGCGACGTTACAGGACGAGAGCTAACGTGAGCTGCCGTGAGGTGACGTGAAGTGGCGTGGTGTGGCGTGTCCTAGCCTAGCCTGACGTTTTGTGATGTGACGTTATGGGACGAGAGCTAATGTGAGCTGCCATGAGGTGACTTGACGTGGCGTGGTGTGGCATTCTTGTTTTGTTTTTTTTCAAAACATGTATTTAAATTGATGTATACTTTACTTACTATATTTTTTACTTATTGTTTGCTGTGTTGAATAGCATGAGTCTTTTACTCTAATTGCCAGTGAATTGTGATCTGAGAGTACAAGATTAATATGTTCTGTTGCATAAGTATTTAACGTTGATGATTATTTGATTGAGGTACGTTTGATCCTCAGCTAGGTTTGTCTATTTATGTTTTGAGATAATAAGATTGAATTAGTGACATGAATTTTAAATTTCCTTTAGTCTACTTTTAAAAAGTGTATGTTGAATCCGCAAAAATTAGTAAGTGTATTTAGCAGAGTTTCTAAATTTTCTAGACATATTTGTAAATAGCTGTCAATTTTAATAGATAGATTTCAGTTCTGCATATTCAAAGGGTTTCTCCACATTAGGCTGAGAGTATGATCTATCTTTTAGCAATGCTTCCATAACCAGTGATTTCAATATTCAACATTTATACTCTGTATAATTTGGTGGAATTTACCCAGTAGGTTATAGTAATTATGGTTTTACGCCAATCAATCTTTGTTTTGGATTATTTCCCTTGCCCTGTTTTAATTTGGTTTTACTTCTGAACTATGGTATTCGGATAGTTATTTCATTATCTCCAGTGAGTTTATTATCTGATGGCATTAATACTTGGATTATTCACTTACTTGATTACTATCTCTTAAGTCTCTAACTTTTTGGGATGACTGCAGAATTTGCTCTGTTCAGTGGTGTATCTACTTAGATGCTATCTCTTTCCATAGTCCGATCACTAATCCATAAATTACCATCAGTAAAACTACAACACTGGCATGATAGGCAATCTCATGTTAGCGAGTAAAATATCTTAATAGACAAACTTTCCCTTGCAAGGTACCTGATATACACAAACAAATTTAAGAAACTGTTCTATTCTTATCCGTAGTATATTTGCTTTGATATTTAGGAAGTAAATGCATTAAGTGCATTGCTTGAATTACCAATATGATACAAATTGTTACAGATTGAAAATGAAGAAGATTCAGAATCAGAGAACGATGGTTTGGCGTATTCTTTTTGGAGAGAATTGCATGCTGTACAAATAGCACTTTGCAAAAGACTTTTACAGACTTTGGGTAAGTCAAAACTTAAGCTTTGTCCTTTGGACTTCCAGCGCTTAGTCCCAAAAGAAAAACCTATAAATGGGGTTATTGTCTCCATTCTTATTATCATTATTACTATCATCATTATAAAAGTACGTCTTGATTCTGTCATCTTCAGCCAGTTTTATGGGATAATTTCTTTCCTTTGCTCATGCTGCTATGTAGAACTGTAGGATAGTGCTCCTAATCATGTTGAGTCAGTGGCCAAAAAGACACGACTAATAGCAAAGTGTTGACACCAGGTAGTAGAGGGGAAAGGGAAAGTGTGGCTCGTATAGCAGTTGTTTTAAACAAATGACTATAGCACAAAATACAAACCTCATAAAGCCTAAGTTTGAAGCTTGATGATACTATGTTGCTTAGTATTTGTTTGGCAGTCATCAATAGTGAATGCTCTCAGCAAATTTGTAAACATGGATAGAGTTGGTCATCATTATGTGATACAATATTTTATTTGAAAGAACTTTGTTCAACTAATATTAAAGCTGAGCTGGATTCTACACTGAGGGAGTCTGCTTCATTTATAACAGTAAAATATTGGGTGGCAGAATTTAAATGAGACTTCACGAGCTGTTAAGACGAATTTTGCAGTGGTCAACCAAATGAAGTGCCCACACCAGCAATTGTAAAGAAAATCCACAAAATTGTATTATTCGATGACTGTTGATTGAAAATAGGCGAGTCAGTAGACATTGCAGTAATTTCAAAAAGTGCCACTGTGTACTGACTGAACATTTGCACATGAGAAAGCTGTGGGCAAAATGAGTGATGCATTTCCTCACAATGGAACAAAAATAGTCTTGTGAGGATGTTTCATTTGAGTGTTTGTCAATATTTTGGTGCAATAAAGCTGAGCTTTTGCATCAATTAACAACCATAGAATGACACACATATCCATCACTTTATACCTGAGGCAAAGGAACAGTTGAAACAGTGGAATGAAAGGGAATAATCAGCTCCAAAGAAGTCAAAGATAGTTCCATCTGCAGGCAAGGTCATGGTATCAAGTTTTTGGGATGCACTGGGATAATTTTCCTTATCCATAAAAGGCAAAATTAATCAATGGTGAGTATTATGCAATTTTTGCAGTGTTTGCATTTAGCAAAAAAGCAATTTTGGTTTAATGAATACAATACACCAGTTCACAAATCCGTTATTGCCATGATCAAAATCAATGAGTTAAAGTTCAAATCGCTTCTTCATGCACTTTATTTGCCAGATTTAGCCCACTCTCATTATTTTCTGCTTCCCAACTTGAAGAAATGGCTTTATGTAAAACAAAAATTGCCAACAATGAGGAGGTGGAGTCTGCAGTTGATGACTGTTTTTCATAGCTCGACACATCTCACTATAAAAAGGGTATTGAAGCTATTGAGCATTGCTGGGAAAAGTGTATCAAACTGAAAGGAGACTATGTAGAGAAACAATGAGATTTTCCCAAAATTGTTGTTTTTTTTTTGGTTAGATCAGTTACTTCTTGGACAGCCTTAATAGATCTGTCTACTTTTGCAATAATGAATGGCCAATTGAATGTTTGATGTAAGCCACGGTTGAATATCAGGAGACGTTGGCCATATATCTGGATCCTGGTATAATTTACTGTGAAAAGTTACAAATTTATTCGGTCATTTCTTTTCTGTATGTTGGTGGTACTAAAGAGACATTTGCAGCTGTATTAATTAGGAACTGACTTGCTGTCCCTTTGTCACAGATGAACAGGTTATTCAGATGTAATTCATGGCTCCCTATCACCATGGAGAGTTGGGAAATTAGTTTTCCGAACCACTGTGAGTTGTCGGTTGGGGAGACATACTAACAACAAGAAAAACAATAATGACAGTAACAATAATGATGATGATGATGATGACGATGATAGTAATAATAGTAACAACAACAACAATAATAGTATAATAATAATAATAATAATAATAATAATAATAATAATAATAATAATAATAATAATAATAATAATAATAATAATAATAATAATAATAATAATAATAATAATAATAATAATAATAATAATAATAATAATAATAATAATAATAATAATAATAATAATAATAATAATAATAATAATAATAATCTAATATCTTTAAATGAGCAATTCTTATATATATAGTACCTGGGGGACTGAGTTACGCTCGGTTACAGTAACTTGTCTGGATAGATTTGAGAATAAGTTGAATGCAACTTGAAACTAGTCAGCAGTACAACAACTTGCAATGTTACTAAGATAAGTGCAGCTTTTAGTTTTTAATTTGTTCTTAATTTAGACTCAGTTGTATATTATTGCAGTGGCAATTTGGTTATATATATGCATTGCGTTTGATCTGTGAAAGCAGTTTCAAATCTTATACGATAAACACCTGTCAATATTTGGCAACAGAGCCAAAGTGACATAACCATATAAGATCCACCAAGTGGTGGATCATCACGTAACCTATTGGGATACAGACTTTTACTATAACTCAATTTGGAGAAACTTTGTTCACAAATATATGTAGAGTTATACTCACTCTTATGCAAACTATTCTTGCAAACACTTATTTCTCTATTATTTATTTATGCCAACAAACTTACTGTTGGTGTTTTTAAACACACAAGCCGTGTGTGGGTAATGTTTGAGAAGTAGAACTGGAACTTAAAAATTCAATGCCGCAGCTAGGATTTGAACCACAGACCCTCCACTTACCAGACGGGTGCTCTAACCATTAAGCTACTGTGACAACCTGCCAATAATGATGGTGATGATGATGGTGATGGTGATGGTGGTGGTGGTGGTGATGATGATGATGATGATGATGATGATGATGATGACGTTGACGATGATGATGACGACGACGATCACGATCACGATGACGATGATAATAATAATAGTAATAGTAATTAATAAATAATAATAACGCATTCCAGAAAATTATAAATGTAAGTGTTGTTTAATGTCATTAATTGACTCACCTTTTAAATTAAATTGATTATAACAACACTGTTTTCAAACTTCTAAGAAAGGAAGATACTTATTTCTCTATTTATTACATTTTAATTGGCATAAGCATTTTCAGAAATTATCTTATGCTAATTTTCTTGTAGGTGCAAGGGGAATATGGGAATACAATATGCTTTAAACGATAGTGAAATGTTTTAAGAGCTGGCTACTAGGGATGCCTTTGAAAGCCTGTTCTCTTTGCAAGACAAAGAGGAAAAAAGGAATAACATATTCCTATTTGAGAAAAGTATAAGTATTGGCAAATTCAAACAAATAATAAAGAATATCTGGGAAATGGTTCACTTAAAAGAAAAAAGAAGTATTTAAACATAAATTGTTTGTTTTAATGAAATCCACATTTTTTATTCAGTAAGTTTCTATGTGTCTCTTATTGTTTACCGTTTATGCAAAAATCATCCAGAATGAAGAAGTCCTTTGAGGACATTCCCAGAATATTCAAGTGTTAACTCAGAAACTTCCATGGAATCGCCTAATTATCTCTGTCACAGGATACTAACTGGTTGTGAGTCTACACACCACACCACAGGCACTAGCTGATCCACCCTCCAACTGAAGGAGGGGGTGAGGGATAGCAGCTAATTATGTGTCTCTGAAAAGATAATGTTGGACATTGCTGCTCTAACAATTTATAAAATGTATTAAATTTAAATAAAATATAATAACCAAGCATATTTCTAGAATTACTGTATATTGACTTCCTTTAAAACAATAAATTATATTTATCAGTTTCAAGAAATGACATTGGGTCTAACACATACGTGTCTTGGGTATTGAACTAAAGTGGTTTTAATATCTAAATAAACACATTCACTGAAACAATATCATACAATTAGATATAATTAGAAAGATTCAGAATTAATGTTCAGTTTCTCTAATGCTGGATAAAATATTTGTTATAGTATGGATTAGGTAATTTTATAATCCCAGAAAAATGACAGTTATATTGTTTTGTTAGGTTTTATTGAGCCTCGACTTGAAGCTTCAGAGGATCGATACTACATTTCTCATGTCCCAAAGCTGACAGACCTGGTTCACGATATGCTCAGGAAGTTCCAGAGTTCACATAATGATAAAGGGTTTGTGCTAATTGTAAGTACATTTAAAAGAATACATACTTTTAATATTTCAGTAACTGTCTGCTTTCTTATAACATAGACTAACATTCCTTAACCTTAGCATTGCCATTTGCAATGGAGTGGAAGCAACAAGGATGTCCTCCAATTTGTAGTTTTAGTTCCCAGTGAGGAGAAGTAAGTTGTTGAATAAAGGCATGACAAAAGTTAAATGTTTAGAAAAAGATGCATAGGATAATCTCAGCTGCACTACACACCCAGAAAAAATAATTGTTAGCTTAAATATATTTTGGTACACATTTTCATTGTTATTGTTTTCCAATAACTAATATACACCACTCTTTTGTGATGACTAAGGAACACAATGTAAATCAAGTGTTACAAGAGAAAGTAAGGACAAGCATTGTCTACACACCCTTACAGCTGTTATAAACTCAACATTGGAAAACTAACTGTTCTTTCACACTAGCCATGTATACAACAAGGTTGGAAAGTAAGCTGCAGAATTTTTCATGTTGGCAGGTTGCCATGGTAGCTCAGTGAGCAACTGCACAGCAACCAGAAAATCTCTGGTTCAAATGCCAGCCATGGCATTGGACTTTTCAGTTTGATTCTACCTTTTCAACTCTACACTGACTGATTCTATAAAACCGTCTGCCTGCCACACTTGCAGAGGTCTTGGCAGATGACAAAATAGCAGTCGAAAGAGTTTTTGGTGGAGTGCAGCAAGAGTTTGAGAAGTTGAAACTTTAGATATCTAGTTTTTATGCTTTTTTGAAATTTTTATCACTTTGTTTATATTTTGGCTTTTGCCATTTGATTTTACATATTTGTGTACTTATTTTCTTTTTTTTCTAGTAATTTTATTTTTGATTGAAATCTATATCTGCCTTTTGCCATGAATTGTTTTTAAGGGTGCTGATGACCACGTAGTTGAGTACCCTTAAACCTATATCTCCTCCTCTTCCGTCTTGATCTGACCATTTCTGTGCAGACTGGCATTTGATTTGACTACATTTTATACATATTCCTATATTTATATTTTAAGGTGAATGGCAATAAGTCAAGCACATAAACTTTAAAATATTTATATTTGAATATATTTTTATTTTATAATTATTTTTAGTCATAATAATATTTTATTTGCTTTTCTGCAGGTCCCTAAAGTCCTGGCCCTAGCTCTAATGTTACACCCCTGCTGTAAAGTCTGAGACATATTGCTAATGACATTGTAAGTCACTCATGTGGTTTACTGGAGAAAATGTGGTTCAGTTGGGGACTTCAATCTTGTACCATTCTTTTGCCATGGTAACTCTGTTGGTTAGAGCAGCCATACTCAGAACAGACCATCTGTGGTTCAAATCCCAGCCAGAGTTTTAGTTTGATTCTTTCAACCATTGTTTTACTCACAGCATTCTGTGACAGAAAAATTAGTCATAACTGATTGACTAAATATGTTGTTTTTGACTAATGTTGGATTTCTGACAATGAAGTCATTAATCCTCTTGCTCTCCAATATTTTTCACTGATGGATGGGGCACTAGAAGTGGTCGGGCATATTTGAAGGTGGTCTTGGTCCATTTCCTCTTGCAGATCACATAGAGGACAGAGTGGTGAAGAATATATCCCAATTCTGTTTAAATGTTTTGCCAGGCAATCATGTCCTGTAATCAACCTGAAGGTTGCAACTGCTGTTTTTCAAGGATACTCAGGAATCACTGTTTGAATGTTGGTGGTTCCCATCTTTTGTTTTTTGATTTTTCACAGTAATATTTTGCAATAATTTTTTTGAATTTAGAGTTGACTAATCTCTTAGCTGATAAAATGGTAGATTAACTATAGATTTCTGCACACTCCTGGTACCCGTTTTTGCAAGAAAATCTTTGTCATTACCACTCAGTCCACAGTGAGCTGGTATCCATTGGAAGACTAGGTGTTTTTGAAGTGCTGTTAGATGGGTAAGGATTTTCCAACATTCTATAATTGTTTGGTTTTTTGGTGACAACTTGGAAGTTTGATATAATTGCCACCCTGGAATCTGAGAGAATAACTGCTTGCTGAAAATGTGAAATTCTGTACAAAAGATTTTGTAGGGCCATTTGAATTGCTTCAATTTCTCCATCAAAGTTTGCAGTTTCATAACTTAAAGATTTGTAATAGGAAAAGAGGTGACATGTGACTCCAGTCCCTGCTCCTTCTTGGTTTGATATCAATGACCCATCAGTATAAATATGGAGCCATTCATGTTCCAGAAATCTAGTATGGATTGTCTCTAATGCCAATAATTTTAGAACACTAGTTGGAGTATCACTTTTCTTAACTTCTGACAGGTGTAAATAATATGCAATGTCTAATATCTGTGTCTGATTGACTTTATACATGAAGCTTTCCTTTGAATTAGAAAGGTTTACATCCTTCTTGAGGTCTTGAATTTTGGAAAGAAAGCTCTCCTGGGTCTTTAGTGTATGTGTAAAATTTCTCTTGTTCCATGGGAGTCTGATCAATGTTTCATGTTGAATAAGAGCTCTTTTTTCTATTTCATATTTAATGAGGTATTGGTTGGTTAGTATTCTGTAGCTGGTATTGGTGTGGTTTTGATAGCACCTGTAATTAGTCAAAGACTTTGGTTCCAAAAGATTTGAATTTTGACCAAATATGAATCCATTTTTGTAAAGATAATAAGGTAATAAAATAAATTCTAATCATGAAGGTAATGACCATATTTTAGAAAGTGAATAGCCAAAAAAGACACTAATTTAATAATATCCATGGCTCATATTTACAAAGTCATGGCTTCAACCCATTGTACTGGCCAATAAGATTGTATTTTTCATGGTTTCTGTCAATCATCAGGCAAATGCAGGTTTGGATACTTCAACACCACAACCTGCAGATTAAAATAAGAAATAAACTACTCAGATATGACCAATTTATTACCAAATGGCTCAAATATGTGGTCCAGAAGGGTAAATGTGCCACTAAAGGTATTCTGTTTGACATAAACAGTTACTCTTTCTGTTTTTATTTTTAGGATTGTTACATACAACATAACTTCTCTGTGCTGGCCACTAAATCATGCTTACATAGAAATAAAATCACTTCTCACATGTTTTATTATAATTAATACATTACTATCTAAAAAAAGCAGAGAAGTGAAGTGTTTAAATGGCATCTAGGAAACTTGTGGTCCAGAATAGTGAAAGATAGACAAAAATGGAAGCAAAGACGAGAGTGAAAGTCCTATGGAGTCGGCTAACCCGGGATGAACTCATAAGCTACCATGCCATCACAGGAGGCCCTAGCCTGAACTGAGATGTTCCCAACCTAATTGTTAATTCTTATCTAACAGAGCAGGCTGAAATATTTAACAAATTTTACTGGCTATCTTTTTTGCATTTAGGTTAATGGTGGAGAGCTGCAAGAACACTGTGGAACTCAGGAAGCTGTCAACCTGAAGAATGCTCTAATGCTAGCCATGGCTAAGACTGATCCTGCAGCAACTCTAGTTGTTGTAACTAGTTCTTGTCCAAAAAATGATAGTAGTGAACCATTTGATATCACTACAAAAGTATATGCTCAGGGTAAATTATTCTTTACTGTGCTGTTGTAAATAAGTAAATCAGTAATATAATTAGGTATTAATTAAACATTTCTATCTTCCAGGACCAGGCAGCAAAGAATTAACAAATGCTGAGTTTTTGTGGGACATTCCAAGGATACTAATAAAAATTTGGCAAAAAGGTAAAATATGACTAATTTATTGAGTGCTTCCTTAAAGTCAAAAGTTAATAATGTTAATTAATTCATTGATTTTATTCCTTTGAATAAGAAGTTACCATAGCTACATTTAATTTCCTCGAGGTTTTAGGCACAGTCTATAGTCAAATCCATTTTTGTTTATAAACTCAGCTCACAGTTGACTTTTCAGTCTCCTATACACTATAAAATTACCATATTATCTCATTTGTCATTTCTGTGTGTGTGTCTGTATGCATGCATGTGTGTGTGTGGGGAGGGGGAGGGGGCGTGGGGGGGTGGGGTGTTTAAAACAAGGTGTCCAATATTGCGTCTTGCCAGACTTCAGAAGCAAGACTTCATTTTGCCACAGGCAAGGTGCCGCTCAGTGCCAACTTTTGTGGTAGCATCGATCTGGGTTCCTTGATGGCAAGCTCTCCACCATCAGTACCATCAGTATCTGATGCAGCCTTCAGTTTTTTTTTTTTTTTTTTTTTTTTTTGTAGTGTTTAACGTCATACTACATACAGTATCGCAGGCGGTGAAACTGATGATACGTAGAGTGAAGATGGAACACCGGTGGTATGAGATGGCGGGGGAAACAGGAGAACCCGGAGGAAACCCGTCCTATCACCGCTTCGTCCATCACAAATCACAGCTTTCCGTGTATCCTGCCGTCCACTATAGGGTTGTCCTCCACTGTTCTGTCAGAGGCACACAGCGTCATTCGAGCGGCTGGCTATGACGGCGCCGACGTCTCCCTCGTCACGCCAGTCTTACTCGTTATCCGCCAGTTCGTCCGCCGAGTATCGAAAGATGCCCCTGCTGGCCGCATCCTCAACACACTCCGCTAGGGAATCTTCGCAAACGTGTCGTGTTGAATACTTATGTTCTGCCAGACGGGGATAGCGGTTACCTCGGCCGCTAGCTGCTCTCGGGCCAGCGCTATTCCGTTCATCCACTGGCACCTCCTACTCTTGGACTTGGAATGAAAAGCCCTTTGCTGGCTTGTCCTGGCCTGCGACACGCCCAACATACCCTTTAGTTATCGCCTATGTCCTTGTGCTGATCTTCCGTCCCCCGACTTACCGAATACTCCAGATATTCTATACGGGGCGGTTGTTACCTTGGCCGCTTCCATCCTCAGCGCGGCCGTCAGTGCATCGTAAGTGGTCTTGTAGTTGCGAGCTTCGGACGCTGACTTATCTCGGCGTCACAAACCCCGTCGACGAAGGACTAGATGGCTTCTTGTAGCATGTACCCGCCAGGGAGGTTTACCAGAGCCTTATCCACCAACTGTTCAATGGTCAGAACAACTGCTGGAGCGCCTCCCCTGCCTGTTGCAGTCTCGACTCGAGGAGGGTGCGTTCAGATGGTGATTTCCGAATCACTTTTCTAGGGCTTCCCAGATTTCTCTGGACGCCAACGACATTGGAACCGCGTACAGGACTTCTGCGGTCCGTCTTTGGAGGCTGTCAGCTGTGAAGCTTCCTCTTCTGCTGACAATCAGTTTTGGGTAGCGACGGCTGTGGATTGTCGGCGGAATATTTCGAAAATTGACGTCCTGTCGTAGGTACCATACTTGGGTAGTTTGACGCGCACGGTTGCTGCGTCACATCCTGAAGCCTCGACCTTCAACGTCCTTCACCAGGCCAGTTCCTCGTCAAACTTTGTTGATGGATCCGTCTTTATCTTCTTCGCCCCCATCTTCTCCATTCTGGAATTCTTTTCCGTCTTCATTCCTTCCATCACAGAGTTCGTAGTCGTTATTTCACTTCCAATCTTCTCCATTACAGAGTTTACTATTTTCATTTTAGCATTAATTTCTTCCTTCCAGAGTTCAGTCTTTATTTCATTTCCCATTTTGTCCATTCCAGATTTCATTTCCGCCGTACTAGCCAACAGTTTCTCAAGCATTGCCTCCATCGTGGTTTTCGAATCCGGTTCCTGACACCAGTATGACAAATGACAAGTTCGTTAGTTTTCATTTCACTTTATTTCTTCTAAAACTGAATCACATACTACAATTTGCGAGCTTGCAACTCACAATTGTTCTGTTGTATTGTAACCTTGACACAAACTTTCAGAACTCATTCTGACACTAAACTAACTTCTCGGTCCGTGCGAATTGGTTCTATAACTTCTGAACTACCGGCGACTTGTCTAAAAATCAGTTTCTCGACGCTTGCCACAAACGAAAGCCTGTACGTCGAAAACTTCCAGAAATGCGTGCAATGGCGTTTGTTCCGAACCGCCCATTGGTTTATGGCTGTTTACCGGCCGGCGCTTACAAGCAGTGGTATAACATAACTGTTAATTGACCACTCTGATGCGAGTACCGCCGCTACAATATATTTGATTTGTCATGGTAACTTGTTGGTATGAAAAGCTGGAGATCTGTCGTTTGTATCCCATCTGTGGCAATTATTTTTCAAATTTGTTTCTGACTTCAACTTAAGTCTACAAATGACCAATTTGAAAGACTTGCTAATAGATACAAGCTATACTGTAATTATTCTAGATCAGGGTTACCAATTTGTAACCCGCAGTGTAATTCTCCTACTTTCCCTCTCCACCATTGAGTGTTAGGGGAGTTGGACTTTATGGCAACACAATGCTAAGATGAAAGCTAGCACCAGTAAACCATTACTCTATAAAAAACCTGCTACTTTCAAACATCAAAGATGCTATTCCACCTAACAAAAAATCTGGCATATACCAAATTGAATGCGGTGATTGTAATGAAATATATATATAGGAAAAACCAAAAGAAATTTAGAAATTAGATCCAAGGAACACGTTAGGAACATCAAGAGTAAACAATTAGAAAAATCAGCAGTTGCGTTTCACTTTTGGACAAAAAATCATGACATAAAGCTAGAACCAAAACTTCTCAAACACATAACCGGAAAACAAGAACTGTCCACATGGGAACAAATCTTCATTTTAAAAAATAGAAACCGAGTATTTAATTTCGACATTCCTCAGAAAGATATTTTCAGCAAGTTCCTTAAACATTACCAGAAGAAACATCAGAAGAAGCATCGCCATCCGCACCATGAAACACCCAGTTATTGTCCGGTTGATAATGGAGGAAAGTTAACCTTTGAAACGTGTTCCAGAAAATTATGTTGTAAGTGTTGTTTAGTGTTATTGACTCACCTTTTAAATTAAACTAATTATAACAACACTGTTTTCAAACTTCTATGAAAGGAAGATAATAAAAGATTGTTGGATAGTAAGCAAACCACAGAACAAAACAGGGGATGGATTAAACCTTGTGTCCCCTCCATTAGCACCACTGTTCTAGATGCTTACTTGGGTGGATTGGTTAGTCTAATAGAGTTTCTAGAAGGATATTTTTATTATTACAGTTTTATGGAGTGCTGTTCCAAGGGTTTGAACAGACGTGAAATATAAATTTAGGTCTGTGTGGATGTGTTTATATTGTGAATCATTGAGTGGTTTTCCTTTTTTTCTACCCTCTTACATTTCTTCAAGAATATTTTAATCATAAAAACTATTATTCATCTCATAACACAAAGCAGAGCACTAAAAACAAGCATCTGAAAGTATAATCACTCATCTTATGAAATAACAAAATACTGGAATTTTAATGATGCTGACAATTAGTTAAGGCATTATTAACTAATCTAAGCTTACTAATAACAGTTTCTTGGGTGATCAGCTGTGTGAAATCTATAAAATTTGAGCTTTTGGTAATTTTACACTCCATGGCCTTCATCGGGAACTAATGCCAGGGTAGACATAGCTTTCCATCCGAGAAGCTGTTATTAGCAATGTTTGCCATGAAAGTTCTAAGGCTTATTATCTGAGCTTTTTAGTATTTAAACTGTTTTAAAAGGTTCAGAATATTGGAGTACATGATACTGCATGGTTGCATTACCAGCTGCCTTACATTAAGTATCAACCGACCAACCAACACACTATTTTAAAATGTCACAATAAGTTGTCTTCATACCCTTGTAAATAAAATTTCAACCAGCTGATGAATGTAAAGATAAGGATTAGGGCTGTTAACATATGCTATTAGAATTCTGCTAAATGACCTTTAAAAAGGTGCAAATGTTTTATTCTAAACTTTATTTTAAGGGGTAAAGTGTAAATATGTAGAGGGACACCTCATGCACTGCAGTCTCCACACAGATCTATTGTGGTTAAAATCCGCCCCCTCCCCCCATCCAGCAGTAAGGGATGAAGTAAGGAAACTGCAGAATGCCACAGGGTCGCAGGCAGATGGGCCACAGAGACACACAGAAGTCCCTAATAACTGCTGAGATCACTTCATCCCAGTGCTAGACTCCACAGAGCAGCCACCATCCTGCAGATCCAGTGTCATACAAGTGCACCCCTAGTGAGAGGACAATAACTGCACAAAGCCACGTAGCACCAAGAACATCTGCACAAACACTGTGCCATCCATAAATCACGTGCCTATAAGCACATCTGAAAAGTGATAGGAACATAGGGAAACAATGGAAAGTAAATGTTAGCTAATGCTGGATTTTTGACAATGAAGTCATTAATCCTCTTGCTCTCCAATATTGAAGAGAGCAATAGCAGTAATAGTAACCGTTTTTTAGAGAGCACCATATTTTTATGTTTTGGCGGTCACATCACTCTCTCACAACCCCCAGAATGTCTGGAGGACCACAGCGGTCGTCGGTTTACGGGTCTCACTGACCTGACCGGGAGAGGAAAGTAAATGTTACATCATCCAAAATGAAACAAAAATGATATATACAAATAAGGTAAATATACAATACAATAGATAACAGTATATCTACAATAAAGGGCAGAAATATTTTTCAGCTAAAGTTGCCCCTTCAACACTCTTAGGGTCACTAGAATCACCATGTTTTCTGATTTAAGTTGAAGTATTTCCTCTTACTCAACACAACCATCAAACATGATCAGTTGTCTCAAAGTAACCTAGAAATGTACTGATAACAATGAAATCTGTTTACAATTGGTGCGGTTTTTATAATTATTTATATCGTTGTGTCTTTGAGCTATTGAGATCTTTGTGATCTCAGGGCTTGGTAACGGATGGAATGAAAAATCACACGATGTTTCTTCACCACAATGTATTATTTTATTAACACTTTATCGATATTTTACATTAAATAATTCCTCTTAGCACCGTTCTAAATGATTTAAAATGTTTCCACTTTTTCATTTAGTGGAACTAATGTTTAATGAGTCTGGTAATGTTCCACGATGTTCACACTACCTAAATATGTTCTTTCACTTCGATTACACACACGCGAGTGGGCAGATTCTGGCCTCACCTCACGTGATACCGCCTTTTTCGTATTCATCCGCGTATGCGTCCATCAAATAGTTCTCTCTTGTTAGGGAAGCAATCCCTAAACATCCTCCCTTACTTTTATTATGGAACACATGTAATTCTAATATTTATACATATATATTAAAATCAAATGTGGAAAGATTTATGACGTCTTTGGGCAAACTTAGTTGTCCGTAACAATGAAC